>SJYQ01096541.1:155575-259278 GCA_006410935.1 Redunca redunca
CCCCCTCCACCCCTGCTGGACAGCGTGCCTCCCCCTCCGGTCCCCGGTAATTTATTGGCTCCCCCTCCAGTATTCAATGCTCCTCAGGGCTTAGGGTGGCCCCAGGTACCCAGGGGTCAGCCAGCATTCACCAAGAAAAAGAAGACCATCCGTCTGTTCTGGAACGAAGTCCGGCCTTTTGAGTGGCCGTGTAAGAACAATGGCCGCTGCAGAGAATTCCTGTGGTCGAAACTGGAACCCATTAAGGTGGACACCTCCAAACTGGAGCACCTGTTTGAGTCTAAATCGAAGGAACTGTCCGTCTCCAAGGTATCACTTGCATCCAGCATGCCTCTTCATTTGCTGGGTTACTTACAGATGTTGGGTAGAACGGAGAGTCTTGTTATACATACAATGTCCTTCGTGTTGCTCTTACTAATTGCTTCAAAAGGCAGTTGGTATAAAAATTTGACTTTTCATCCAGTACCCTGTGTCACACATTAGGTGTGAGCTAAATAAGTAAGGGACCTTTTGTTGCTAACAAAGCTAGCAACTTATTAACACCGATAGGCAAGTAGCTTTCTAAGAACCTAATAACCTGGAGGAAAAAAAAAACAATGTGTTACCCAGGGATTGTTAGCATAGCCTGATGGCAAATGTTGACATTCACTAGAGCAAAGTAGACTTGCTAATTTATCAAACACACTGACTTCGTCCTGTGGATGTGTTTATTCACATTGTTTATGATTGATAGTGGTTTAAACCTCAGCTGTAAGACAGTAGGCTATGGGACATGTCTTCAGCTAATCCCCTGGCTGAGTCAATTTTCTACCACTGTCTGGATGCTTCTATACAGCCATATAGTTAGCATGCTGTAAACATTATACGTGTATCTAGGTTTCTTATTTCTCATAGATATTTGAGAACCCTGAGGGCATTGCTGGTGTAGGGTCTTTAACAGAGATGTTCTATCTGCTTTTATAAATGAAGAGCTTTGTGTGTGAAGTTATTGGGCATCAAAGGTAAAGTCATGACTAAGGAGCACTGATGAAAAGGCTGTGTGATACTGGATCACAGATATTATTTCTGATGATTCACTGCATTATTAGGGTCTCCTTTACCTATCTTAAAGAATTGATCTAAAAAAATAACTTTTGTGATACTGGGTACATTTCAGTTCTAAAACAGGTTTGAGAATGTCTTCTCAGGGCCCTGAAGTAAGAGAGAACACTTTTCAAAGGATAGTTTAGAGAAAACATGCCAGAACTTACTATTGTGAATTAATTTCGGCTCTGTGGGTTGCTCCATTTAGCATTGTTTTGGGTGAGTATAAACTGTCTGAGTTGGGCTCCTTGATCTGCCGGCCAGGCTCCTATTTAGAATCGGACAGTGTGCGCAAGCTTCCTCAGGACAGGAGTATCCTTTCAAGAAGGACCTGAGGATGGAGTTTGTGCCTATCATCGTGTGTAATGCTGGTGATGTGTGATGCTGAAAGGCTAGGCCGGGAGCTCTAAAAGGTCGACTTCCTGTTAAAACCTGTACTGGGTTCTGGAACTACCTGCTGCTCGAGTTGGCCTTTACCCTCGAGTTGGTGTCTGCCCAGTTCCAACAAGGATGTGAATCTGAACCATTTCCAGCCCCACCCCATCCCCAAATCAGAATTCCAGCTTTTTCCTATTTACAAATCCAACTGCCAAGATCCAAAATAGAAAGCCATGCCAGGCAGTCCTTTCCCCCAGCTGGAAGTAGAACCCTCTTGTTCTCTCTAGAAAAAAAATGCCACGAAAAGTGCTATTGCTCTCCGTGTCTCTGTGTCCTGACTTCCATTTGGGAGGAGGCTGGCACGGTTAAAACAGCAGTTGGATCACCCAGGATGTGCCCTCGCTCCCGCTGATCTGGTTGGCCCATCTCCTTCATCCCACTCCTTCCCACGTGAGCCCTTCTGGCTGCCTGGACCCTCCGGGCTTGTCCTGGTTGCTCCTTAGCCTCAGAGATTGCTGGCTCTTGACTTGGGGTTGAGGGGGTGAGGAATTAAAGAGTCCCACTTGGCAATGAAGGCACTTCTGGCTTCATTTTTTACTAAAGAAATGACAAAGTAAAAAGCTTCCTTGAGAAGACCCCAAAGGGGTTCACCTCCCCCACTTGTTCTCTTGGTCCTACTTGTGATCAGTGACGGGAGCCTGGTTGGCACCCTCTCAGTGGCCTGGAGTTCAGTTCTTTCTTGAAGTAGGTGGTGACCTCTTAAAACCCTGTATTGCCCAGCTACAAAGACTTACCTGGTTTTTATAAAGTGAGAGCATAAGAGGAAAGTAGCATGTTGAAAATTTACCTGGTTCCAGAATGTTCTGCAGTGGGACCCAGGAGCCCATTTTGGGGCGGGCGTGGCTAGAAAATGTGAGCAGAGACTATTTACAAATGTTATAAATGGTGAGGATGCAAATTGGAGAGCTGAATCTGTTATGTGGACTTGTACAGCTATAACCAGCTTTACATTTGTTTCTAATTCTTGATTATGATGTTCATAAAACTCAGCTGTAAATGGCTACTTCCAAATTCTGGCTCATGAGAAGTTTTCCATTAAGAATAGAGTGCATCAAAAATAAAATATGCTTCACAGGGCAGTACAGAGCAAAGGGAATCAGTTGTACTTTCCATCAGAAAACTTACACGAGACCAGTGTTGCAGGCCATGGTGGTGACCATCTGAGTCATCCCATAGGCATTCATGTGCCAGATCCAAGGCTGGGGTGACCCCCTCATGGAGATGATAAGAACAGAGAGATGTGCTTTGTGATTTCCTTTCCAAATAGCTTCTAGAACTGGATCTATGTTTCTCTTTCAGCAGGTAATATACATACATACATATATATGTACATATTTATATATACATATGGGCTTCCCTGGTGGCTCAGACAGTAAAAAAATCTGCCTGCACTGCAGGAGATGTGGGTTCAATCCCCGGGGGGTAAAGATCCCCTGGAGAAGGGAGTGGCTACCCACTCTAGTATTCTTGCCTGGAGACTATACGTATAGCTTTTTAATAAGACAGCTTTAATTATGTGTTGTGGAGAAAGACAGAAATTTTGTACTACATTTCATCATATTGTGTTTTTGCTGTTGGTCTAAGATGTGGAGAATGGCATAAGAGATAGTTAAAAGGACCCCAGAGTTGGATGTTAGGGCAGAAAACCCCTGGGGATGGGGAATTATCCTTTATGGACTTGACATCATCCCAAGAGGCCCCAGGAAGTGGCCTTCCAAGCTGTATGCCTCATCTAGGGCAGCCAAGTCCCTCTTCCTTCCAAAGGGCAGCTTTTACATCCCCGGATCCAGACAGACCACGGAAAATGTGGAGCAGAAGAGGGGCCCAGAAGGAAGAAGGGACCTGGCTTCACCTATGGGGACTCATGGCTGTCTTATTCACCTGAGTTCATTGCTTTCCTGTGGGGAGGGGCCTCTGGAATGGATTTGGAGACATTTGTTCGACTTTATTTACCTTGAAGTTTCAAACCATTTCATAAACTACTAGTAGTGACTTTTTAAGAAAATCCAGAGATGATTTATTTTGTCTGGGGTAAGCCCCAGCCTGAGTTATTTTGAAAGGCTCCCCCGGGACTCAACCAAAGCTATGAACCATTGATTTAAAGTGAAAAATAAAGCACCAATGAGGGGGGCATTGCTCCCACCATCATTCTCCACGTTGATTTCACCCCTCCCCCACCTCTGTTTTATTCTCCAGAGAAGGGAAGAAAATCTTCCTACCCTTTATGTGAATTCAGATCATAAGGGAATGTTATTTTGTTTAACAGCACCCTCAGAAAACCTGAATTCTGCCTGGAAATTCCAAGCCCAACTTTGGGACTTATCCTTATCCTTCGGGACGTATTCAGAAAACCTGAATTCTGCCTGGAAATTCCAAGCCCAACTTTGGGACCATCCTTATCTAGGATGGTCCCATGCATGCGGGGGTCCCAGTGGAATTATTAAAAGCACTCTCTTCACCTCTCAAAAGTCTCTCAGTTAGGGTACTGGATAAACTACAGTAACATTGGAAATGTAACTGTTTGATGGTTGGCCCCTGCTGTAAAGACTCAAAGAACCAATATGGGAAATTAACTTTTTTTTTTTTTTCTAAATTTACCAATAAGCAAGCCTGTTCTGGCCAGTTCCACAGAAATGTTATTCCTAACTGAAGGTTTTTCAGCTTTTATTTAGGCTTCCCTGTTAGCTCAGTTGGTAAAGAATCTGCCTGCAATGCAAGAGACCCCAGTTTGATTCCTGGGTCAGGAAGATCCCCTGGAGAAGGGAAGGCTACCCGCTCCAGTATTCTTGGTCTTCCCTGGTGGCTCAGCTGGTAAAGAATCCGCCTGCAGTGCAGGAGACCTGGATTTGATCCCTGGGTTGGAAAGATCTCCTGGAAAAGGGAACGGCTACCCACTCCAGTATTCGGGCCTGGAGAACTCCATGCACTACATAGCCCATGGGGTCTCCAAGAGTCGGACACGACTGAGTGATGTTCACTTTCATACTCCCTCCCATGGCTTCTTTGTCGTTGTTCTGCCTTTTGCCTTCATGCTTTCCAGTGTAGATCTCCCTCATTACAGAACTTGGGAAAATTTCATAGCAGTCATATCGTTATGATATCTGTATTGTGGCATCATTATCATGGACACTTTCTCAACAGACAGTTTTGAAAATATCCTGTGGCGTCACCCTTTTGGCAGCTAGCAGGGAGTGAGGAGGAATGACTTCCCATTTCTAGAACTCATGCCTTGCTGAGCCAGCCCTGGGGTTTGTGACAGTGATGCTGACAAGCATTTTGAGAGGTCGGTCGCCTTTCATGGAAATACTCTCAAACTTAGCAGTATTCTCCAAGACTCTGAGTTCTCTTAATAAATCATGTCCTTATCCCAGTTTCTATTTTCAGTCACTGCATCCTCTGGGATGATAAGTTCTGTGTGCTGAATATCCACTTTTTAAAACCGCATCCTTTACTGCTAGTAAAATTGCTCTTTAAAAACTCAAAGCGGTGATCCTCCGTGGCAGCATGTCAAAAAACTTTGGAAGGCAAGCCCTGTCCACCTGCCTGGATTGCGAGCCTCCACGATCTTTGCCCAAGCTCTCCTCCCTACTCTGCTTGCTTCGTCCCCTCCCCCTACATGGAAGTGTGTGCCTTCATGGTGGCCCTTCTCTGGACCTTAGCCGTCTTTATCACGGCATGCCACAGCAGAAGCCCCGCGGCTGTGCACAGAGATGGAGCAAGGTTTTGTGTTTATTTCCAAGTACCACACCCATGATCCGGTTGCATGGGGTTAGCAATGGCACAATGTATGCCGTGTCTTCGGGAGCCCACTGTGCTCAACACCAGAGCCTCATGGAGCTCATTAACCCCCAAGTGTGGAAGGATGCTTTCTCAGTCACTGACAGCTCAGCTGCCAGGGCTGGGATGACCCTGACATCTGTTGGGCATCTCAGGCTCCTTTTAGCATCAGTGAAAACTTCCTGCATCGTCTCTAGCTGTGGGGACATTATCCCACGTCATTCATGAAAGTGGCAAGATCAGACCTTGCTGCATCTTTGAATGGCAAGGGTGGGGGAGCGGGGGCAACCCTGATTTTATATCCTAAGAAATGTTCTCTGACCCCTGCCTTTCCTTGCCTATTTTTAAATTGTATTCTTCTTTCTGAAAGAACAACTTTTTACTCACCCAACAATCCCGTCTCAAGCCTTAAGACTTTTTGCAAGTCTAAGTTGGTGACTCTGGTCACACTCACATCTTTTAGACCTCTGTGCCCACTCCTGATCAAGGAGGTCAGAACCTCTGAGATGGAACCCAGGCATCACTGTTCTTTAAAAGTGCCCCTTGTATCCCCAAAATTGTAAAGCACTGGCCTAAATAAATTACATTTCCTGGTTTTCCTTCAGAAAATGCCACTAGGTTGATCAGACGTGTTTCCTCCGTAGGTAAATGATGTTGAGTTTCTCCCAGTCGGAGGTGGTAAGTTAACGTTTGCCCATTCTGCACTCAACCATGGAGGCAGCCGAGTCTCCTGGCCCAGAAGGAGACTGTCCTGTTCCCGTCTCCAGAATGCCTCTTTCCATTAGTCCTGGAGTCCAGTCTTTGGCCTCAGAGGGAATTTAGCATGTGCAAATAACCACAATATTCTCCTCCTTGAAAACAGAAAGCAGGACATTCGCTCCCATCTCCTCTGCAAGGAGACCTTGAGAACCACTCCAGATAACTCACTGTTAGATCTGCTTCCCACTCGGGGGCTCCATATTCCTGGGGGTCTGTGCAGACTCTCATGAGCATCCATGAGTTCACTTCAGGAAGCTCCGAGGGAGTTGCCCATGTTGGGGAGCAGCCCTGGAGGCTAAATCGAGAACCAAGTCCCTGCACTGCCCCCTGGAGCTGCCACTATTGGGGTGGGGACACTGCTCCTCTCTGACACTCCCGTGTACCTAGGCGCCTTTTGTCAGTAAATGTAGCACATGTGTTAGTTATGAAAAAATATGCATTGATAAGCCATATATTTTTAAAATATAATATCATTAGGTTAAAAATGATTTTTTAAAAAAGAGCCAATAGTGAAAAGAGCTAAAGCACTATTTTCCAGGTATTGGCCCAAGTACTTTACATGTATCCATACCAATAATACTATTCTTTTTTTTTTATTATTCATTTATTTATGACTGCGCTAGGTCTGCATTGCCTTGCTCAGGCTTTTGCTAGTTGTGGTGAGCAGGATCCTCTTTGTTGCCTGACTTCTCTTGTTGTGCAGCACAGGCTTTAGGGCTTCAGAAGTTGTGGCTCACAAGCTTAGTTATTCAATGGCATGCAGGATCTTCCCAGACCAGGGACTGAACCTATGTCCCCTACATTGGCAGGCAGGCAGATTCTTTTACACTGCCCCACCAGGGAAGTCTCAGTAATACTATTCTAATAGTCCTAGCAGACACTTCTGTCATGCTTACCAGAGGCTGAGTGTTTCACTGATTTACATCCGTTGTTTTATTTCATCTTCCTAACAAACCCTGGGGAGAAGGCAATGGCACCCCACTGCAGTACTCTTGCCTGGAAAATCCCATGGATGGAGGAGCCTGGTAGGCTGCAGTCCATGGGGTCGCAAAGTCAGACACGACTGAGCGACTTCACTTTTTTCACTTTCATGCATTGGAGAAGGAAATGGCAACCCACTCTAGTGTTCTTGCCTGGAGGATCCCAGGGATGGGAGAGCCTGGTGGGCTGCCGTCAGTGGGGTCGCACAGAGTCAGACACAACTAAAGCGACTTAGCAGCAGCAGCAATAAACCCTGGGAGATTGGGTCCCAGAAAGAACAGGAGGTATAGAGTGGAGCAGTGACTTGCCCAGGTCGCCAGGGTGGGAATGGGTCAGACCCCAGTCGACTCACCTGAGTGATTTGCTGCTCTGGATATTTTCCGTTACCCTTCAGGGCTCCTGTGATCCCCAGATTCCATGTTGTTTTGGCTACTTTCAAGTTCACGCTCTGGACACTTCTTCATTCTCTTCCCTTGGGGATTTTTGAAAGCCTGCCATTTCTTGAAAAAGACTCTCTCTTTCTCCTCAATGGCCCGTGTGCTTTGCTACTGCAGTTTCAAATTTCATTTGGTCTGGACTCTACCCCTGTGTGACTTTGAGCAAGTCAGTAAACTTCTCTGAGCCTGCTTTTCATTATGGGTGGGGTATGGTGGAGAAGCCAGGCCTGAGCCTGAAGGCCTGACCTCCTGGGGTTGTTGAGTAGACCCAGGGCAACAGGGGAGAATGTACTTTTGTGCTGTGCTGACAGGTCTTCATTTTTTATGCTATTGATTTTCTTATGTTTTGCCTCACATGACTTTCCTGAGATTCTAGTGTGAGATTTTAAATTAGCCTCTAAGTTTAAGGACTACTATTTAGCATTAAAGTCTTCCTTTCCACCTTTTCCTTACTGCTGCCTGAATGCTCACCCTTTTCTTTTCCAAATCTGAATGATTATGAGGGGACGTGATGGTCTTACCCTCAGGATATTGAACAAAATCATGTTGTGGTCACACATGGAGGTTGCCTACCCCCATAGCCATTCAGAATCAACTTTTGTCACTTTACTTAGAAATTCTGAAAGGCTTGTTCTTGGAAGCAATACTTTGTTGTATCCAAAAACCTGACATACTTGTCTCCTCTCTTTGAGGCCTCTGGTCATCCATCTCAGCATCAGGATTGGTGTAGCCCCACAGTCCCCCTGAGTGAACCTGAATATCTGGTTTAACTGTTCTAGAAAATCTTGTTGTAGGTGACTTTCTGCCCCTTGGAGTGGCTGAGTTTGCAGGGCCCAACCTTTTGGACTTGCTTGGTTCTAGAAGGCCCACTCCAACCCAGGGAGCTGACCACCAAGTGAATCTGGGCTCCACCAGGCCTGCAGAGAGAAGTCCCAGCCCTCACCCCTAAGCCCTGGCAGTTAGCAATCAGTGCTTAAATGGAGAATCCCCTCTGTGCTTCTCAGAAATTCTGTGACTCTTGTGGCCTTGGGTGCTGCCTGTTTGAAGCATCCTGTTGGAGGGGCTCACTTCTGCTTCCTGAAACTGGACCCTTAGCCCTCTTGGACAGTTTGGGGGAAAGGAGCTGAATTGCCTCAGTGACCTCCTTCCCAGCCCTTCTAAGAGGTCTCTGCTAGCTTTGACAGCATCTCTTTCCATAGAGGGTGACCTCCGTTTCTCCCTTTTTTGGCTGTTACATCCTCTCCCCCCTCCCTGCAGTCTTCTTGGCCAAGTCAAGAACAAACAAAACCCTACATTCCGTCCAAGCCTGAAGCATTTCTCCAGAGACAGTCTTTCTGGGAGGGCAACTCTTGGCATGCTGGAGGCTCCCTGAGAGTGGCTGCTTTGAAGGAAGCTCTGGGTGTTGCCACCTCGTTTGGCTCAGAAGTTCAGCTTCACTAGGCTTTCTGGGAGCTAGGCAGAGCCTGACCTCCTCCCAGAGTGCCCCCTGGCCCTTCAAGAAGCAAGTTCCTCTTTTACCTTGAGCACTTCTGGAAGTACTGGAGTCAGTTGCATGTCCAGAGACATGCCCACCCTGGTTTCCCCACTCCACCTTGCACAACTCTTTAGCTGGGCAGCTATCTCGCCCCAGAGACAATTGTTCCAGTTTTCCTGTTCAGCACCCCCAAGTCCAGCATCCTGCACCTGGTACCTGACGAATAGCTGCTCCGGCAGCATCCTTTCCTCCCTGTGAGTTCTTGAGCCCTGAGGGCACAGGTTTGGTTGATTGACCTTCTATCAAAGAACTGAGGGAGATACCCTTATTTCCTGTTGCCCCAGGGATTAATCATTATTGTCAGTGGCATCCTGGCCCCCTACATTTTTTGTTGGTCTCCATGAAAAATATTCCCACTCAAGGAGTAGCCACCTAATAAGCACTCAGGAAATACCATTTAAGGAAATGAGATCTACAGTTGAAAAAAGGCAAAAAATATAATAAATAAGGGAAGATACCCCGCCAACCAACAAGAGACAGTTGAGGGACTGAGTTTGCTTTTCAGCCTCTTCTCCTGCCTTTGCTCAGGCTTTGTCATGGATCATCACTGATAATGTCTTGGGACTCCAAAATCAGCAAAGGGGTCTCATGAAGTGTGGAATAACCCCACCATGATGACCCTTGGCCATTTCCACGCAAGCCTGTGTTCTTGCTTTCTGCTGGCTTTGTTTTGTTTGGTTTGGTTTTTTTTTTTTAAGAAGAAAGATCTCAGTCAATCCAGTCTTTTGTGGTGTTAATCTACCATACTGGTTGTTTTTACTTAAAGTAACTTTGGTTCCATATTAGAATCAGGCTTTAATAATGGATTGTGACTCACGGTTCTGCTGTCTTGTTGGAATGCCCTGGATCATTGTATAGACAGCTCTCTCTGTTCTGTTATTCTATTCTATATTATCAGTATAGCTGTTTAGTGCCAATGCCACACATTAATTATATCAGTTTTATAGTAAGTTTTTATGGCTGATTGGATAGATATGTATTATTTCTACTTATGGATCTTTTTATACATATACTCTTTCATAGAACTTTAGAATATTTTAAAATTCCAAAAATATCTTCTTGGAATTTGATTAGAATCATTTTAAATATATGTTGTGTGTTGTGCTTAGTTGCTCAGTCATGTCCAACTCTGCGACCTCATGGACTATAGCCCGCGAGCTCCTCTGTTCATGGGGATTCTCCAGGCCAGAATACTGGAGTGGGTTGCCATGCCCTCCTCCAGGGGATCTCCCAACCCAGGGATCGAACCCAGGTCTCCTGCATTACAGGTGGTTCTTTACCTGCATATATAATAAATATGTTATTTGTGTATAAATTTTATGAGGCAAGATAATGAATATCCTTTTAACACTGAGACTTCCTATTCAGGAACACGACGTTTCTCGTTTGCCCACATCTTCTTGTATTACTCTCAATAAAACTGTGTCACTTCCTATGAGTAGGGCCTGTATTGCTATTTCCAGAGGTTTAGAGTTTTCTTTGTAGTCACTTGTTTATTGTTGGCGGTGCTGGGGTTTTGTTGCTGTGCGGCTGTCTCTGGTTGAGGGCACGAGCTTCTCACTGTGGTGGCTTCTCTGCTCTAGGGAGAGCGGGCTTGACTGGTTGCAGCTTGCAGGCTCTAGAGCTGGGCTCAGTAGCTGTGGCTCATGGGCTTAGTTGCTCCGAGGCATGTGGGATCTTCCTGGATCAGGGACTGAACCCGTGTCTCCTGCATTGGCAAGTGGATTCTTTACCACTGAGCCGCCAGGGAAGTCTGGTCTGGTCTGGTTTTGTTTCCTTGTTTGTGTGTTGTTTTGCGTCTGGTCTCATGTAAAATACAAATCAACTTTTTGATCTCCTGCCTAGAAGTATCACCTCCTGTCATCCTCCCAACCCTGTTCCACCTTTGCTGTGTCACGCCTTAGCCCTTCCTTTCCAGAAGCCTTTAGAAGGTCCTTTATCATTTCCTAACCTCCTTCACAAGGAACTCTGTCTTATCTGCTTTATCTCTTTTCATCAATGACCAGTTTCCCCTTTTTCTCATTTCAAACAACAGACAGTCATAGACTCTCTGATCAAAGAAGTACAATAAGGAAAGAAGTCTCTGAGAAAGACGCTTGGCAAGAATTAAGATGGATGGGTTGGGAGTGAGAAGAGGCTGGAAACAGGAAGCCCACGGTGGCTGCCCTGGGAGGCTGGCTCCAGGGGTCAGGCTTGGGATGGAGGTGGAGGGAGTGAAGGACAGGACACGAGAGACTTTGTGTAAGAGGATGGCCGATAGTCACTCAGACACAGACCAGGGGAAGGACATAGTGAAGGTCACTCTTGCTGATCTGGAGCTTGGAAGACTGAAATGGATCAGAACTGATAACGGAATCCCTGGACACCAGCATGTGCTCCCGGGCACAGAGCACTTTGGCTTGTTCTTGCAGATGCCACTGTGGGTTGTTGTGAGGGGAGGAGACGGTTGGGCAAGCCCACGTGACCCCTCATCTCGGGCAGAGTGGCTGCCAAGGCACTTGAGGGGTCAGTGGCATCCAGCAGACTGTTTCAGTTATGAAGAAGAGCATTTAAAATACCTCTTGGATAAAATCCAGAGAGTTAATAATTCAGCCTCAGATATGACTAATTCTTATTCCTTCCTTCTCGAAGTGGCTGGACATACTCTGAAAACATGTCGTCTGTAGAAACAGCTTCCCCATTATCTCAGGATGCCCAGAGGCTGGCTTTGTCTCGATTTATGGGAGCAGAGGGTATCCACTGATGTGAACTGAGTTCTGCTGAGAACGAGGAAAAGGACATGTCAGGCTCAGAGCCACCCCCTGGGTCTGTCCTGAGTGCTTGCTGTAGGTGGACCCTGGCTGAGGGGGGCAGGCTGAGATCGGATTTGCTGTGGGGCTGTGTCTCCCTCAGGGTGGGCATCTCGCTCTCATTTGCACAACGCAGCAGTGGGGCTGGGCCTGCTCAGGCATCTCTGTAGGCTCCCAGGAACTCTATGGGTGGGGGTCTAGGCTAATGGGCTAGGTATGGGCTAATGATTCCCGGGGAATCCTTGCCTTTCTGTCAGTGGCCCCTGTGCTGGAGCCTGGCTCTGGGTTGGTGCCTCTCCCATGCCAGGTCCCAGGCTTCTGTCTTCCATGCTACCACCCATGAGGCCTCATTCCTTACGCTCATGAGATGCTGCCCCTCCAGGCCTCATGCCCACATTGTAGGCAGAAAGATGGAGGAAAGGTAAAAGGCATGGCTCACGGGTCCAGCCCTTTTGAAGCAGGAAAACAGAAACCCAAACTGCCAGCCTTAGCTGCAAAGGGTCCAGGGAGGTGATTGATTTCACTAACATATTACCAGCCTGAAAGAAATCCAAGCCCTGCTGGTGAGCAGGGAAGAGGGACTCGATGTTGGGCAGGGCCCCTGGAGTGCCTGGAGGAGTGGGCACCCTGCTGCCCCAAGGTGGGCACACAGGTCATCACATCCCTCTTCATTCCCTTCTTCAGCATTTTGTCAAACCTTTTCTCATGGCTTCTAAGCATTCCAAAAAATTATATTTTTCAATAATTTTATTTTTATTTATTTATTTTGGCTGTGCTGGGTCTTTGTTGCTGCACAGGCTTTCCTCTAGTTGAGTGGAGGCCACTGTCTAGTTGCAGTGTGTGGGTTTCTCATTGCTGTGACTTCTCTTGTTGCAGAGCACAATCTCTAGGTGCGCAGGCTTCAGTAGGTGTGACTTGCAGACTCTGGAGCACGGGCTTAGTAGCTAAGGCTCCCAGGCTTAGTTGCTCCACAGCATGTGAAATCTTCCTGGACTAGGGATCGAACCCGTGTCTGCTGCATTGGCAGGTGGGCTCTTAATCCCCAGACCACCAGGGAAACCCCCGAACAATATTTTAAAGTAAGATTTCAGCTACATTTCAGGAGCTCCTGATAAGCTTATTGGCTTAAACATATAGAAGACAAGCTTGCCCTGCAGGGTAGGGGTGCATTTATGCCACGTGTCCTGAGAGCCCACAGTTCCAAGCCGACAACACACCCACAGGCGTTGTTCCTCCTGGCCACCAGGTGCCCAAATGGCTGGGATGCTTTCAGTTATTTTCTTCATGAAGAAACTGTAGTTTATTCCCAAATGCATATTTAAGGACCTAAAATAGAACATTAGCAATTGAGTTTGGAAGGGCTCAGTAGGACTTAAGGGGCCACAGCCAGTTTCTCCTTGACAGCTCCCAGCCTCTAGTGCCATAGCAGTCACTCAGTTGTACCAGGCCCAGCCTGGTTCCCTTCTTCAGAGGAGAGGCTGAGGCCTCAGTGCAGGAGGCTGACTGGCATCAGCTGCTTGGCTGGGACCTGCCTGCAGAGGGGTTCTGAGCAGCTGACTCATGGAGTCCCCTGATGTGGCCCTGGCAACCTCCAGCTTCATCCCTGGCCGTTCCATAGAACTACTCAAAGGCCAGGGAATAGTCTCTCCTCTCCGTCACCGTCTCCCCCAGCCCCAGGCTAGTCCTAGACAGTCTTTAGGGTCCAGCTCATGTGACAGCTTCTCCAGACCCTCACTCCCTCCATCACCAGGTGAGTTGTTCCCCCGAAGCTGGGCCCCTCACGCAGTGAGCTCACCCTCAGCATGCTGCATGGTCTCACCCATCCTCGTCACCCTGGGCTTGTTTCATGAATCAGAATCATCAACCTCCAGGCCTTGTGGCCCCAAGGGAGGCTGCAAAGCTCAGGGAGCTTGCTGACCGGCCTCCTTCCACCTGTCCCCATTTCTACCTGCCCTTGATTTCCTGAGAGTGGAAGGGAAAAGTTGGGGGACCTTGTCATCATAGCTCTGGGCAGAGGTGAGAACTGGCTCAGCACCTTACACCCTTCCTAGCTTCTGGCCGTGTGCCATCCCCAGGCTAGCAACAGGGGCTGCTCCGAGGCTTCCTGGGACAGCAGGGGGCATGGCCCCCATCCTTGGCCTCTTTGCCAGTTCATCCCTCAACTGCTCTTCACCCGCCCAGTGGGCTGCCTCCAGATGTATGAATGTGGCAGGAGAGTGCTCAGGTGTCAGGGCAGAATGCCGAGAGGAGCCCCAGAGATGCAGAGGGCTGACCCGCCAGCGATGCTGGGTTCCCCCCTGGCTCCTGTCTCCTTGGCGCATAGACCAGCTTTCTCCATCTCTGGGCATGCACCACACGCTCCAGGGCCAACCAAGGCACATTCCGACACCTCGCAGCCCACAGGAAGGGAACTCTGAAAGGTCTGAATCCTGTTTCCACTGCTACTATGGAAAAAAACAGGGTGTTTCTTTTTTTTTTTTTCCTCCTTACAAAATATCACATTTTTTCCCAATTGAAGGAAAATCAATTTTATTTTGTAATGTGTCTGACTCGAGAAGTTCCATGGCCTCCCCCATCTTGGCAGCTTCTCGGGGCTAATCCCTGATCTCCGCCGTGCTGAGCGGTAGCCAGTCCCTCCCTGCACTGAACTGGGGCCATTTGTTTTCATCTCTAAATAAGTCGTGAGTTTGCTTTTAATAGAGGACCGAAGATGAGGCATTAATCTTGGATTCTCCTTATTTTATCACAAGAAAATGGCTGCAGATGGAAAAAAGCAGGAGATCATTGTCCTGGACTCCAAGAGGAGCAATGCTATTAATATTGGCCTGACGGTCCTGCCCCCTCCAAGAACGATTAAGATAGCCATTTTGAATTTTGATGAATATGCCTTAAACAAAGAAGGGATTGAGGTAAGAGGAGCTCGACAGAGTGTTATTTATGTTCTGTTGCATTACTGTCCAATGTGACTTTCTTTCTCCACAGGGTGGCTTGCCACTTTTTTGTCTCAGCCAGACTCTGAATAGTCACATCCTTTTTTTAACTTCTTGGGAGGGAGGTGGGAGAAACCCCACTTTGATTATTGGGAAGATCGGGTTCATTCATTAACTTCCTTCTGACCACACTCTGCCTGCCTCGACGTGGAAGAACTTGACAGCCTACACGAGGCATGGGAATGCCTTCATTCACATCATTTCAAACCAAATACGTTTCATGAACAGTCTTAAAAGCAGGCTTGTCTGTGCACGCTCACCTCCGTGTAAATGGCTCTGTTTCTCTCTTGGAGCCTGTTGTGGTGTGTAGAGATGGGTTTCATTTGCTCAGCTGGGGACCCCAAGCCAAGTGGGTCCACAGCGTCTGTTGGTCTGAGTGGCACAAGTGGAGAGAGTTTGGCTGTCCTGGCTGTGACTTTGTGACTGGTGGGCACCCCAGCTGGAGCCGCGGCCCCCCTGCTCTGCCAGGGGGCTAGTGTCTCCACTGTGGGCTAGTGTCCGTTTGTGGGAAGTTCAATTTCCTCTTCTAATAATGGAGAAAGAGTGAGTGGAGCCAGTGGCTTGGCCCACAGATGCCTCCAGGGGCATGACCGGCCTGGGGACCCACTGGGTAGAGTGGGGAATCTCAGGACACTGCTTCGTGACATTGGTGGCAGCCAACGCTGCCTCCTGTTGGCAAGGAGCCCTGGATTCCTTGAAAGCATCTCTGTACTGGAGGTTCCCGCATACCCAGTCTCATGTGAAAGACTCGAGAGTGAAGGAAGCCAGTGAAGACTGGCTGCAATGAGGCAGAGAGGCTTCAGCAGGACAGTCGGAAGTGAAGAAGGGCTGGGGGGCTGTGCCGGATGCACCCCCAGGCCTGAGTGTGGGAGGGGGTGATGGAGGCCTTGGGGCAAAGTGGTGCCTGAACCCAGGTGGGCAGGCGTGCCTTGTGCTTTGGAAAGCAGAGGCCTCCACAACAGAAGCTGTGTTCCTAGAGGTTTGTACTGGATTGAGTACACACTTCAAGATCCATGCTACCCAGAACCTTGGAATGTGACCTTATTTGGAAGTTGGGTCTTTGCAGGCGTGATCAAGCTAAGATAAGGTCATCCTGGATTAAGGTGGGCCCTGCTCCACTGGCTGACAGCCTTCTAAGAAGAGAGAAGTTTGGACACAGACACAGCAAGGGGAAGGCCATGTGAACACAGAGGACACCCAGAGGGGAACACCGTGGAATGGAGGCGGCAGAAGCTGGAGGGATGTGCTTACAAGGCAAGGGACACCGAGAAGTGCCTGCAACTTCTAGAAACGAGGAAGAGGAAAGGAAAGATCCTCCCCTTGAGTCTTCAGAAAGAGCATCGCCCTGCGGACACCTTGATGTTAGGCTTCTAGTCTCTCAGGCTGTGAGGGAACACGTTCCCCTGGTTTGAAACCCCCGAGTTTGCGATGCTTAGTTATAGCAAACCTGGGAAACGAGCACAAGGCTTGAGCAGCTCTGCCTCTAGAAGCACCCACATGGCCTGTGCCAGGAGCAGGCATGACGAGGGACGTGCCCTGGCCACTGGCTGGAGAGAGTGGGGCCCGAGCCCTGGAATCAGGCCAGGCAGCATAGCACAGGCAGGGAGTGAGAGCACGTGTCAGACGGGGGAGGGGGCCCAAAGGAGACAGCAGGCAAATACAGAGGGGGACACTGAGGCAGCTGCCAGGCAGTGGGAAAGGAGCGGGCAGGCCTGGCCTCAGTATGGGGCAGCTTCACCCTGGGGCCCCTGGAGCAACAAGGGAGAAGGGCGTTCGTGTCCGTCAGGCAGGTGGGGGCTGCCAGTTGGCTCAAACCAAGTGCAAAGTGTCTCTCACACAAGCAGATGACGTGTAGGTGCTAGTGCGTGATTGTCCATCCTGTTTACTTCACAGGATCTTTGAAAGATTGCAGAAGCTTCAGACTCATACATAGAGAGGCTTCCAATGCAGCCAGAGGCAGCTTGATTGAAGGAAAAAATGACAACTTTCCCTTTTAAAAATATTTCCCCTTCTTGCCATGAGAACTTGAAAGTCCATCAAAAGAGACAGATTCCTTTGGTTTTGCCTTTGTTCTGTCCCAAAATGTCAGTCTCCCTGGGTAGGGGAAGTTTCAGATACAATAGGTTACTCAGACTTGAGAATGAATCAGATGACTTTTTCCTTTTCTGACTGGTTTCCAGCTGAGCACCTTTTTGCGCCAGGAAGGAATGATGATGGGAGAGTAATGATGACAAATAGAGGAGCAGCAGCATATTAATAAGCTGGGCTTTCACGGGTTTCCTCCTCCGGGCCAGACACCAAGTAGGGGCTGCTCACAGAGGCTCATCAGAACCTTACGAGGTGCATCCTGTTACGTTCCTCATCTTAAAGTTGAAGAGGGTGCATCCCAAAGTTAGTCTGTCTGTGCCCAAGCTCACAAGCCAGCAAGAGGTCTAACTGAAATGTGGTTTCTAGAGCCTGAGTCTGAGGTGCAAACCACGGGCCAGTTCTGAGGGTGGCCAGCCCAGGTGGGCTCTCTGGGTCTGGACTCCCCCACAGAGAAGAACAAGAGGGAATCCAAAAGGGGAGTGAGGAGACACATGGGACATTGGAATCTGCATCACAGTGCTGCCTACCGTTTTCCTCCGTCTGATATGACGTACAGCAAACAGATATGGCTGCGGAACACACTGCCTAACCCTTCCTGAGACTTTGCTGTGTCGTGAGCTCTCAGTAGATCATCAGTTCAGTTCAGTTAAGTCGCTCAGTCGTGTCCGACTCTTTGCGACCCTATGGACTGCAGCATACCAGGCCTCCCTGTCCATCACCAACTCCCGGAGTTTACTCAAACTCATGTCCATTGAGTCGGTTATGCCATCCAACCATCTCATCCTTTGTCATCCCCTTCTCCACCTGCCTTCAATCTTTCCCAGCATCAGGGGCTTTTCAAATGAGTCAGTTCTTCAGTCATGTCCTTACAGATCTTTACTAATATGATTTCCAGCTTATACCCAAATGGCCTTTTGCTAAATCATCTGCTTTGTAGCATGGCACCATGGCCTAATGGGGCTGCATGAAACTCTGTGTACCCGGACATGATTAGGATGTATTCACTGACATCCTGCTTGGAAACTCCATGTTGTGTATCTGACTCATCATGAAAACCCACAGGAGTAATCAACTAACTTCATTAAGAAAGTCATTCTTCATAAGAGTATTAAATTTTAGAATATGATTGGGGCCCATCCCTAAGTTGCATTAATGATATTTTCCCATGTAAAATGTCCCTGAGGTATCATTCTTTGCCGACAAAGGCTCATCTAGTCAAAGCTGTGGTTTTTCCAGTGGATGTGAGAGTTGGACCATAAAGAAAGATGAGTGCTGAAGAATTGATGCTTTTGAATTGTGGTGTTGGAGAAGACTCTTGAGAGTTCCTTGGACTTCAAGGAGATCCATCCTAAAGGAAATCAGTCCTGAATATTCATTGGAAGGACTGATGCTGAAGCTGAAGCTCCAATACTTTGGCCACCTGATGCAAAGAGCTGACTCATTTGAAAAGCCCCTGATGCTGGGAAAGATTGAAGGCGGGAGGAGAAGGGGATGACAGAGGATGAAATGGTTAGATGGCATCACCGACTCAATGGGCATGAGTCTGAGTAAGCTTCAGGAGTTGGTGATGGATATGGAAGCCTGGTGTGCTGCAGTCCATGGGGTCATGGAGAGTTGGACAAAACTCATCGACTGACCTGAAAGAGGGTTTTCTTTTTTTCCTTGTTTTTCTCATTTTTGTAGCATCTGTGTCCACTCAGAGGGTTAACACAATTGCATGGTCCCAAACGACATTTAGCTTGACCCTGCTTGGCTGCCAGGCCAGTCAGCATCCGAGAAACAGACATTCCCTTTGGCTGCCTGTACAAAACTGCAGCATCTTTTCAAGGTGTTGTGTTGGGGGACCCTGTCTGTGGGTCCTGAGTGAGAGCCAGCAACACACAGTTGGACCTGAGTGCAGGAGCCAGTCAATGGGGTCTGCAGGCCCAGGAACCAGCCTGTCCTGACGACTGGGAACCTTAGCCACACTGGTAGTTTGCGCCATGAACGTGGCGGTGGTGCTGGAAAGTAGGAGGAGCCCCTGGGTGGGTCTCCAGCTCCGCCTCAGTTGATCCAGCTTGACTTCAGGCACCACATCTTCATCTCCAAATTTGCTGCATAATTCGGCCTTACCTGCCTCACCAAGTGGTCACAAGAATGAAAGAAGATACCATCGAAAGAGAACCTTGAGAAGTTAACCTTTAACCTTGAGAAGTTTTTTTTTTTTCTTTTTAATTCTCTATGAGACTCCGTGCATGATGGAAAGCCATTATCTCATGGGATGGCAGGTTGCAAACCATCCAGCCTCAGCCATAACAGCTCCAACTTTCTGCTTTTAGATACTTATCCAGAGTCATAGCCAGGGTTCTGTTGAGAATTCACAAGGCATGATGATTACTTATTATGGTCTCATCTGCAGGTGAATGAGATGGCCAAACCCCAGAATATTCGGGTCTGTAAAAGATAAGACTTAGGCATTTTCCTCTGAAATAAGATTTTCCGATACAAAAGCCAGCATACTTAAAGCAGTGCTAGAGAAACACTGGGAGAAAGCAAAAAACCACTGAGATTATTATGTCATGGTGTTGTTTGATGTTTTTCTCCTTGTGAAACCAGATGATCATCACAGGGTCATCAGTAAATCTACTGACATGGTAAAGAGCAGATTAAAGGTATGCTTATTCCATTATCATCTGCTCATGGAAAAATGGGGGAGTCACCTTGTACAAGGTAGCTTTGACCTGCTGTCCCCCTGTCTTATGACTATTTTTATTGTCAGTGATGTGCAAAAAAAAAAAAAAAGTAAAATTAACTGGCAGATGGCAACCTCATAAATCTTCAACAGTGAACAAATGGTTTAAATTAGTCAGACAAGTGAAAAACAAAAAGTAAGATTGTTTGATTACTTTCCCAAAGGAAAAAGGCAACAAAAATCATCACATGAAAACGCCTTCTGAAGAAGGGGAAAAGTGTTGACAACTTTGTGTTTTGGAATCCTTGTACATGCTTAAAACAATTTGAACATTAAGAAAATTAAAATACAAATTCTTTATTGAGTTTCCCTTTTGAAAACTGGTTTAAATGCTGAGTGTTTTGAAATAAGTGGCATCTACTTGGATTGTTTCGGTCTTTTTGAAATGTCATCTGTGTTGGCAGGTGGGATCAGTACTTTAAGCATACTTAAAGTAGCATCAGCCTGTGGGTCGGCAGTGGGCTGAGCATCTCCCCAGGGCTCCATTCCACCCACTTAATCTGTGTTTGGGGCATGATAGAGAGGATGTTGGAAAAAGAAGTATCCAGAGCTCACCACCTGTGACCTCACTCTAACCCCACCCCAAACACCTCTTCAATACAGTTTGGTATCACTGGCTTCTGATAACCTCCTGAGGCCACCCTCTCTGATAATATTCATGAGCCCAGGACAACTACTATTCCACCTAGATGCATCCTGAGGCATGATTGTGTAAATATCTGCACGTTTGCTGATTATGATGTCAAGTCTCCAGTCTTTTATGTTGTTATTTTTAATTTTTTGAATTAATACGGAGTAAAATTAACTTTGTGTGGATCACAACAAACTGTGGAAAATTCTGAAAGAGATGGGAATAGCAGACCACCTGACCTGCCTCCTGACAAATCTATATGCAGGTCAGGAAGCAAGTTAGAACTGGACATGGAACAACAGACTGGTTCCAAATAGGCAAAGGAGTACGTCAAGGCTGTATATTGTCACCCTGCATATTTAACTTATATCATGAGAAACGCTGGGCTGGAGGAAGCACAAGCTGGAATCGATTGCCAGGAGAAATATCAATAACCTCAGATATGCAGATGACACCACCCTTATGGCAGAAAGTAAAGAAGAGCCTCTTGATGAAAGTGAAAGAGGAGGGTGAAAAAGTTGGCTTAAGGCTCAACATTCAGAAAACTAGGATCATGGCATCCAGTCCCATCGCTTCATGGCAAATATAGGGGGAAACAGTGAAAGGCTTTATTTTCTTGGGCTCCAAAATCATTGCAGATGGTGACGGCAGCCATGAAATTAAAAGACGCTTGCTCCTTGGAAGGAAAGTTATGACCAACCTAGACAGCATATTCAAAAGCAGACATTACTTTGCCAACAAAGGTCTGTCTGGTCAAATCTATGGTTTTTCCAGTGGTCATGTATAGATGTGAGAGTTAGACTAAAGAAAGCTGAGTGCCAAACAAATGATGCTTTTGAACTGTGGTGTTGGAGAAGACTCTTGAGAGTCCCTTGGACTGCAAGGAGATCCAACCAGTCCATCCTAGAGGAAATCAACCCTTAATTTTCATTGGAAGGACTGATGCTGAAGCTGAAACTCCAAAACTTTGGCCACCTGATGCGAAGAACTGACTCATTGGAAAAGCCCCTGATGCTGGGAAAGATTGAAGGCAGGAGGAAAAGGGGCAACAGAGGATGAGATTGTTGGATGGCATCACCGACTCGATGGACATGAGTTTGAGTAAATTCCAGGTGTTGGTGATGGACAGGGAGACCTGGCGTGCTGCAGTCCATAGGGTCGCAAAGAGTCAGACACGACTGAGCAACTGAACTGAACTGAGCTGAAAATTGCCTTTAGGGGTGTCCAGATCTATTGAGTCCTAGTGCTTAGTCTCTTGTCTGACTCTTTGCACCTCCAATGACTGTAGTCCACCCAGCTCCTCTGTCCCTGAAATTTTCCAGGCAAGAATACTGGAGTGGGTAGCTATTTCCTTCTCCATGGAAATCTTCCTGACCCAGGGATTGAACCCAAGTCTTCTGCATTGCAGGCGGATTCTTTACCCTCTGAGCCACTAGGGAAGCCCAGTTTAAAACATATAAATTCCTACAGTGACCACTGTAGCCAAGATTCAAAATAGTCCCATCTGCTGAAAAAGCTCTTAACCAAGAATCTATATCCATCACTGTGGTTTTGTCTTTTCAAGAATGTTACATACATGGAATCATATAGTAACCTTTTGAGAATGACTTCTTCCACTCAGCATGATCCATGCTTTTGTGATTCATCCAAGTTGCAGTTTGTATCTACAGTTGATTCCTTTTTGTTGCTGAGTATCATTGCATTGTAGGGATGTACCACTGATTCTTCATCCATTTGCCTATTGAAGAGTATTTAGCTTCATCCAGTTCTTAGAAGTTATGAATAAAGCTACTACAAATACTCAAGTACAAGTTTTAGTGTGAACATAAGTTTTGATTTTTCCAGGGTAAATGCAAATGGAATTGCTGGGATATATTATAACTCTGTGTTTAATCTTTTGAGGAACTGTAAGTTGTTTTTCATTCTCTTCACAGTGTCTTTCACAGAGAAAAAGTGTTTAATTTGAATCAGTGTTAATTTATCAACTTATTCTTTTTTGTTATCATGTCTTAGAGTTCACTGTGTAACCTAGATCACAAAGATTTTCTCCTGTGTTTCCTTCAAAAAGTTTTGTAGTGTTATTTTTGAGTTAACTTATCTAGAAGATAGTGAGTTAACTTATCTAGAAATTAATTTATCTAGCTAACTAGAAGTTATCTAGGAGAAGGCAATGGCAACCCACTTCAGTACTCTTGCCTGGCAAATCCCATGGACGGAGGAGCCTGGTAGGCTGCAATCCATGGGGTCGACAGGAGTCGGACACAGCTGAGTGACTTTACTTTCACTTTCATGCATTGGAGAAGGAAATGTCAACCCACTCCAGTGTTCTTGCCTGAAGAATCCCAGGGACGGGAGCTTGGTGGGCTGGAAGTTATCTAGTTTTCTAGAGGTTAACTTATCTAGAAGGGCTTCCCTGGTGGCTCAGATGGTAAAGAATCTGCCTGCAATACAGGAGACCTGAGTTTGATCCCTGGGTCAAGAAGATCCCCTGGAGGAGGAAATGGCTACCCACTCTAGTATTCTTGCCTAGGGAGTTCCATAGACAGAGGAGCCTAGTGGCCTACAGTCCATGGGGTTGCAAAGAGTCAGACACGACTGAGCAACTAACGCTTTATCTAGAAGGTAGGTTTCAGTTGAGGTTCACTTTTTGCATATGGATTCCCGTCAGTCCAGCACCATTTGTTGAAAACACTGCCATTTGTCTCTTGCCAGCCTTCACACCTTCATCAGGATCCCTGGGCCGTATCTGTGTAGTCTATTTCCGGATGCCCTGTTTTCTCCCACCAATCTATGTATCTATCCTGCCCTGTAGCCCATGCCACACTGTCTTAATACTGCAGCTTTATGTGTAGGTCTTTTCGACTCCTTCAAGGGTATCCTTTTTCAGAATTATTTTGGATTGACTATTTTGGTCCTCTGCTTTGCCGTATAATTTTTAAAAGCAGCTCGACAAAAAAATCATACTATTTTGATTGGAATTGAGTTAGATTTATGTATCAGTTTTGGGAAGACTAACATCTTGACTATGTTGAGTCTCAGTCTGTGAACACAGTTCATCCATTTATTTAGTTCATCTTTGATTGGTTTCATCAGCACTCCTACTTTCCACAGGCAGATCCTACACATACTTTGTTAGATTCATCCCTAAGTGTTTCATTGTAAACAGTATTTTAAAAAAAAATTTAGTTTGTAATTACACCTTAGTAATGTACAGAAAGTGAAAGTCGAGTCTGACTCTTTGGGACACCATGGACTATACAGTCCATGGAATTCTCTAGGCCAGTATACTGGAGTGGGTAGCCTTTCCCTTCCCCGGGGGATCTTGCCAACCCACCCAGGGATTAAACCCAGGTCTCCAGCATTGCGGGGACTTCCCTGGTGGCCCAGACAGTAAAGCGTCTGTCTACAATGCGGGAGACCGGAGTTCGAGCCCTGGGTTGGGAAGATCCCCTGGAGAAGGAAATGGCAATCCACTCCAGTACTATTGCCTGGAAAATCCCACGGACAGAGGAGCCTGGCAGGCTGCAGTCTATGGGGTAGCAAAGAGTCGGATAGACTGAGCGACTCCACTTCAATGTATAGAAATAAAATGGATTTTCTGTATATTGACCTTGTATCATACAACATTGTTTAACTCACTGAGTTGTTTTGTAGATTCCTCAAAATTTTCTATGTGGACAGTTATGCCATCTGGGATGGGGACAGTTTTATCTTTTCCTTTCCAATCTGTATGTATTTTTGAAATTTTATATACCTTGATAGGCTTTCTACACAATGTTAAATAAGGATGGTGAGAGTGGACACCTTGTCTTGTTCCACATCTTAGAGGGAAAACATTCTCTCTGTTACCATTAAGTATGAAATGAGTTATGGGTTTGTTTGTTTTTTTTTTTCATTAATTTCACCTGTCAAGTGGGAAAAATTTCTTCTATTATGGGTTACTGGGTTTTTGGTTGTGAATGGTAATTGAGTTTTATCAAAATTTCTTTGCATCAATTGAAATGACTGTGTGAATTTTCTTGTTCACACTGTTAATCTGGTAGATTAATTGCATTGATTGATTTTTTTTTTCATATTGAGCCAAACTTGAGATTATTTTAAAATATATTGCTATATAAAATATAGCAATAGATTTATATATCTTAAAATATTGGCATTTAGTTATATATCCTAAAATATTTTGTTAAGAATTTTTTACATCTGGTTCATCAAGATATTGGTCTGGAGTTTTGTTGTATTTGTTGAGTTTGTTTTTTTGTTTTTTTTTTTTTAATCAGGCTCATTCTAATCTCATAAAAAGAATTTGAGAATTGTTCCATCCCCTATTTGAGTTCAGGCCACAGATTCTGACCTACCTTCTGCAGACTGTGGTCCCAGTATCAGCTCAGTTTTCAAAGTCCAGTTCAGGTCTCAAAGCCTCTGACATGCTGTTGAAGGTCAGATTCATACATGAGCAGTTCAGGGAGAAGTTCAGAAGTTCTGAAACAGCTTTGTGCCCTTGCTTGGCAGGCTCTTCATTTTTCATGACCTCCCCATTGCTTTCCGGTTTTCTGGGGCCTTCCTTTTTAGTAAAGCTGGGACTTTAGTTACCTTACTTTGCCATGCCCTTGCTACCACTGTGCCCATGTCTGGGGCTAAGCCAAGCGAGGGTGGAGAAGAAAAGCAAAAGGGGTTGGCCCCACCTCTTGGGGCCACAGCTCCACTGATGGGAGAGGAAGTTTCCCTTCACGTGAGATTTTGGACCTGCCAACCCTGCTGTCACCACTCGGAGACCCTTTCCCACACCAGAAGAAAGAACTCGAAGGCTCCCCTGGAGCCTCTGTCTGACCCTGATACCCTCTTCCAGACTTTGACTGCCTGATCCCCGGTTGGGGAATACCAGAGGGAAAATGGTCAACTCATTACCAGTTCAGTTGAACTTCCAGTTCTGGTCTTTTTTCCCTCTGTCCACCTGCTACTGTTGATTTTTTTTTTTTTTTAAGTCTTCAAATAGCTGCTCCCTGCCTACTGTCCAGGGTGTGTAGTTGCATTCCGTGGGACACTGCTTACCCATGTCTCCCAGAACTGGAACTCCTTCCCACACCTTATCCAGAGGTTTTGCTATTGTTGAGCAGTAACTAAAGCTGCTTAGAATTAATGAATTAATTTAAGTCACTAAAAAGTATGGCACAGTGTGTATTTCTTTGCTTTGATATTCTCATTTGTTAAATGAGAGAAAAATAATGACACCTTCCCTTTAATAATGTTGTATGTACATGTCACATGATGGGAATTTTGACCTTCATTAAAAATGTAATCACTGAGGAATTTGAACCTATAAAAATCATAATCCTTCTGACACCTGTTTGCTTCCTCTGTCTTCCAAAATTGACTTTTACTAGAAACAAATAGAGGAAGAAAGTGATACTCTTTCCATCAGTAGGGAAGTATTGCTCTTTGTAAGGACCATCATCGCTTGTTCCTTAATCAGATTTGAGTTTGATGTTCAGTTCAGTTCAGTAGCTCAGTCGTGTCCGACTCATTGCAACCCCATGAACCGCAGCACACCAGGCCTCCCTGTCCATCACCAACTCCTGGAGTTTACCCAAAACCATGTCCATCGAGTCGGTGATGCCATCCAGCCATCTCATCCTCTGTCATCCCCTTCTCCCCCTGCCCTTAATCTTTCCCAGCATCAGGGTCTTTTCAAATGAGTCAGCTCTTTGCATCAGGTGGCCAAAGTATTGGAGCTTCAGCTTCAACATCAGTCCTTCCAATAAACGCCCAGGACTGATCTCTTTGAGGATGGACTGGTTGGATCTCCTTGCAGTCCAAGGGACTCTCAAGAGTCTTCTCCAACACCACAGTTCAAAAGCATCAATTCTTAGGCACTCAGCTTTCTTTATAGTCTAACTCTCACATCCATACATGACTACTGGAAAAACCATAGCCTTGACTATATGGACCTTTGCTGACAAAGTAATGTCTCTGCTTTTTAATATGCTGTCTAGGTTGGTCATAACTTTCCTTCCAAGGAGTAAGTGTCTTAATTTCATGGCTGCAATCACCATCTGCAGTGATTTTGGAGCCCAGAAAAATAAAGTCAGCCACTGTTTGCACTATTTCCCCATCTATTTGCCATGAAGTGATGGGACCGGATGCCATGATCTTCATTTTCTGAATGTTGAGCTTTAAGCCAACTTTTCACTCTCCTCTTTCACTTTCATCAAAAGGCTCTTTAGTTCTTCATTTTCTGCCATAAGGGTGGTGTCATCTGCATATCTGAGGTTATTGATATTTCTCCCGGCAATCTTGATTCCAGCTTGTGCTTCTTCCAGCCCAGCATTTCTCATGATGTACTCTGCATATAAGTTAAATAAGTTAAAATGTTGTAATTTCTATATAAAACTTGAAATACATTTGAAATACTTAAAACAATTAAAATTATAGTATGACCTGTGGTACAAAAGTTGATCTGAGTTCTTTGGAAATGATTTATTTTTGTAATATCCAAAATTAATCCATGAGAAAAAGTATATGTTCTTAACATGTTTCACTTGACTTCTTAAGGTACAGGGAGCTGGTCTCTAATCTTTTATCTTATTCTTTCACCTTTCTCTCGTCTCCCATCCCTTTCTTGCCTGGAATGTTCTTCACGTACAAGACTCAGGAAATTTGGGGAAGTTGTTTATGAAACTGGAGATTTAGAGAGAGATGGAATGTTAAAACCATTGAATGTGAATTTAGATGTTACATAGGGCTTCTCTTCTCGAAGTTTATTCGTATGTGACGCCTGTTTCTGATAAGAGCCCTGACAACAGAGTTTCTCTCCTGCCTGGCTGGAAAATTACCATATGAATTTGGAAACATCACAGGGTCCATCACTCAGAGCATACGCTATCTTTCCTTCTTTCCAGAAAATTCTAACCATGATTCCCACGGAAGAGGAGAAGCAGAAGATTCAGGAGGCACAGCTGGCCAACCCTGAGGTGCCCCTGGGCAGCGCAGAGCAGTTCCTCCTGACGCTCTCCTCCATCAGCGAGCTCTCGGCACGGCTCCACCTCTGGGCATTCAAAATGGATTATGAAACTACAGAGAAGGTAAGCACTTAGGAAGCGAGGCAGCCAGTCTTATGTTCCCAGGGTAGAGAAAGTCCAATTTTTAGTGGTGAACGTGGTGAGGTATTATTCCTGAGACAGGGTTTGAAGGGTGAGTTGATGGTGCTGGAGACGTGTCTACACTGAGTGTTGAGCAGCCTATACCATTGAGGGTTATTCTAAAGTGTCTGCCTGACACCAGCCTCGGATACTTGACTAGTTGGAAAAACAACAACAACAACAACAACTATTAAATGTTTTTCTGACTCTGTATGCTCAATGTAGAAAATACAGAAAAACACAATATGGAAAGTGACTTGTAATCCTTCTGTCTGATGATGGTCGCCTCACTGCCATTGACTGTGGTAATTAATTAGCAGGTCACTGAGTTCCTCTGAGAGAGACTCTCAATAGAAAACCTGAGATGGACAGATTGCAAGAGGTTGGAAGGAGAGTAGAAGGAAAGGGTTTTTGATAGTGAAGGCAGGGAAGACTCATCTCGAGTAGACAGTAGAAGAAGCAGGTGTCCTCTCTGGTCTGGCATGAGGTGTTTTGGCAGACTGAGCAGAAGAAATCAGTGGAGAGAACAAGGGAGGGATGCACGGTGAGCTGGAGGTGAGCTCGAGTGAGAAGTGCCCGGGGAAGGTGCAGAGGCTGTGTGATCGCCCTCTTTCTGTAAAGGACGAGTACGTTCCTTACTGAGGGCCACACGGGTAGCAGTGGGCCTAGGGTGTTTCAGGAGAACCTGCTGTATTTGACTTCATTCCAGAATTGGACAGGGATGAAGAACTCTAGGGGGGCTAAGGTAACTTGGTTGCAAAATCAGTCAGCATGTTTGGGTGATTTTCTGTAGCAAAGTGAAGTAACTTCATGGAGAAAACAGGTCATCAGTCAGCCTTGGCTGGGGACTGGTAGGGCCTGCTGAGCAGAAGGAAGGCTGGAATGAATGAAGCCCAGGCTGCTGGTTTTGGGGTCCATGCTCAGGGATAGCCTCAGTGAGGATGCTGAGGTGGGGGCTGTTATGAAACAACAGGATAGAGAGAAGGAGAGACTGAGGCCACAAGGTTACAGGACAGGCTGCACGTCTGAGAGACTGGGAGTTAGGAAGGCGGTGGGAGTCATGAGGATGGTGGTCTTCTAGAAAGTCGCCCAGGCCAAGAGGTAGCCAGCCACAGGGTGCCTAGAGGGGACGTTAGGAGACCTGGGCCCTGGGACAGTGATGCCAGTTTCCAGCGTCACCTGCCTGGGAGGAGAAAGACAAAGAGGAAGACCATGGTTCAGATGCTGAAGGAACATGTGAAGGATGAGTTCTGCAAACATCAGCCATAGTCAGGAGAGAGCTTGGGAGATGGGCAGAAAAGGGGGAAGACACCTAGCCAAGCTCCTGTGAGCCACAGGGACCCACCTGCTCTCCACTGAAGAGACTCTGGGGCCAGACTTTCTCCTGTCACCTTTCTGCTCTTTTCTACACCTGAAAGCATGTGCCAATCACACGGGATTGCCTTATACTGGGAGGACTCCACTGGTTATGACCTTGTACAAAAATGTGAAAGAACAAAGTAAAGCCAAGTGTACACTCTATCATCTTCTAATTTTTTTTTTAATTGAAAGGAAGTGGCAGAACCACTTTTGGACCTGAAGGAAGGAATAGACCAGTTGGAGAACAATAAAACCTTGGGCTTTATCCTGTCTACTCTCTTAGCCATTGGGAACTTTCTAAATGGAACTAATGTAAGTCTCCACATCCTTTTCCTCCTACCTCCCTGGTCACAGAATCCCCGCCCTCCCCTTGCTGGTGGATTACTGATCTTCCGAGGCACAGTTGAACAATTTTCATTGTTGTTGTTTTTTAGTGAAAATTTAGAGCTTTTGTCCTTAAAATATCAGGGCCTACTTATTCAAGCCTGTATCTTGCTGTAAATAAGAAAATGTAGTATTACTCAGCCATTAAAAAGAATACATTTGAATCAGTTCTAAGGAGATGGATGGAACTGGAGCCGATTATACAGAGTGAAGCAAGCCAGAAAGAAAAACACCAATACAGTATACTAACGCATATATATGGAATTTAGAAAGATGGGGATGATGACCCTGTATGCGAGAAAACAAAAGAGACTCGGATCTATAGAGTGAACTTTTGGACTCTGGGGGAGAGAGAGAGGGAGAGGGTGGGATGAGATGGGAGAATGGCATTGAAACATGTAAAAATAAATAAATAAATTAAAAAAAAATAAAAATGAAAAAAAAGAAAAAAAAAAGAAAATGTAAAAAAATAAGCACATTATTCCTTAGGAAGGTTGGCTCCTCTCACAGTTGACTTTGGAAATGTTTTCTTCTACAATTTTTTTCTTTTTCTTTTTCTCCCTGAGCTTATCACTTAAATATTTGTACCCATACACATTATAAACACACTTAAACAAAAAAACTGGCCTATCTTTAGCCAGGAAGTAGAAAATCCCCAATTATGGGATTAGGGAAGTTGTGGCTGCCTACATGGCAGAAACCCCACACCCAGCACCCTGATTTAGGAGCAGAGCCCTAGCCCATGGCTGACAGCCATGATCAGGAGGGACTGGAGGCTCATTTCACTATCAGGGTGGCTGGTGCTTGTGTGGTCTGCTAAGGACGTTGAAGCATGTGGCCTGAGATGCTTCAGTCACAAAGGAACTAAATACTGGGCTCCTCCTAAAGGGTGTTAATTCTAACCATTTGTACCTTTCTAAGAGTCTGCATAACACTTGTTCTCCACATCCTCTCCAGCACTTACTGTTTATAGATTTTTTTTGATGAGGGCAGACATAGAGAACAGCAGGGGAAGAAGGGGTGAGACAGATAGAGAGAGTAGCTTTTAAACATAGACATTGCCATATGTGAAACATAACAAAGTGGGAAGTTGCTGTATAACACGGGGAGCTCAAGTTGGCATTCTGTGATGACCTAGAGGGGTGGGATGGGCTGCAGGGGTGGGAGGGCGGTTCAGAGGGAGGGACATATGTCTACTTATAGCTGACTCACATTGTTGTATGGCAGAAACCAAAACAACATTGTAAAGCAATTATCCTCCAACTAAAAAAAGGAAAAATCTTGTTCTTCCATTCTCTTGTGTTATGTTGCCCAAATAGGCCAAAGCGTTTGAGTTAAGCTACCTCGAGAAGGTTCCAGAGGTCAAAGACACGGTGCACAAGCAGTCACTTCTCCACCACGTGTGCACCATGGTGGTTGAGAACTTCCCAGACAGCTCGGACCTGTACTCGGAGATCGGGGCCGTCACGAGGTCAGCCAAGGTACATTCGGGGTCTGCACCCACCGTCTCTGCGGAGCGCAGGGCCTGTTAACCGAAACACCCACGTGGTGCTTGCATCTCCTGCTTTAGAGTCTGTGAATAAACCTCGCCTCCTGCCATTTCTAATGGACTTTTGAGACGCCTTTCCCGTCTCTGGTTCTCTGTCAGATTCTTTCCTGCTGAGGTATGTGAGGCAAGCCTGCTGTTCCCAGTCAGTCCTAACCCCACGTCCCCTGGTCAGCCACTGTACTCATCAGGCTGGCTTCTCCAGAGCAGAGGAACCACCCGGCTGGTTTTAGGTGACAAAATGTCCAAAAGATGCACTTTGCCCCCCGCTAAAACTCCCATAGGGCCCTGCAGTGGGGTGTGGAGCCAGGGAACTAAGGGCACGCCCAGCCCCCTGCCCCCTCACAGGTTGACCATGCCTGTGATCTTACACCAAGGGAACAATTTAATGGGGCTGTAAACAGTGTATAGCATTGGCCCCTTAGCTGCAGTCTCTTAAGCTTAGTGCAGAGTTAAAATCTTCATGAACTTTGGTTTAGTTGTGAGAGGTGGACAGCCAGCTGCCCCCTCTGCAGGAGCATTATTGCAGCCAAATAACCACAGAGGGATCCCAAACACAGCAGAACCGGGAGACATGAGGGTCTTGGAAGCAACAGGGAACTCGCGGGGAGGGTCTTCAGTAGAACACAGGAGCCAGGCCCATGTGGGAAACTCCCAAAAATACAACCCGGCTGGACTGCCTTTAGCTCTGGGACTCACTGGAGTCTAGTATGGTTGTAGGAGGGCTTCCCAGGTGGTTCAGTGGGTAAAGAATGTGCCTGCTGTCACATATGTGAGTTCAATCCCAGTGTCAGGAGGATCTCCTGGAGAAGGAAATGGCAACCCACTCCAGTATTCTTGCTTGGAGAGTCCCATGGACACAGGGGCCTGGCGGACTACAGTCCATAGGGTCACAAAGAGTCAGACACGACTGAAGTGACTGAGCATGCACGCGTGATCGTAGGAGAGACTGGGGTGGGCAGGAAGGGGGAAAGGCTTTGCTAAGTTCCCCTTCAGGGAGCGCTCCTCTCTCCATCTTCCCTAACAGAGCTGGCTCTTGGGAACCTGCGGCCTGGGACCCGCCTTCACCTTCCCCTAGCTGGCAGCTGCCAGATCCACTGAGCAGGGGCCCCTGAGCCAGCGTGATGGGTGGTCCTGCCTTGAAGCAGAAACAGGCTTGACCAGCAGTCTTGCAACTCTGAGAATAGGCAGACTTTTCGATTTCATAGGCATTCTCACCATATTTACTCTGTGCCAAGCCCTGTTTTGAAGTCTTTAGAAATATTACTTCAGTATTCTAACCAAGGTAAAAAGCCCCTCTGAATGTCCCAATAGGGGTCTTCTAGTTGCTGCTCTGACATCCCCCCATGAACACCTCAGAAGACAGTTTGTTAGGAGTAATTCTTGAGATGAAGTCTTTCTGGCCTCTCAATCCCCATTTCCAGAATAAGTCAGTTCCCTTTTTACATCTAGTCCTTTGCTCTTTCCAGGGCCTTCTACCGGTGGAGCCTGCTTGTGCTGAGTTGCCCTGGCTTAGGCCCCCTGCACCAGGCTGGCCCCCCATTTTAGGCCTTTCCTTGTTTAAAACCTGACTACACAAGCCAGAACTGGGGGTCGCTTCTCCCTGTTAACCTTGGCAATTATGAAGAATGACTATTGACCCAAGTCCTTGTGACTTTAAACAGGAGGCCAAGAGGGCCCCTACTGCCACTTCTTAGCTTTTACTCTCAAAGTTGAGAGACATTGAGGGGCACCTTCTGTGTAGACAGGTACACAGCCTACATCAGGGATTCCCCAGCCACATTCATCCCATCTCCTGATGTGTTGCTTTGGGGGTCATCATTGCAAGCCCCCAAGGAGCAGGTAACTCTAGTGTCTGGAGGAGAACTTTGTCCCACCAGGGGTTGGGGGAAAATGAGTACAGGTGGGCGTAGCTCTGGCTGCGCCTAGAGAGGTTGGGGGTGGGGTGGGGGGTGCCTCACAGGCTTGTGCAGTGCTGACAAGTCAGGTTAGCTTTCAAAGAGAAATAGTGACACGTGGTCACTGACCTGACCCCACAGCTCCAGAAGTGAAGGCAGGAGACAGTGCAGGCTCTCCCGTGTATTAGTTACCTACAGCTGTGTAACAAATAACCCCAAAAGCTAATGGCTTAGGATAATGTATTAGTTTCTTAGGGTTCTTATGACAAAACACCACAAACTAGATGACTTAGAAAAACAGAAATAATTTGTTCCACCGTTCTGGAGGCCAGAAATCAGATCAAGTTGTTGGCAGGGTAAGTTCCTCTTGAAAGAGAAATGTGTGCCACATCTCTCTCCTGGCTTCTGACGGTTTGCTGGAAATCACCCCAGCCTCTTCCTTCACCTTCACATGATGTTCTCCGTGTGTGTCTGCATCCAGATTTCCACTTCTTGTAAGGATACCAGTCATATTGGACGAGGGGTCCACCCTACTCCAGTGTGACCTCATCCTAATTCAGTTAATTACATCTGTAATGACCCTATTTCTTAATCAAGTCACATTCTGACATACTGGAGCTTGGGACTTCACCATGTGAATCTTGGCATGGCACATTTCAACCCCTAATAGACAGTAAGAAATATTTCATGAATGGTTCTGTCTCCGATTCTCTTCTGGAGTTTCAGTCAACATTTCAACTGAGGCTGCCATCATCTGAAAGCTCAACTGGGGCTGGAGAAGTTTTCCCCATGGGGGTTCACGCTCCTGCTGGTTCTTAGGGAGAAGACTCAGTTTCCTCCCACGTGGGCCTCCCCCAGGGCTCCCTGAGTGTCCTCATGACACAGCAGATGGTCTTCCCCAAAGTTTGTGATCTGGGATAGAGTGCACAGAGCTACGTGCAGATGCTCGTGCCTTTTTATGACCTAGCTCCTACATTCCCTTCATTAGAACCACGTCACTAAAGCTGGCTCACATGCAAAGGGAAGGATTGCTGGCTTGACATTTTGAAGGCATGAGTGTCAAAGAATTTGACATACTGTGTGTTTTCCCCATGCCGTGCCTTTCTGCAGCCTTGGCTCTTGTCCCTGAGTTGCCCTGCTCCAGCCCAGACTCACTTGATAAGATCTGACTGCCTGAAAGCACAGCTCTGTGTCCTCTTTCACATGGAAAGTGGCCTATGTGGGGCTGTTGTCAGGAGAGGGCTTCCTGGCGATGACTTCCTGCTTGCAACAGAAGGCCAGGCCAGCTCTCTCCCCAGGGTGGAATATTTTAAGGACAAACCTAGGCTTAAGACCTGATGGTTACGAACTTAGACTCTGGAGCCAGAGATATTTGGGTACAAATGCCAGCTCCACCACCTCCCAGCTGTCTGGCCTCTCGCAAGTTCCTTAACCTTTCTGTACAACGATTTCTCCCCCAGGAAGTGGGGCCAGCAATAGATCTGAGGCCATGAAGTAGTGTGAAGACTCAGATCATGGTGGCGCCCTCAGTGCTGCAGGCAGCCAGCTGAGGCAGCCTTGCAGCTCTCCTCAAAAGAGGCTGCCTTAATCTCCCTCTTCAAACCCCTTTTGGTCAGAGGCTCCCCACCTGCTTTCCGTTGGCAGTGAGGTTGCTTTCCCTGCCGTTAAAGGCTCACAGTGGATTCTCTTCCTTGAAAACTCTGTCTCACGTGGTGTCTGTCCACCCACTCTGTGCCCACTGCAGTGCTGGACAGGCATCAGCCGTTAGACCAAGGACTCAGTACACTCTGAGCTGAACTGAAGTTATTAAATTTGTTAAAAATATTGTGGCTCAAAGTCGCTGCCAGGTGCAAATGATTAGATAGTTACAACTGGCTTCAAACCTCCTAGACCTACCTCTTCAGTATTACATGTTGATCTCATGTCATCTGGATCCCTTTCTAGACTTACTCATTGAACTAGTCAGTCCTTCTTTTCTAAGGCTGCATTTCTTTTCCTTTCAGTAACATGTCAGATCTTTTTCTCAGCTCCACTGTATCATAGCAAAATGTAGCCTTTTCTAATCTGGATCCCAAATTCCTTTGTTTTCAGGCAAATGATTTTTCTCAATGCCCCACAACCGCCAGTGCTTACCTGAATCCCCAGCCTCTGCCTAAACTTGCCTTCTGTTTTGGCACCCATACCACCCAAGAAATTCATGACGTGTGCTGTCTTGCCGGACATCCCCTTTGCTCAGCACACCTTCATCCTGTCTCGTGACACATCTTCTCACGGGATCAACCTTTCTTGACTTGGCCTCCTCCATTGTCTTTCTCAGGGTGGGGCTGGAGGTCTGAGGTCACTCCAGCCAGTCCTTTTGGGTACTCGCCTCCAGGCCCTGCTCTCGTGACCACAGTCACAGCATCTGAGCAATGGCGGCTCACCTCTCCACACATTCTCTTTCTCCTCCTCATTTGCTGGCCCCTTGCCCTATCCATCGCTCACTCTCCATCCACCTCCGTCGCCTCCCTTCAGCTCACTGGTCTGTCTAGTTCTTCCTCCTGCTCCTAGTCTTCTCAATTTCTTTCCTCTCTCTCACATCTCCCTCCATTAAATATCCTTCAGGGTATTTACTTCATGGATAACTCTCCGATTCCCAGAATTTTTAGACTAGAAATTCCATCAAAACATTCCTTTAGAAAGCCTCATCTCAGTTCACTTCAGTCAATACAAACTGGTCCCACTTCCCGAAGAGCAAAGTGAATGCTCTGTCACATCTGTTCTTTGCACACATGGTTTGCATCTGCTAACAGACGGGGGTGGACCACACACTCTGACTCTCACCCAGACACAGAGGCCTGGTGGGTAGTGTACCTCCTCAGTGATCACCTGTCGGTATGATGAGCCTCCTGGGGAACAGCAAGCTGGTCTCTTTCTGCATTGATCTTTGTCTTCCTCATACCTGGGGGCTGGAGGGGGGCACTGGCATGCACTTGCTTCTCCCTGAATGTTGTTTGAATGAGGGAATGAATGGATAAATAACTTGTCACACAATGTAAAAATGATCATGGTGAAGAGAAGCTGGCTGCCCCTTAACTGGCCCCAACATATTAAGACCATCCATGTCTGAGTTTGGCGAATTCCTCTAACCTCAAGTGAAATATCTAAAGAATAAGAGAGCTCTGAAAAATTTTATGAGACATCTGCTCAGTTCATCTTGTACTAGGGTTCATTGATATCATGTTTTAATTTACAGTTCCCAAAAACTTTCTTAAGATTTCTTTCCAAATATGGCAAAAAAAAAAATGACACTTGTGTTGAGTTCATTTGGAGACGTTTTATCACTAAATAATCCGATGTAGAGATAATGACAAATACACATGTGGATAATTTTTAGGCCATAAATATGTTTGTATTTCAAGATGTAAATTGGGTTTTGATGCTTGTTTCTTCCCAGAGGCGGTTCGGTTTCCTGGGTCAGGTTGCTGTCCGGTTATTTCAGCACATTTGTAATGCTCTCTCTCTGATTTTCAGGTTGACTTTGATCAACTTCAGGATAATTTATGTCAGATGGAGAGACGATGCAAAGCTTCATGGGATCACCTCAAGGCAATTGCAAAACATGAAATGAAACCAGTTTTAAAACAGCGAATGTCAGAGTTCCTAAAAGACTGTGCAGAGCGAATTATAATCTTAAAAATTGTCCATAGAAGAATAATTAACAGGTGAGTGAACTGAGGTATTCATGCAAATATCAGTAAAATGGCATGTTGAAAATATTCTGCAAAACAAGATGTGAAGGTACGTATACAAACATTATTCTGAAAATTCTTGGTGCATACCAAGTGGAACTTGATGGGCAGTCCATTTAATTTTTCTTAAACACACACATGGCAGTAATGGCACTGAATCTTGGAAGGAACCTCAGAGATAATATCGTCCCGAAGTCTTACTCGGTCAGGAACTGCACCTGTAAGATCTCTGGCAGGTTGGCCCCTGCATCGCCGCACCTAGTTGAGCAGTTCTGCCTACAGAGAGTGCACAGCCTTGCAAGGCAGCTTGGCTGGTTAGGAAAGTCCCTTCTTCACGTTGTCCACAGTCTGCCTTCCGAGACCTTTCACTCATGGATTCTTGGATGGCTGCTCTGTATTGAGCCTGCCTGGAGGGGGCGCACACCCCACAATGAGCATCATCCTCTGGACCAGCCTTCCTGAGAGTCCCAGGATCCACGAGGATCCGGGGAGACATGGCGGTGACATGGCAGGCCTTGCTTCCTACAGGGAGGCTGGTGAGGGTCTAGAGCGGCTCCACGGCGGTCCAGAGCTGTCTTCCCTGTCAGTGGTAGCAGCATTGGGACGGGGTGTCCCAGATCCCCGGGTCAGGCCATTTCCTACCAGGCACCGCCCACTTGGTTCTCCTTTGTCTCATCGCAGAGCGTAGCTGGAGGTCCCTCCTGCTGGCCTCTGGAGTCCGAGTGCTCTGTCCTGGGCCCTGCTCCTTGGTGAGCAGATGTGCAGGCCCGCAGGCCGTGGTTTCCCTGGAGCAGGTGCTCTGCGAATAGACCTGCTGCAACAGGCCTCACTGCAGCTCTGTGAAGGCAGGCCTCCCTCGGGGCGTCTAAACTGCAGACCTTCCCTGGAGAACCAGAGAGCAGGCCTCCCTTGGGGCGTCTAAACTGCAGACTTCCCTGGAGAACCAGAGAGCAGGCCTCCCTTGGGGCGTCTAAACTGCAGACTTCCCTGGAGACTTGCTCTTCAAGTCCGCTCCCACTCCTGTGCTTGAGTAGTTTATTACTGTCTCAAACAAATATGTGGCATATTCACTTATCCTTGTACACTTCACATTTTAAAAAATCTTTTCTCTTTTCCTTCCCTTCTTTCTCTGTCTTTCCTTCTTTCCTTCCTTCATAGGAACCCACACTGAATTTTTAAAAACCTCCTTTTCCTGTCTGCCTGTGAACCCTCTCCCAGTGTGTATCATGTGCTGTTTGGGTAATCATACCTCCTGGGCCTTGATCCAGGCTTTTTTTGGTGGGCAAGGGTAGTCTTTAGTTCATTAGACTGGACAAGAACAGGGGACAGAATCTTCCCTCCAGGTTGACAACTATCCATTACTCAGTAGTTTTGGAATTTAGTTGTTCAACTGTAAGTTGCCCTCCCTGTACTTCATCTGGACCTCACAGCTGCCCTCTGGGTAGGAGGATCTTATCAGAGATTTTGTCAAATTTCTTACTGAAAGCAAAGTACACTCTGCTTTTAACATGGTTAAAGAGAGGAGGCAGAGAATGTAAGCGGCTTTTGCCCTCCATGCTTTGTGTGATACAAGCAATTTCCAACTTAAAACGACTCAAATAAACAAATAGTTTCCATTTGGAATGTCAGGAAACTGGAGCAGTTTTATGAAAGTCTTGTAAAGCTATTATGCCTGGTCACAGTAACCATCTTATCCCGGAAAGTTTAAAACTCTGTTTTGCTGATACATCTGTTCCCTAAGCTATTGTGTGTGTGTGTTTCTGTGTGTGTGTGTGTGTGTGTGTGTGTGTGTGTATGTATATCTGTATATATATATATATACACACACACATATATATATACATGTGTGAATCTATATATAATGCATGTGTAAAATGTATATAATGCATATAACATTTGCTCTGATTGCCTATTCTTCCTGGGAAGCTGGTTGCCCAGCTGTTGCTTGCTCTCGTGTAACCTGGATCCCGGAGGCTCATTATTGGACACTCATTTGGCCTCCCCCTCTTTTCTAGCTTCCATGGAGCTAATGGGGCAGGTGCATCCACCTCCCTTGCCTGTCTGATAACACCCCCTCACCCCCACCCTTGCTTAGTGACTCCAATGGCCCCTTTTAATAAAGGGGCAGAAAGAAGAACTTGGGCAGTTCTCTTAAGGCAAAACCTGACTTTAAACCGTTGCCTAAGAACGTCTTGTTCCAGATGTCTGAATCCACAGACTAACCTGCCCTCTTCACTGCTGCGGTGACAGGCGTTCCCACTCTGTGGGTGTGCAAACCCCAGGTCAAGTCCCAGAGCCACTGGCTGCAGTTACAGCACAGCAGGCCCTGCAGAGGGGACCAGGTGAGAGCTGGGAGGAAGGCTTTTCTGGGAGGCACGGAGAACCACAGCATTCTCTGGGGAAAGTCAGGTGGAAAACAAGTGAACACCCACACTGGCTTCCCGGTGCCCCCAGACCCTCCCATCCCCACCCTCAGCCAGATACCCAACTCCTGGACACACGTGAGGGAAAGGGTGGTTGGTGGAAACTGCCAGAGATGTCTGACTTGTGCCTCAGGACACTAAGAGCAACTAGCGCCTCTGTAACCTTAAGACTTTCTTGCCATGTGTTCTGAAAGTTACAAACTTAATTAACAAAAATCCCTTAAACCACTGTGATGGGATGGGTGGGAGGGAGGCTCAAGGGGGAGGGCATGTATGTGCACAGAGAGCTGATCCACATTCTTTACAGCAGAAGCTAACACAACATTGAAAAGCAGCTATGCTCCAGTTCAAAGAAAATTCCCTCGAATGTTTTACTCCCTTAAAGGTACATCCAGTTTGCTCTTCTGTAGGAGGGCCACAGTCTCTTTCCTCTCAAATGGACATCTGAGTCTTTTTTCAAGCATCCAATGTACTTACTTCCCTGTTTTCACAGTGTATAGCTGAGTCATATCTCCAATTTATATGTTAAGATTGTATCCCCTCTAGATAAAAACAATGTTCTAAAAAGTGGAGGATAAGGAATCTTGGGTAGTATTTATGTATGAAAGAGGACCCAGCTGTGGTCTGATTGGTTCTCCCTTGTTTCATCTTACATATATTCTTATATTATAGTATCCTATCCTAATACATACAATATTATGTCATATCTCCAGGGAACAATGTCAGGTAGTAATAAGAGCCAGGAAGAAAAATTAAGAGTACAAATGGGACAGGGAGTGACCAGGAGGTGCTGTTTCATGTGGATGGTTAAGGGAGGCTTCTCTGAGGAGGTGGTATTTGGGCAGAAGCTTGAGGGATAAGAGGGAGTGCCGGGGTCCTGCCCTGGTGGATCCAGGGAATTTGAAGGGGAGACAGCGTAGGCGAGGAAAACTTATTTATTTAGAAATGTAAAAGAGATTAAGAAGAAATAGTATAGTAGGAAAATTTAGTGGAGAAATGAGGCTGAATAACTTGGTTTATGGGGAAAGCCAATAAACTTCAGGACAAGAAGTTTGCACCATCTACGTTGGGCTACCAGTGCTCGTTTGAATAGTGGAGGGTGCCCTGCCTTGGGCTCCCTCTCTCACAAAACTTAAAAGCTGGGGCAAGTTAGTAGACATGGCGAGCCTCCCCTCTCCAGATGGGAATTCAGCCAGAAAAGGAGAGGGAGGGAGGGAGAGGGAGAAAGAGAGAGAGAGACACGGGGGAAACCAGATTTCCAAGAAACTAGTTCGAGAGACTAGTCCGAGAAACTGGTCCATCCTTTATTGTCCAGGAGGCTTTTTATACTTTTTGATTGTACATAGAGATCAATCGGTGAAACAAAATTATGCAGTGTTAGCAGCCCTGACTCTTATCGAGACCAGGCTTTTTCTCTGCATACTTAGTTGTATACACAAGTCTTAGGTGATTTACATCATCTTCTAGCCAGAAGGCCAATTAACATTTTACGGCCCTTTGCTGATAAGGGTTTGTCAACCAGAAGACTTATTTGTCTTAAACATGTTGTTCTTCCCAAAGTCTGGTGCCACTCTCAGAAAGCACTAAATAAAGTTACATTCTTACATAGCAAGGATACAACAATTTATAACACGTAAAAGGAGTACAGTGATTTATAACAAAGAGAAAAGTAATTAACTCAAAAGTCTAGTGCTGCTAACATCAAAACTACTATATTCCTATTTCTGCATCCCGATTACATTGATTAACATCCTTCAGGTGCCTAAAAGATAAAGAATATGAAGGCCTGGCAGCAGTCATTGACTCAACAATGAAAACCCGTCACCAATATAATTTTTAGCTCTTTAGAAAAGGCTCTGTATCTTTAAGATGCTTTAAGCTTTGTGCCTCTTGCAGTGGGGGGCTGTAAGCAACTCACAAATTGTAAAAGTCCGGGGGAACCTGTCAGGCAAGTTAGAGAGCCATCAAAGGGGTTTGAGCTGAAACATTCCTTTCATATGCAGGAGACTGAAGCCCTGAGTTAACTTTTTTCCAGAGAATGTCAGAAGAGTGGAAAGCACAGTACAATAAGGCAGGCAGACTCTGGTTTTTGGGGGTAGATGTTCAGGAAAACCCAGGGGGAACCCCTGAAGCCGGATCATGCCTTTGCGTTTTGTCGGGCTTCCTTCCTCATGACCTTTGCTATGGGCGGGATTCCTCACACAGGCTCCCGGCAACAGAGCGATCCAGGCTGCTGTCTGTGGCGAGAATGCTCTGGGCGTGGGGAGGAACTGGCGGTGGAGGCCTTGTCAGGGCCTGTGGGCCTCCCAGTGGAGTGGCCGCCTGCCTTCCTCACAGGCGCTGCAGGCTCTCAGCTGTGTCCTCTGAGGGTCCCCTACACACCACGTGGGCGGCCTGAGGTGGGCTTGTTCAAAGAATCACGAGCAGTCACGTGTGACTGGCGTCCTAGGCGGTGAGGTCAGAGAGGTAGTGGGGCCAGTTTTGAGTGAGATGCCACATCTTGTTTATTCTGTCGATGGACACTTGGGTTGTTTCCACTTTGGGGCTGTTACGAATAGTGCTGTCATGGGATTTGTGTAGGTTTTGTGTGGACCCATCATTCCATCCCTTTTGAGTAAATGTATAGGAGTGAAGGAGCTTCCCAGGTGGTGCTAGTGGTAAGAAACCTCCTCCCAATGCAGGAGACTTAAGGGACGTGGATTTGATCCCTGGGTCAGGAAGATCCCCTGGAGGAGGGCATGGCAACCTACTCCAGTATTCTTGCCTGAGAATCCTGTGGACAGAGGAGCCTGGTGGGCTACGGTCCATGGGGTCGCAAAGAGTTGGACACAAGGAAGTGACTTAGCATGCACACACAGGGATGAAACTGCCAGGGCCCAGAGTAACTCTGAATTTAACTCTCTAGGAGCTCTGTCTTTTCCACCACGGCTGAACCATTCTGTGTTCCCACCAGTACTGTGTGAGGTTTCCCATTTCTCTGCATCCTCACCAGCACTTGTGATTGTCTGTCTTTTTTATTATAGCCATCATAGTGAATGTGAAGTGGTGTCTCCATGTGGTTTTCATTTGCATTCCCCTAATGACTAATGGTGTTAAGCATCTTTTCATGTACTTATTGACTATTTGCCAATAATCTTTTTGGAAATGTCTATTCAGATCTTTTGTTAATATTTTATTTGTCTTTTTAGTGTTGAGTTGTAAGATTTATCTATGTATTCTGGGCACAAATCCTTATTAGACATGATTCACAAATATTTTTTCCATTCTTTGGGTTGTCTTTTCAATCTTGAGAGTATCCTTTGAAGTTTCTAATTTTGATGGAATCCAATTTGTCTATTTTTTTTCCTCTGGGTGCCTATGCCTTTGGTATCATATCTAAGAAATCATTTTCTAATACAAAGTCATGAATTTTTATACTTTGTTTCTTCTTAGTTTTATGGTTTTAACTAGCATTTTTGGTTGTAAATAGCATTTTTCTATCCCTTTCTAATTTTATGTTGTATGCTTTCCTTTAGTATTCTTCATAAATAGACTAATGTACTATCTGTCATTTGAAAAACATACCAAACCCCTATTAAACTGTATAAATTAGAGTGATCAAAAATATTTTTTCTACACTTAGTGATATCAACTATATATACTGTTTTTGTACACAAAAATTTTCCTTTGTCTCCTGGTAGCTTCTTTCTCACATCCTGAATAACTAAAAATTAGACACATCTTTGCTCATTTTTCTTTTCTAAAAGTTTTAAGTAAATAGAATCCAATAACTTTAATTTATATACTAAATAGCTGAAATAACTGTTATTTGCTTATAAACATCTTTATACAAATCATTAATTAGCATGTTATTCAAAATATGTTCCTGTCAATTCCATCTATTCATTTAAGTCTCTAAAATTGCTAAGCAGCATTTGTTTACCCCTACTCAGTTTTCATATGAGCTAGAAAACGTGCAATACTTTTCTTAAAAGTGAAAGTGAAAGTTAAAGTCACTCAGTTGTGTCTGACTCTTTGCGACACCCCATGGACTATACAGTCCATAGAATTCTCCAAGCCATAATACTGGAGTGGGTAGCCTTTCCCTTCTCCAGGGGCTCTTCCCAACCCAGGGATTGAACCTAGGTCTCCCGCATTGCAGGTGGATTCTTTACCAGCTGAGCCACCAGGGAAGCCCTTTCTTAGAATAGTACTTTATTATTTTTCTTATAAAAGTTTTACACACCAATTAAAAAAAAAAACCATTAAATCGTAGATAAGAAGGAACAAGTACTAATCTCCTGAAAACACACCACCTCCATCAGTGAGAAGGTTAGCTGAATTTGACTTCTGCTTACATTTTCACTCTTTCAGTGCAGTTCAGTCACTCAGTCATGTCCGACTCTTCATGACCCCATGGACTGCAGCACGCCAGGCCTCCCAGTCCATCACCAACTCCCAGAGTTTATTCAAACTCATGTCCATTGAGTCAGTAATACCATCCAACCATCTCATCCTCTGTCATTGCCTTCTCTTCCCGCCTTCAATCTTTCCCAGCATCAGGGTCTTTTCCAATGAGTTGGTTCTTGCGTCAGGTAGCCAAAGTATTGGAGTTTCAGCTTCAGCATCAGTCCTTCCAAAGAATATTCAGGACTGATTTCCTTTAGGATAGACTAGTTGGATCTTCTTGCTGTCCAAAGGACTCTCAAGAGTCTTCTCCAACACCACAGTTCAAAAGCATCAATTCTTCAGCACCCAGCTTTCTTTATAGTCCAAGTCTCACATCCATACATGACCACTGGAAAAACCATAGCTTTGACTAAACGGACTTTTGTTTCACTCTTTAACCTCAAAGAACCCCAAGAACGAAGAACAATGTCTTTGGGTGTTTGTTTTTTTTTTTTTAACTGAAAGTCTGCAGACAGCTGATTTTTGTTCCTTACATCTGAAGTCCTTGCCACCATTGTTTCTTCACGGCAGGTTCCACTCCTTTCTCCTCTTTATGGGCCACCCACCGTATGCGATTCGGGAAGTGAACATAAACAAGTTCTGCAGGATCATCAGTGAGTTTGCACTGGAGTACCGCACCACCAGGGAGAGAGTTCTGCAGCAGAAACAGAAACGGGCCAACCACAGAGAGAGAAACAAGACCCGGGGGAAGATGATCACTGATGTAAGTTTCATGAAGTCAGTTTATGTCATTTATTCTGAATGTCTGATCAACCGTAGAACTGCTCCACAGTTTAGAGGCTGCACTTTTCTCTTTTTTTGACTGTGAAAAAAAATTGCCTCTTTTAAAAGGTGCTCTTAAACGGTCCCTCTACCACTTTGGTGAAAATCTGAAATATAACAAACTTCAATCTAAGTTGTAAATTAAGGAGGAGTGGCTGGTGGAGGAACTTTAACCTACCACACAAGTAATTAACTTGGTGGGCTATGTGATGCTAATGATGTTGAATACTTGATTCCATTTTCAACCTTTGTGAAGTGGCTAGAATTGAAAGAGGAGAAGAAAAAGTCTAAAAGATAATGACACCAGAGGAGGAAAAAGGTTCTGATTTGGGAATTGATTCAGGATTTTAATAATCAGGATAATATTACATAATCAATCTGTTGACACATGGACTACCCATTCTTGGCATCTGAATGGAAAAATAACTGATGTGGTTGCTCAAAAACATAATCTTATGGGCTCTTGGCAGTCCCTTGAGTTAGAAGATCAGAGAGCCCAGAGGACAGTGAATTTAGCAGGAGTCTCTGATGGCCCGTTGGGGAGCCCTGCACACTTGCATGCCTCCCCAGCCCCTGGGCTTGTCCTCCATCTCTTCCGCCTCAGCACGGAGCCCACACGCACCACGGACGCCATGTGGAGGGCAAAGCGCTGTGTGAAGATGCCAGAGACAAAGACACACAGCGCAGGCGCCTCTTGCCGCTGGGCCTCCATGAAACTTGCGTTCAGTCGCTTCAGTCGTGTCTGATTCCTTGCGACTGCATGGACTGTAGCCTGCTAGGCTCCGCCCCTCTTTGCATCTGTCTGAGAAGCAAAGTGCCTCTCGGATCCAGGGAACAGAATTAGGTAAAGGATTAAGACACAGGGAGTGACCTCATCATGCGGGTTGCAAGCCTCTGCTGAACCCAAGTCAGGCAGGTTTCTCTGGGGAGGAATCAGCTCAGTTAAGGAGACCTCACTGAGGCTGTCTTCTGTGCCCACGGTGATCAACCATCTTGTAAGACATATAATAGGAAATATGATTGCTAGCCACACTCCTGAGGGGTGTGACCTTCTCAGATGAACTATCTTAGAAATTGTGTTTCAATTTTAAGGCATTTTGAAGGACAACTAGGGACTAATCTCCTTACCATTCACCCTACACTTGATCTTTGTTTCCTTGGAATTTGCTGAATCCTTAGGGATTGCCCAGATCACATTTCTGCAGAAGGGACCCTTTCTACAGATTGTTCTGAAGACCAATGCCATCAGCTGAGTCTTCCGTGTCCTCTCCTAAAATCTGGGTTCAATTGGATCATCAGCTTCCTGGAAAGACAGTGACTCAGGAAGCAAACTGAACCCACTTGGGCAAACTGTGGCCCACATTTCATTCCAAAGTATTATTTTTAAACGTTTAAAAAGGGAAGTACTTATGTTTGTGGCAAAGAGACACACTGGAGTGTGAAGAATACAAACTCAATATGCTTATAATTATGAAAACACATCAGAATTTCATGCCAAATTCTTGAGATTTTTTTTTTACAGATCCCCACTAATTTTTAAATTGTGTCCTTTTCTGAATATATTCAGTCCTCCTATTTATAAACAGGGTTAAATGTTTCTATAATTGGATTAAAAAATATTTAAATTCTCATTGAAATCTGGACAGCGCAGGTTTCTTCAGGGTTCATCCTCAAGGTGGCCCTTGTTTTTGATGGTATGAGTGGCACCATTTATGTAGAAAGATTGCCATCTGCTGGAAGATTAGGATATTGTCACTCAAAGCAAAGTATACAGCTTCAGGTTTTTCCAGTTCTCGGTTAAGCACCCATTGTGTACCCACCAAGGCACAGGGCTCTTAGGAAGATGTGAGTACAGTAGCAGACAAATTGGTACCCCAAGGGTGTCATGATCTGGGTAGAAAACGACATATATGCCCTACTGAAGACAAAATAGAGAGTCACAGAGCCCCTGAGCATCGGAGCTGGAAGTGATTTTTAGAGAAAACTGTGGGAAGTCATTTTTAATATAGATGCTGAATAATGAGCATGGAAGTGGTTGCAATTAGACAGAGAGGACTTTAGGAAAACCATCATTTTACGAGGCACAGAGAAGTATGGGTAAAATCGAAAGACCCTGCATTCACAGTCAGCCCCACACCTGCTCTCACGTGCCTTCTCCCCTCTTCTTTCTCTACTTCTGAATGTGCAGAGGGCCTCCTTTCTTATTCTCCAGGAGTCCTGCCATGTAAGGATCAGTGAGAACTTAACTCAAGCCTTTTTCCCTGTGTCCTAAACTAGTTCCAGGCAACACAGTGCATAGACAAGACAGCACAAGGCAAGTGTGGCCCTTCCTGCCTTCATCATACCCTGGACGGGCAGTGAGAATGTAGGCTGTCCATCCCTGGACTCTTACAGCCCCACCGAGGGCTGTGGTCCTCCTAGGTGAGACCCTTAATCTTCCCCAACCCCAGCTTCCTCTTCTGTGAAAAGCAAATGCTAGTGACTGGGGGGTGTTGAGAGGGCTAGAGGTAAGCATGTGTGCTAATCACTGGACCAGTGCCAACTATCCAGTTAAAAAAGCTCTAAGATTAAAAAAAAAAAAAGTCATCTCTCATCACAAGGCTGATTGTCTGGAGGCAGTGTAGAACTGGAAGCATTTTGTCATTTCGGCTCCCAAAAGTTTAGTCAATTCTCAAAAACCTGCGTCTAATTTGCCGTCCTGGCTTGTAACTTCAGTGGAAACACAAGTTAAATTAAGGGTGTGTTTGATTTAGAATTAAGAAATTGACATGACTTTCATCCTCAATTTATTTTTGGAAAAGGAATATTTTATTTGGTTACTTAAAGCAGTTTGGCTGGTGATAATTAAAAGAATGCTGTGTCAGTTCAAACAGCCTCCACGAGGGACAGGTAAGATTTTGAAAATCGTTTGATGTTTCTGAGGAAAGAGTCAGGGGACCCGTCCTGCCTAGGCAGTGGTCCCGCTTGTCCTGAATGGCCTGTGTGTAGGCGGGTTCAGGGGGACCCAGACCTGGCAGCCTGGGCAAGGAGAGGCTCAGCACTCGGAGTGAGAGGAGGGGACACAGTGGATAGATGCAGACAGGCAGAGGGAGGTCCTGATGGCTGGCAGGCGGTGATGGGTTCCCTGGGACATGGCCAGCCCAGGGACCAGCCAGATGACCGTGGTCAGCCCATGGCCAGACCACAGAGGTCTTTAACGGTCAGGGGACCGGGTGAACCAGTTTTTGTCCTCCTAGGCAGCCTCAGGAAATTGGCCTGACCTTGGTCAGGACTGGTCTTGGGACTCTCGGACAGTGTCCAGACAGGAGGGCTATGTAGGCAGGGCTCAGCAACTCACATAAGAAGGGTGCCCCCTGGTTGCGGTGGCTGAGTCCCTTTATTGGAATTTGATGTGGCGTTGAGATGATCTCATCTCTGCTGACTCCTGTGCCTTCTGAGCATCCCTTCTGTCTTTCCCATCCTGTCCTGTCCTCTCGAGTAGACTGACGAAGAAGACGAAGTCGAGGTAGGATGCTTATAAACATGGAGAATGCCACGTGTGACCCTCCCGAGCGTGTGGTAGAATCTAACCTGACGTGAGCGGCATGACGCGCCAGCCCTGTTCAGCGCATTAAACCTCGCATGACTGATTTCTGCTGGATTTGCGTGTGATCACTAACCTCCTTACATGGGTTCTCGTGGTGTGTGTCCCAAGGACTGACTGAAGGGAAACTGCATTTTCTTAGCTGTCCCAGAGTCCCAGGCCCTGTCAAGGGTGGCAGGGTCAGCAAATCTCTTCTTCCTGCTGGACAGATGGACAAGGGGTAGGATGGATGGTGGCTCCTTCCCCTGACCCTGGTGCAGATGCCAGAACCAGAGGCCAGGCCAGGGCTGCCCAGACCAAGGATGAGGAAGGAGCCACGCAGATGGTACGAGCCACGACTGTGCCCTGGGCTTCAGCACCAGGGCTGAGACAGTGGGTAAAGAGGAAGCCAGGGATGGATGGAGCTGATCTTTGCAAGTGTTATTCTAACTGACTCGATTTTTCATCCAGATGTTTGGCCCAATATTCTAGCATACCTCTTGTAAAACATACCCCTATCTTTGTTCAGCCTAGAATTAGAGAATCTCATCATGGGAGTGTAATGCTTGTGAAAACAACTACATTTTTGACACAATGAGAAGTGAGTGTTGCCAGACTCAGTTTCAGGATGGATTTCTGGGCCATGTTCTGATCTGGGCCCTGAATCAAACTCTTTTGGGGCCTTTGGCAAATCCCTTCATCTTGGATGGCCTCAGTTTCCTTCTCTGTAAAGTGAGGGGGACAAGATTCTGCACCTGAATCCCACTTTTAAATTTCTGCCATAATAAGTGATCCATATGAACACTTTAACTGCTTTCTGGCACTACATTTGAAAAAATAAATCGCACTGTATCTGATTAACAGGCATGTTTCAACATTCACATCCAGCCTTTGGTGTTAGATTTGGTTTCTGAGTTCTTCCCAGAGTTGCAGTCCATCACCCCTTGCCGGCTTCCCCTGAGGGAATCTGCAGTGAGCCGGAAGACACGCTACCGTAGAGGGATGGGTGTGGTCCTCCTGGGACCAAGGTTTCTCTTTCTGATAAGGGAACTTGCCCCACGTGCAGCCATCTGTCTGTCATCAGTTCATTGACGCCCTCACTGACTGCCATCACTAACGCGTCTGCCAAATGCACGTAAACAAAAAACAAGAGAGACAGACAAGGCTTTCCCCAACTGGAGGTTTGCTGAGCTTGAGTTGGTTTTTGGGGAGTCACCTCATGCCGTAACCCCCTTGCTCTTGCAGTCTGGCAAGTTCTCCGGTGGTTCCCCGGCGCCCCCGAGCCAGCCACAGGGCCTGAGCTACGCAGAGGATGCTGCTGAGCACGAGAACATGAAGGCTGTGCTGAAGACCTCGTCCCCCGCCGTGGAGGACGCCACCCCGGCGCTGGGCGTCCGCACCCGCAGCCGAGCAAGCCGAGGTAACCCCGCCTTCCAGGGTGGCGCCCGTAGTGTCGGGTCCCCCGACAGGGTACAAGGTGGCTGTGTGTCTGTCCAGGCAGTGGACGGTCCACTCCCCGGGGCTCTCTATATTCACGTCGTCACACTTTCCTTCACTCTCACCTTTGTGACCTGCCTTCGTAGCTTCATTTCAAAAACAAGCAGCTTTCCCCAAAGCACAGCTTAGTTCACACAGGAGGTAGGAGTACTGTGAACGAACGCTTGTGGGTTAAAGCCGAGATCAGCAGGACTTCGCTGGTGGTCCAGTGGCTAAGACTCTGTGCTCCCAGTGCACCGGGCCTGGCTCAATCCCTGGTCAGGGAGCTCATTCCCACATGCCACAACTAAGAGTTCACAGCCAAATAAAGACAAATACGTTTTAAAAACAACCGGAGATCAGCAAACTGTGTCCTTCAAGCCAAACTGAGCTGCCATTTACGCTGGTAAGTAAGGTCTTAGTGGAACACAGTCCCCGTCGTCCTTGTGTGTGTGTGCTGTTTATGCTGGTTTGGCACTGCGGGGCAAAGTTGAGGGGTTGCGGGGACCATGGAACCTAATGTCGGCAACCAGAAAAAGGTTGCTGGCCCTTGAATTAAAATGCTATCCCTTTTTGCCTTTTAAATCCTTGGAGCAGAGAGGAAACTAAGCTTCAAGATGGTAAAGACAGATAAGAGTTTCCGAGTTTGTTTCATAAGTTGGAAAGGATTTTTAACTTGAATTAAGAATTAAGATGTATTTTGCATCTCTCAGTGCTTCCCCGTGTTTCCCTGGTCCGGGGTGATGCCATGTTTACCTTCCTAAGTCTCCTCGCTGCCTGCAGGGTCCAGCCCGTGCTATTCATGTGGCATGCTAAGGTCCCCTGGGGTCCGGTCCCCGCCTGGCCCCACACTTGGTTTTCACTTGGTCCCACGTGGTGTGCATCACCCTACTCTGCTCCCCCTGTGTCTCCCTGCGGCCCCGCCATGGCCCCTGCTGGCCCCTCTCCTCTGCCTGTCCTGTCACCACCAGAGTCTACCTCCTCCACGCTCTCTACCTCACCGTGCACTCCTGAGACCCCAGGTTAGGTCTCAGAAACTGCCAAACTTTATAACTAAAGAGGATGAACTCCTGAAGGACGGACTTTCTCCTCTTGGTGTTTGCTTAGCACATACTGTGCACACATACTAGAGGAAGCCATGTATTTATTGCCCAAATTGAAATGCTTTAGAGTATAAAAGTGGGAACAGTGACAGACTTGATTTTCTTGGGCTCCAAAAATCACTGCGGACATTGACTGCAGTCACGAAATTAAAAGACTCTTGCTCCTTGGAAGAAAAGCTATGACAAACCTAGACAGCATATTAAAAAGCAGAGACATCAGTTTGTCGACAAAGGTCCATATAGCGAAAGCCATGGTTTTTCCAGTAGTCATGTACCTATGTGAGAGTTGGACCAGGAAGAAGGCTGAGCACTGAAGAATTGATGCTTTCGAATTGTGATGCTGGAAGAGACTCTTGAGAGTCCCTTGGACTGCAAGGAGATCCAACCAGTCCATCCTAAAGGAAATCAGTCCTGAATATTCATTGGAAGGACTGATGCTGAAGCTGAAACTCCAATACTTTGGCACCTGATGAGAAGAACTGAGTCATTTGAAAAGACCCTGATGCTGGGAAAGATTGAAGGCGGGAAGAGAAGGGGACGACAGAGAATGAGATGGTTGGATGCATCACTGACTCGATGGACATGAATTTGAGGAAGCTCCTGGAGTTGGTGTTGGACAGGGAAGCCTGGCTTCCATGCTGTAGTCTGTGGGGTGTCACAGAGAGCTGGACACAACTGATCAACTGAACTGACTGACAATGTCCCTGAATCTAGTTCCTTCTCCCCTTCTTAATGCTGGACTGGGCTTCTTAATACAGAGCTTTTTCTTTGATAAGACAGCTAAGAATATGCTGGAAGAAGGGATGCCTGCCTCCACCCTTCCCCATTATCCTGACTGAGACACAGATGATAAATAGAGCAGTCAGCCCTGTGCTACAATCTAAATCCCAGACCATACCCCAGATACACGCAGGCGTTACTGTTCACGTGAAAGCATCCGAGATTAGGTCCTCTGCGATTTGCTCTTTCTGAACCCTCTGATTTTCAGGCAGTGTTGGATGTGGAATTAGGAAAAGAAAGTAACTTACTATTTGGCAAAGCACAGGCAACCTTTTGGTGAGCAAAAGCAGACAGATGCAGCTGTGAGAGACCACAGCCCTGAGTACTTGGTGGGGACATTCTGATTGTCTGGTTTTCTATGTGGAAAGAAAGGTACCCTCTTCTTGGCCAGTGCTGGCTATAAGAGGCCTCCATTTCTCAGATCAATTAAGAAGTGACAGGAAAGAAAGAGTATATAAACAGGAAAGAATGTAAGAGGAGAGAAGAAAGTTGGGGAGGTCAGAAGGTGAAGGAAATAATACCATTAAATGCTGAACAGTACAGACTGTCAGTCTAGACAAAGCGTAAAGCAAGCACGAGAATAAAATAAAACAGCTTTGCACTGTCGGGTGTGAGGTTGGGAATCACTGGCTCCTGAAAGGCCCAGGGCCTCCTATGCATGAGTCTGCCTGTGCCCCAGCAGCTCTTGTAGGCTTTGTCTCCCAGGCGAGCCGTGGCCACCAGGAGATCAAAGGCAGCATGGCGCCTGCGCTGCAGTGGCCCCAGCCATCAAGAGCCGAACTGCTGTGCCTTCGCGGATGCAGGCTGGTACAGTGCAAGCCACCCTGGGAGGTGGAGGCCAGTATCGCTGTCCTGTGTGCTTGGCCACTTAGTCGCATCTGCCTCTTTGCAACCCCGTGGGCTGTAGCCCGCCAGGTTCCCCTGTCCATGGGGAGTCTCCAGGCAAGAATCCTGGAGTGGGTTGCCATGCCCTCCTCCAGAGTATCTTCCCAACCCAGGGATCAAACCCAGGTCTCTTTCTAATGGAACACAATTTGTTGTTGTTCAGTCGCTAAGTCATGTCCAACTCTTAGCCACCCCCATGGACTGCAGCACTCCAGGCTTCCCTGTCCTTCACCATCTCCAGGAGTTTGCTCAAACTCATGTTCATGGAGTCAGTGATGCCATCCAACCATCTTGTCTTCTGTGGTCCCTTCTCCTTCTGCCCTCAATCTTTCCCAGCATCAGGGACTTTGGTAGTGAGTCAGCTCTTTGCATCAGGTGGCCAAAGTATTGGAACTTCAGCTTCAGCATCAGTCCTTCCAATGAATATTCAGGGTTGATTTCCTTTAGGATTGACTGGTTTGATCTCCTTGCAATGGAGCATAATGTGTTGTGCTAATTTGAAAAGAGAAAGCCCTTCCATAGTGGAAAGGACAAAAAGAAAAAGATATTGCTGGCTTTGTGCAAGCTGGGTTCATTTTCACTAACTGATGAAAAGAATTAGAAAGAAAAGTGGTTCAGTCTCTCTGCACTTGCAGAGACTTCTGCTTCCAGGTGGCATGTCAAGGGAGTAGCAAGTCACCATCCCTGCTACTGTAAACTAGAAACTTTAATAAAACAACAAAAATTTTCCTTCAGAATACATCAGAGAACTGTGAAAGGAGAGAGAACTAGACAAACTAGAATTCTAGGTGAGCTGAGGGCACCTCTCTGAGAGCATTCACCTTGTCTGGGCCCAGGCTGAGAGTTAGATTTGCTATGAGCAGAGTATCTTTAATAGTGAAGAGAATCCAGCAGAACTTTCAGTAGTCATGTGAGCTGGCATAAGAGGATGGAGCTAGAGAAGCTTCAGATGCAGACAGTTTTCTTAATGGGACATTTGCTAAGTACTGGGGCAGGGTGGGGAGTGGGGGGAGGGGGAAGCTGTGTCAGAAAGGCCGTAGAAATGTTCCTGCAGTCTTGAAGTTCTGAGGAAACAAAGACAATTTAAAGTAAGCACCTTTAACAAATGCATACAGATAAAGACAGAGATGGACCGATTCTCAACGGAAACTGCTGTTTGGCCCCAATCCTGCTCAGTCCTCCTGGGTGGCTCAGGGGTAAAGAACCCACCTGCCAATGCAAGAGACATGGGTTTGATCCCTGGGTTGGGAAGGTCCCCTGGAGAAGAAAATAGCAGCCCACTCTAGTATTCTTGCCTGGGACATGCTATGGACAAAAGGAGCCTGGTGGGCTACAGTCCATGGGGTCACAAAAAGAGTCAGACGTGACTGAGCGATGAACACAAGAACTGCTCAGTCCTTCACTGTGTCTGCTTAACAGAAAGGGTAAAGACTAGGGGGAAATGACACTGACTTCAGACTCTGCACTCTTTCCTACACAAAGCACAGTACATAGTCAAAATTAAGAGCCAGGAAAACATGAAAATGTGACCAAGAAGAAGAAAAGTAGACTAGAGCAGCAGATCCACAGGTGATCCAGATGTCGAAATGTGCAGTCAAATTTAGCCATTTATAGTTGTTGAAAAAAATAAAGGAAAACAGAGACAGATTGATCAAAAGTTTGAAATTTATTTAAAAGAATCAACTGGAAATTCTAGAACCGAAAAGAAGATATCTGATATGATTAACTGATATGATGGGTTTGACAGCAGAGTGGTACCCACAAAAAAGGCTGGTGAGTTCAAACAAAATAGATTAGTAGAAAATAAACAAACTGAAGCATGGTGAGAAAGAATGAATGGAACGAAATGTAAGAGATCGGTGAAGTGGGATGAAGTGAGAATCGCTCAGTCGTGTCTGACTCTTTGCAACCCCGTGGACTATAGCCTGCCAGGCTCCTCTGTCCATGGAATTCTCCAGGTCAGAATACTGGAGTGGGTAGCCATTCCCTTCTTTAGGGAATCTTCCTGACCCAGGGATCTAACCCAGATCTCCTGCATTGCAGGCAGATTCTTTGCCAGAAGAGGTAGGTGGGACACAGTCAAATAGTCTAACATGTGTGTAACTGGAGTATCAGAAAGAAAAAGTGGTGGTAAGAAGTAATAAATAATGGGTAAGAATTTTCCAAAGGCTCATGACAGATAGCAATCTACATATTTTAGAGAGGTGGCAAGGCCACCAAAAGTTTTGAAAAATTAGTATAGAACTCAAAATTTAAGATATATGTTTACTAACATTTTTTCCCCTGTAGTTTGAGAAAAGCTGACTGTGCTTCAGCTTTAGCTGGACCTTGGTCAAGTTCAGGGTACCTGTGTTCCACAAACACAGAGTCTGAGAACACTCACTTGCAGGCTCTTAAAGTCACACGTTTATTATGAAGAGACATGTAGGCAGAGGAAATTCACAGTTTTGAGCGCATTGTACATCTTTTTTCTTATAGAAGCATATTTCCCATCGTAAAGAAGAGATTTCACAAAGAAGTTGATCCGTCACAAAGTTCATTTTTGATGAATCAAAATAGCGTTCATTTCTAAGTGTTTAATATGATTTGAGAACCCATGTTTTTGGGTACTTTCTTCTTGCTGGTCTAGAGGCAGGTGCTTTCATGTCAGACTTGGACTGTCTTAACATACAGCTATAAACACATTTTTTTTTTTTTTTGGCCAGGAAGCAGATAAATGTACCAAAGAAAGTGTTGTTTGGGGACTTCCTTGGTAGTTAAAGAAGTTGGTTAGGACTCTGCACTCCCAATGCAGGGGGCCCGGGTTCAATCCCTGTTCAGAAAACTAGATCTCTCATGCTGCAACTAAGGCCTGGTGCAACCAAATGAATTTTTTAAAGGTAGACAATGTGTGTTACCTCCCCTTTCCTAGTGGAAGAGGGCAATCCTGTTATGATTTTTAAAGTCTAGGTAATCCAGAGATGAACCATAAATGTTACAAAATCCATTGACTTTTATTTAACTGAATGAGAAGTTAGGGTTAGTTGACATACACTGCTGCTGCTGCTGCTGCTGCTAAGTCGCTTCAGTCATGTCCGACTCTGTGCGACCCCATAGATGGCAGCCCACCAGGCTCCCCCATCCCTGGGATTCTCCAGGCAAGAACACTGGAGTGGGCTGCCATTCTCCAATGCATGAAAGTGAAAAATGAACATGAAGTGGCTCAGCTGTGTCCGACTCTTCACGACCCTGTGGACCGCAGCCTACCAGGCTCCTCCGTCCATGGGATTTTCCAGGCAAGAGTACTGGAGTGGGGTGCCAACACTAGGCATACACAACCAGAGATAGACAGCTGAAACATAACAAACGTCTCGGGACGTTTCTGGAGCGCATCACTGGGTGTCTGTGATGTGCAGGGCACCATGTCGCATCGGGAGTCTACCCTCCTGCCACCCCCACGACCACAGGACCTGGCAGGTGGAGACATATCCAGAACAGTGAGAGATGGGGACTCAGCGGTGTGACAGAGGAGTATGATATAATGTGCCCCGGGCGTGGGTTCCTGGGAGGCCAGAGCCCAGAGGGTGGCGGTCCCAGGTCACTGCGGTGCCCCTGCAGTGGGGACGGGTGAGCTCCCTGGATCCGCCAGGCTCCCCTCTGACTCCGGGCTCCGCTGGGCTCTGTTGCTGACGGGCTTCGCTGTGCTCTTCTCTCTGAATACCTCGTGCTCTCTGGTTGTTTGATTCTTCAGGATCCGCTGGTTCCTGGACTATGGGCGTGGATGACTCGCCTAATGTCACGGATGATGCAGCTGATGAGATCATGGACCGCATCGTCAAGTCGGCCACCCAAGTGCCCAGTCAGCGAGTGGTGCCGCGGGAGAGGAAGCGCTCCCGTGCCAACCGGAAGTCTTGTAAGTGCCTCGGAGTTAGGGTGCGGGACCTGGCCTCCTGGGAGCAGCCTCCTGGGAGCAGCCTCCTGGCTCTCTATGACCCGGGCCGGGGGGACTCAGAGGTGGGATTTAGTGAATTGCCCGTGGTGCCCAGAGGGCCCACCTGTGGTCCTCGACGAGAGGGTTTTGTGCTGGACCATCAGCCCTGGCCACTGGGGAAGGAGGCGTGCTGCAGCCACCTGTCCGCTGCATTTGCCACGTCTGGTCAGGCCTCCCCTGGTTCACACTTTGTCCCCAGGAAGGTCTGAAAGGGGACATTTCAGTGTCTTTGGTGTGCAGGGATGGATACAGTGGGCCAGTTGCCAAGTACTGCCCTGAGTGCTTTGCTGAGGCCATATTTCTGCCCCTCGCCCAGCATCAGGGACCACTTTCTGGGCTGGAGACTATTCCCCAGTGGTTCACTGCTGCCCGTGAACATGCTGAAGGTGAGCCCAGAGGTGGCAGGTGATTTTACGGTCATTAGGATGCTTAAGATGGATCATGTTAGCCTAGGTTGATCAGGCTTTTTTAAAATTTCCTACCAAATAGAGGATTTTTCCTACTCCCTGGTGCCTGCTCCTACCCGCTGAATGACAGGTATGGAGCCGCCTCCACGGGCACCAGGCTGAGTCTCACAAGTACAGCTCACTTCGAGAAGCAGGTTCTCTGAATCCTTTGACATGGCCATGGTGCTCCTGTGTTTCAGAAGAGAGCTCACCGCCCCAAGCCTTGGCCTGCTGCTGGCCACTTGAGAGATGGCTGGAGTCTCCACCAGCTCGGCCTCCAGGAATGCCGAGTAGGACAGGGGTTTCTGATGTTACATAAAAAGGATGCCTGGTTGCCTCTCCTTTTCTTGGCTCCCAGAGTGAAAAGAGAGTGCCTCTCAGGAGTCAAGAGTTCAGTAAGAACTCAAACTCAGAGCCCCCTACACAGTGCCACCCTGCACTCACGGGGGGTGGCTGCATTTTGGCTGCATACTGTGGATGCCCTGGTTCTGTTTGTCCCATTGTCATGCGTGTTTCCAGAGTAAAGAATACTAAACCGAATTGCCACAGACTCTCAGACCCTGCCCCTTTTATATCATTGCCTTTCGATTCTAGGGGACATTTTCTCCAGAAAAGTAGGTTCCACTCAACATCGCTTGCAGGGAGAAGCAGAGCCTCGCAAATTACAGAACTTGGGGGTTGGGGGTTGTGGCTCTCAGTCAGTGAGCTAGGAGGCTGGTTTTGCCACACTCCTAGAGGAGGTCCATCCTGCTGGTACGCTTCGAGTACCTTCTTGAGTTGTGGTTCTCAACCCTGGGTGTGCAGTAGAACTTCCTGCAGAGCTTTAAAAATCCCCGGTGTCTGGGCTGGACTCAAGCCGACCACTGGAGAGCCTGTGCGGTGGGGTCCTCCCCGTGCCCCTGGGTGATTGGTGTCACTAAAAGGACTCTCGCTCCACTTTGGGCGGCCTCTGCCACACTCCCTCCATTTTTAAAATAGAAACCTATCATTCAGGGGGACTTTTTACATCTGTAAGAACATGTTTGTGGGTCCGACATCACTGTCTTTATGTTTTCCAACATTTCCTGGCACTGCTTTGCCATCCTCCTGGTGCCCCCATGTGAAAACTTGACTAGGGGCTTGCGACTTAATATTGTTCCTCAGACAACGTGAGCATCTCTTGGAGGGTGGTTAGAAACACATGTTCACAGGGAACTCTCCAGGGCAGCTGATTCAGAACCTGCATTTAACAAGATCTCCAGGGGACCTGAGCATATAGTAAGGTGGAGGTGGCACTGGGGTATGAGGCCAAGACTGGAATTGTGGGGTCCCCAGATGTGCACATCTAAGGGGGCAGACTCTTCTCCAGAAGCTCACCCTTACTCTCTCTACACTGCGTACTCCAGGCCAGGCCAGCACGTGCCTTTTTCTGAAGAGTGTGAAATAGCATTCTTTGTTTTAGCTCACTTTTTCTTGGTACACTGGGAAGGTCTAGCCCCTTGTGGTTTGCGTCTCTTCTGTTACATATGGCTTGTCTACATCATTTGTATATTTTTCTCTTGCTGTTTTTATAATCAGAAATCTTTTCCTTAAATAGCTTTTTTTTTCTTTTAATGAAACTTATGAAAGGCTTTTGGGGTCTTAAGTAGATTATCCTCAGTATTTGTCCTTTATTGAAAGTGAAAATCACTCAGTCGTGTCTGACTCTTTGTGACCCCATTGACTGCAGCCCACCAGGCTCCTCTGTCCATGGAATTCTCCAGGCCAGAATGCTGGAGTGGGTTGCCATTCCCTTCTCCAGGGGATCTTCCCAACCCAGGGATTGAACCCAGGTCTTCTGCATTGAAGGCAGATTCTTTACCGTCTGAGCCACCAAGGAAGCCCTTGTCCTTTATTACCATTCTCTTAATTACTTAACTAAACCAGTAACCAAATGGAAGAAACCACGCACCAGTAGACAACCTCAGTGCAAAGTGTCCATTGGGAAGAGCTAGGAGAAGCAAGTTGGAGGCAGTCGGACTGCAGGGGTGGAGTAGAGAAAGGATGCCAGGCCAGGGATTGCCCCCCAGAAGATGGGCAGGGTTGGGCCAGGGATCTCAGAGAAGGAGACTGGCTGAGACAGAGGCCTGGCCAGTCCCTGGAGGCCCTGGTCATGTCCTCCCCCTATAGGTTGTATGTCTGTGTTGGCAAAGAGTGTTGGCCCTGCCTTCCGGCCAGATTCTTAGAGAGACACATAATGTCAGTGGGAACAATAACACAGTCATAATTAATTTTCCTCTTCAGTCTGGCCAGAGAGATATTTTGCCTGTTTTTGTGGCTGACATAAAATAATTTCCTGTGGTATCGTTTCCATTCCAATCTTATGCAAAACAGCCCTATATTCTTTTTATTTATCCAAACATATTTTGTCCCGTGATGCAGTTGCTACAACAAATACAGCTCTGCATGTATGTAAGTGTTTATCTGTAACAGGTTTCGTTTATTAGTGAAGGCACCATCCACAGAAATTTGAGATGGGGAAGTTACTCTGATTTCTGTTATAAAGGGATGTAAACTCCAGCTTTTCACAAGAAGTTAAAAGAACAAGAAAAAACCAATTTGCAAAATCGACATGAAGTTCTGGTTGGGGCCTCACCCTGGAACAATACTACATCAGATTTGATTGTTTAATGGTGGCGATGAGGCAAGTGGATAAATGAATAACCAACATATTTGGGCTATAACTCATTTAGCTAAAGACAATAACAGTCCAGCTGTTGCAGGAGACCAAACTGAATCCAGCCCATAACCTAGAAATTTATGACCTGCAAGCCACTCGAGACTCCTCGTTGATACTTAAACTTCTGCTTTCATGTTTGATGCTGGTGGCCAGGCTTACTCCTGCCAAGAGTCCTGCCTAAAGCCTGAAATATGCAGCCAGTTGGGACACGCCCAGGGCACTGTAATGGACTCCCAGGTTCCCAGGCTCTCTTCTGCTGTTTTCCCAGCTGGCACCATCAGGGTCTCAGTAAGTAAAATGTTCTGAATTGTCCAGCTGATGTCTAGCCTGTAAACTGTCAACACAAATGCACCTCATATGCTCCCCCAGAATCTAGCCAAGGCTCTCAAATCAGCTGGTGGAGGTGACCGAGGAGAACATTCTCCAAGCCTTTTGTTTTCTTCTTATTTTGGTTTTTCTTTTCATCATATCATATCCTTCTGGCCAAAAAGTTAATTTGGGTTTTTTCATTATATCTTACGGAAAAGTCCGAATGAACTTTTTGACCAACCCCATACTGTGTCCGGGCAGGAGATGGCAACCCACTCCAGTATTCTTGCTTGGAAAATACCATGGACAGAGGTGCCTGGCGGGCTACAGTCCATGGGGTTGCAAAGAGACACGACTGAGCGCGCACTCACCCTTTGTCTCCGGGCTGTTTGTTCTCTTAGGCCTCCCAAATGTTGGTCTTCCCTAGAAAACCTTAGAGCTGACGGGCATCTGAGGTCTCCTTCCCACTGTGATTCTGCGGGACAGGCTCAGGGTCTGGGGAGGACAAGGGCCCTTGTGTTCTTTTCTCTGGGGTCCATCTTCAGAAGAGGGTCTCAGCTCCGCTGGCTGTCTGCGTGTCGCCGTTAGCCTGGCCTGGCACAGAGCAGAGGGGCCCTATGGACTCGTGGCTTGCCTTTTACTCCTTCCCAGAGGCGCCCAGGTCTCGTCCCACTGGGAAAGGCTGGGTGCCCCTTCTCCTGCTGTTTCTCTCCAAGGAGGAGTCTGCCCCACCTGTGATGTGAACATGGAGTTTTGGGCTCAGGGCTATGTTTCTATAAAAATGCAATCACTTTGACATGACCCACAAGCAATCCAACAATGTCTTAGGAATATAAGCTAGGTCATCTTTACAAGAACGGCGTTTCAGTGTGAGGGGCCAGAAGTCTGATTCTAGGGGCTGCTGGGAAAGGAACACTGAAATCTGACTTGATTTCATGACTGGACTCTCATTCCACCTCTTACAAAGTTTCAGCATTCCTCTTGAAGGGCATGTGACATGTTCATGTTGATTCGCTATAACAAAGATCTTATTTTATGACATACTGAGGGATGTTCCCATGCAATATGTTACAGAATTACATGGAGAAGGAGGCTGAACAAATCTGAAAAATTATTGACCCTGTTTTAGGGAAAATGGTAGCCATACCTCACAAAATATTAGATTGGGTGCTGGATCTGATCAGTACTCAGGTTAATTATAATTTTCAAAGTGGTATTTGAAAATGTCCAGAAAATTTCCCACTAATCCCATTAAGAAAAATTTCCCTGCATGTTATTACATAGTTATTCCCTACTTACAAATTTTATATTCGTTTATAGGGCTAACAATGGAAAGAGCCAGAGGCTTTAAAATGAATGCTCTTAGAATATAGTAGAATAAGATGTTAGTAAAAGGACCAGAGTTTCTCAATCAAACTTTTGTCTTCTTAACATCATTACTATTTACTCAGAGCCTAAATATACTTCCAGCTCATTAAAGCTGGACTGATTGCCCCTTTAAAGACAGCTAAAGACACCCACCCATGTACACAGTTCAGAGGACAAAAAGATAAATAGAGTAAGTCTGAGAGGGAGCCCAGAGTCTCCTAAACCTGGTGGCAAGTCAGTGCATTTTAGAGAGCTGATATGTAAGGGATGGGACTTGGGAGAAGTGCCTGCTCCCGGCTGCAGGAGTAGAGTGACCAGAGAGAATGGAGCTGACAGCTGCTCACTGACTCACTGGGGCCGACTTTAAGCCTATGGTGGGTGTCCAGCCCTTTGCACTGGAAAAGGAAGATAGGGAAGTGAGGAAGGTATTTGTAGCCCCGGTCTTCATGGGAAAGGTCTGGGAGGCGGGGCTGGACGGACACAGGAAAGGGGCTTTGGGGGAGTTTGCCAGGGGTAAGCTGGGAGGCATAGTTAGAGTCTGGGGACTGAGGAGTGAGATGGTGCTTTCAGAACAGACCCCAAATCACCTGAGCCCTGGAAGCAGGTCCAAAACTGGGCATACAGGCCCCGCACCCAAGCCCATAAGGGCGGAGGCAGCCCTTTGCTCTGGAGTTGCTGGGACTTTGATGTAATGGAAAGCTCAAGTCTTGGAGTTAGAGAGGCAAGCAGGAAGAGCTTGCAAGTGTTTCCCTGCACTGAATGGCCCTCTCAAATTGCGAACTAGCGTGTTGAAAAGGGGGGCTGGTTTCTGTGTCCCTCACCATATCTGTCTGAATGGCAAGCACCCTTTTGCCCAGAGTGGAGGTTCAAGAGAAGAGAGGATCCATGGAAGAGAGGAATATGAGACTTTGTCTTTCCTGCATCAGAGAGCTATTCTGGGAACAGAGCAGAGGGTTCTCGGAAGGGGGCTTCGGAAAGTGCCAAGCACCTTATTGACAGGAGGTGACAGTGGTTCATCGTCTTTGCTGCCAAGTTCAGATGGAATCCATCTCCATGCTTGAGAATCTGCACAGTCATAACACAGAGGGGACTGGCTCCCATTTAAATGGCTTTGCTTCACTCAGCTTGTCTTCTTCCAGCAAGTAAGGGCAGTGATGCCAGCCTCCCGGGACAGTTGTGAGGGTTAAGTGAGCCACCTGTGATGGGGTCTCACCATCCCCCTTCCCTTCACACTGGTGCCCAAGGGTCCTGGTAGGAATACGAAGCTGCCTGTAGAAGTGTAAGGGCTGCGTGCAGAAGTCACCCAGAAGCTTGTGCACAGAAGACACGCCCACCTCAGTATCGCTTTGCTACCATCACCCACCTCCCTCCCCGAGCACCACTGTCCACCTCACTTGATCCGCTGTAATTCGTGGACCAGACCCATTTGGCCCTCTCTTTTTACCCCCAGGACTCTGGCGCACTGGCTTGCCCCTGTGCACAGAAGCCTGGGTTGTCAGCACAGTGTGTGTCTGTTACTGTTGTGACATCTCGGATATGCACTAAGGAGCTGGACTTCATCTGAAAAGCAGGAAGGCATTTCTGTCCTGCCCAGGACTTGCAACAATGCTGAGAACTCTGAGCCCAGAAAGCCATGGAGGAACTGTTTCATTTCTTCTCTCCCTGGCCAGATTCCGCCCTCTCTCCCCCTGTCCTCCCCGCTGCATGACTCATGAAAGGCAGTCTGCTTTTGCATTTTCACTGATTGCTCTCTGCTCAGTGCCTAGCTAGCAACCAAAGAGATGGTGGAGGAGCGCTGGATGTGAACACAGCTACAGATGTACGCGGGAAGTGGGGTAGGGACTGTGCACAGCCACGACTGCGGCCAGACCAGCGGTTGTAGAAAGTGCCTGATACCATAAATGTTTGGCCTCCTAACAGTGGCTGAGTGGTAGAGAATCAGTCTGGCAGTGTAGGAGGCAAGGGTTCGATCCCTGATCTGGGAAGATCCCCTGGAGAAGGAAATGGCAACCCACTGTAGTAATTTTGCTTGGACAGAGGAGCCTAGTGGGCTCCCCTCCTTTGGGTTGCAAAGAGTTGGACACAACTTAGTGACTGAATAACAACAACAACCGTAAATGTTGCCAAGAGCCGTCTCAGCGTGAGTGAGCTTAATTCTGGGTCAGGCCTGTCACCACAAAGGCAGCTTTGTGAGCAGCTTTGCTGCATTGCAGTCAGATGGTAATGACTTAAGTCAGGGATCTGCACCTTCCACGAGACCAGTGATCCTGTCCGGGATAGGTACGGCTGTGGCAAGGACTGTCTGATTCTCATTCCATTCAGGCTGCCACAGGTCAGCTGTTTTGCTCTCAGCCTTAAATGTTTCTCCTGACTCAGACAATTGCCCCGATGCGGGGATCGGACCCCTGCTTCAGTTCCCCCACCCACCAAGGGTAGGTCCAGTTCTAGTAACACTCCTGTTTTTTCCTTCTAGTTCCTTTGTCCTACCGAGTTTTGCGTGGTTCTATATATTCTTTCACACTGGTCAGGTACTCCTGTCCACTCTCAGCTGCTGTTCTGCACGCATCTCAGTGTCTGAAGGTGTATTCCTGATGTATCCCTGGAGAGAGAGGTACTACACATCCGCCTACTCCTCCACCTTCTTGTTCCTAAGTTAGGCATCTGAATCTCCCAGGAGGTCAGGCCCACTTCGGGGGTCTCTCCCAGAGACACTGGTTGTTGGTGCCCCAGGCTGAGTCTGCAAAGTCCAGTTTAAATCAACCAGCTTTGGGAACATTAGCCCCTTGCTGTTGTCTTTTGAAGTTTTTTTTGTTTTGTTTTGTTTAGCTTTTTATTTTGAAAGAATTTTAAGACTTAACAAAAAAGTTTCAAAAATAAGCTCAGAGAGTTGCCTTCTGTCCTTCGCCCAGCTCCCCTCAGTGTTAACACCCTGCGCACTGTAGGACGATGTGTCAAAGAGTTAACTGTTAACTCAGCTGCAGTCTTGACTCAGATTTCGCCGGCGTCCCACCAATGCATGCCCTTTTCTGGTCCGTGACCCTACTTCAAGCCCCATGTTGGGCTGTCATCGTGTCTTCTCAGTCTCCTCTGGTCTGTGGCAGACATTCATGACCTTGACACTTTCGGAAAGTACTGGCCAGTTATTTTGTAGAAAGCNTCACTCAGATTCATGTCCATCGAGTCAGTGATGCCATCCAGCCATCTCATCATCTGTCATCCCCTTCTCCTCCTGCCCCCAATCCCTCCCAGCATCAAAGTCTTTTCCAATGAGTCAACACTTTGCATGAGGTGGCCAAAATACTGGAGCTTCAGCTTTAGCATCATTCTTTCTGAAGAAATCCCAGGGTTGATCTCCTTCAGAATGGACTAGTTGGATCTCCTTGCAGTCCAAGGGACTCTCAAGAGTCTTCTCCAACACCACAGTTCAAAACCATCAATTCTTTAGCGCTCAGCCTTCTTCACAGTCCAACTCTCACATCCATACATGACCACAGGGAAAACCATAGCCTTCACTAGACGGACCTTAGTTGGCAAAGTAATGTCTCTAGATATGCTATCTAGGTTGGTCGTAACTTTTCTTCCAAGGAGTAAGTGTCTTTTAATTTCATGGCTGCAGTCACACATCTGCAGTGATTTTGGAGCCCCCCCAAAATAAAGTTTGACACTGTTTCCACTGTTTCCCCATCTATTTCCCATGAAGCGATGGGACTAGATGCCATGATCTTTGTTTTCTGCATGTTTAGCTTTAAGCCAACTTTTTCACTCTCCTCTTTCACTTTCATCAATAGGCTTTTTAGTTCTTCTTCTCTTTGTGCCATAAGGGTGGTGTCATCTGCATATCTGAGGTAATTGATATTTCTCCCAGCAATCTTGATTCCAGCTTGTGTTTCTTCCAGTCCAGCATTTCTCATGATGTACTATGCATATAAGTTCAATAAACAGGGTGACAATATACACCCTTGACATACTCCTTTTCCTATTTGGAACCAGTCTGTTGTTCCATGTCCAGTTCTAACTGTTGCTTCCTGACCTGCATACAGATTGTTAGGAAGGCCTACAGAACGTAGGATTCCATAAATGGGGCAAATTTTTCTTTGCATCCCTACCTTTCAGGGACTCATCTGGCAAGCAGAGGGACCTTTACGTACACTGGCTTTTCGCCACAGCAGAGAAAAGCCTGGCCGGAGGGGTCTTGGGGTCTACAGCATTAAAACGTGGGAGTAGACCATGAGGCCAAGGGCAGCAAGGCTGGGACAGCACCATTAAGCTTTGTTCTGTTCTCTGGCCTGCTCCCGGATCAGCTGGCCCAAGGCCCATATCTGTTAGGAGAGTATAGCCTGTTCTATAAGGTGCCAGGGTCCTTACTCAAATATTTACATGAGCTGAGCACTCTAGTTATAGGGCTAACATGAACAGATCTAAGAGAGGCATCTTTCAATGCCCACCAGCTCGTGTGGTCGTTGGGCCAAGTGTGTAATCCACGAGGGCACAGAGCTGTGCAGAGCAGTGGTCACTAGCCCATGCCACCTTCCGTTGCCAAGGAAATGTGAGATGCCCTCCTAGTGCAGCATGGACTTCTTCAGGCAGAAGCTTGTATCTTGGATAAGAGGTCTCAGTCGTCCTTGTCAAGAATGAGAAATATTTCATCTTGTTTTCTGCCACTAAAATTATCTTTCTTTAACAAACCCTTGAAGGAGTGTTTAAAGAACATAAAGGGTATTACAAACTAGTATTTTTATTGCTGCCCCGTAGAACAAATTCCATTACTCAGTTACATGCAATCTGCCTCCAGCCAAGGCTCCGGAGCCAAGCATTTTGTCTGGATGAGTTAGATACTCAGTCTGGAGCCCAGGACGTCTGGGCTTGGGGGAGGATGAGCTGGTGCAGGAGCAGCTGTGGCCAGGGGGCTCTGGGGCCCTGCTGGGCTTGGAAATGCAGTAGTGTGTGCAGTGGCCTGATCTGAGGGTACCCTCACTACAAAACTTTGTACTGCTATTAAAAACCCTAAGTGTATCCATTCTTTGAATTAAAGAGCTGAGCAAACAATAGGTTCTCCATGAAGTATCTGTTGACTGACTCATGGATTAGGTGTTGGCCCCTGTCCAACGTAAGACTTCCTTGGTGGCTCAGATGGTAAAGAATCTGCTTGCAGTTCAGGAGACCCAGGTTCAATCCCTGGGTGGGGAAGGTTCCCCTGGAGAAGGGAATGGTTACGCACTCCAGTATTCTTGCCTGGAGAATCCCATGGACAGAGGAGCCTGGTGGGCTACAGTTCACAGGGTTGCAAAGAGTTGCACATAACTTAGCGACTAACACTTTCCCTTTCCTGTCCAAAGTGCTCATTCCTGGGAGAGAAAAAACTGTTCATTAGTAGATATTAGCCACTGTTTATTCTACCAGAGACCTGACTCTTTCAGGCCCTTGTCCATGGGCTAAGTGGCCAGGGAGGCATGGATACAGGACTTGTCTACAGACACTCGAGATGGGGACCTCGCCTCTGTGGAGCTCTCTGAGGACATAGGCTCCCTTGTCATGGAGGGAATGTGGGGAATTAGATCTGGCAAGGAAAGTGGGAAAACAATAAGGGTGAGCTTTACTTTCCCTGCATTCTGATCAAAGGCCTTCCCTGGTGATCTCAGGGACTCTAGCTGATTGATGATTTAGAGTAGATGGTAGATCTATGACACATCACTTCTGAAAATAGAACAGATATCCCAAACTCTGTATGACTTCCATACAGAGTAGGCCAAATACAAGTTATCAATTCAGGAAAATGTAATTAGGAAACCTTTCAAATGAAAAGACCAGTCTTGGAAGGGCCAGCTGCCTCATCCTTCAGCCATATCCAGCCTCTATTTTGACATTGAAACTGATCACACTAAACAATGGAAAACCCATAATATCAGGCAAATGTAAACCAATTGTCAGTCAGTCAAATATGAGTGTTCCTCTGACCGCCAGTTGTACACCTCAGGGCGGGAGGTCACTGGTCCTTCTTGAGCCCCCTGTGTGTCTCGCAGAGAACATCCACCAAGTCCACTCAGAGGTTTGGCTGTTTGCTCCCTGGCATCGAGTCCACAAGGAGTCGTTGGTTCTTCTCTGTAGAGGCTCTTTGAGGAGTTGAGACCAAGACCATGGCACTTGTGGGGGGCTCATCCTGATGACTCCCCTGCTGGGCCGGGTTCCTTAACACCTTGCCCGGAGGCCTCTGCAGAGGTACATCTCTGCAGATTTGCGGGATCGTCTCACCTCATTTGCATCATTGGAACGTGTGTTTTCCTGTACTCTGGAATTCCTTAACAGCGCTGATCTGCTCCTTGTGCTGGGAAAGGCTGTGCTCTCAACATGCCACCTGCGTTTTGTAGTTCGCACCCTTTCTCAGACACCTCATCAGGGCGGGCCTCTCCCCGCTCCACTCCCCATGCGCAGTCCCCTCTCTGCCTGACTCTCCAGGGCGGTGCCTGGGTCATCTCCAGGGCAGCCTCTGGCAGCCCCTAGATTTCTTTTCCTGCCCTGAAAACAGCCAGTCAGCCAGGGCTCTTCAGCAGGGCTAGGGTGGGGCCGGGGGTCGTGAGTGCTGTGGCTCCTCGGGGAAGGGGCCTGGCGGCTAACACTGCCCTCTCTTCTCACCCCTTCATCTCTGGCCCCGGCAGTGCGCAGGACCCTGAAGAGCGGCCTGACTCCGGAAGAAGCGCGGGCCCTGGGCCTGGTGGGCACCTCGGAGCTGCAGCTGTGACCCCCACGGTGCCCTCAGAAGCGTGTCTGCGCCGGGTGCGAGCGCCTGCTGGGGGGAGCCCCTCCGGTGGGACGTGCTGAGACTCTAACGCCTGAAGCTTCTGAAGGTGGGGCGCGCGCGTCTCGGGGTCACCGCCCAGCTTGTGACCCCTTCCTGTACTTTCTTCATCGTGTCCGGTGTGTGTCTCTTCTTTCCTTGACACCTGGCTTAGTAGTTCCAAAGCGTGACACCTTTTCTGTGCCAGGAGCAGCCCCTTTGCAGGAGCAGATCACTTCACAGTTACCATGGTCATGAGGCAGTTTGGTTAGGTTCACAGACCGGGTCCCTCCACAACACCAAAACATGCAGATGTCAACTCCAAAAAAGAAAGCACAGATTGTTTACTGGTTGCGGATTTTAGATGTACTATTAATAAATGTTTATATAAATTCATAAATGTACACCCTGTTTCAAATACTAAATAAACAGAGTTTAATGCCGTAACTGGAAACCTTTATTCTCCTGCGTAGAATCTTTAATAGCTCTATAGGCTCGGCTCCTTCTGGATCCAGAAAACCTCTTCTCAGGTTCATGAGAAGGACCCTGACTCCGTATGGCCTCCAAGCCCTTTGGATTTCCTTTTTATTTGTTAACCGAGTGAGAAACGCTGATGTGTGCTCTTTGTAACTCCAGATTAATTAGGCACGGTCTTCCTGGCAGTACAGGTTAGCAATAACCTCCAATGTATCACCTTACCCGCATGCTGTGTTTTTGCTCCTTTGTGATGCTGAAGCAAAAACTAGAATAGCATTTAAAAAATCTGAATTCTGCAATTCACTCACTGGCCTCTAATGTAAAAATTCATTTTCTCAAAGAATTTACTAAGTCACCAAAAGAAAAACGAAAAGTTGAAGCTTTGTCTGTGGAGAAGTTCAGAATGAAAAGTACTGTCCTTGGTGCTCAAGCACAGCATCAGAAGCTCAGGCGTCTAGAGGGGAAGATGCTATGAGGGGCTGTCAACCACATAGCCACTCTGAGGGGCCTGAAGCCCTCCACAGAGACCCCCAGCCCCTCACAGGGTGCATGGCTCCCTCTGAAGAACCTCCATCTCCGGAAACAGGGGACAGTTAACAATTGCCGTTGCTCAGTCATGTCCGACTCTTTGCGACCCCGTGAACTGTAGCCCACCAGGCTCCTCTGTCCATGGGATCCTGTAGGCAAGAATAGTGGAGTGGCCATTTCCGTTTCCAGGCGATCTTCCCAACCCAGGAATCAAACCCAGGTCTCTCACACTGCAGGTGGATTCTTTACCATCTGAGCCACCAGGGAAGCCCAGTATTCAAGGGGGTGGTGTCAAAAGATGGTCAGGTCACCAATTCTACAAATGTCTCACTTCCAGAACCTCTGTGACCCTGTGTTCCTGAATCTGGGCAGGTGTCCTGTAGAGACAGGATGCAGTCATGTGGTCTGAAGAGCTAAGATAATATATTCACCCCATTGGCCTTTCTGATTTTGACACACCGCCCCACCCCCTGCAACCTTCTGCCTCTTCACTCTATGGGAGACAGGGAGCTCTTTCAAACAGGCATTTGTCAAATAATACGTGAGTACCCCAGAGAGCCTAGAACCTGCAAGAGTTAGGTCTGTGTATTCCAGACAGCTGAGTTTATTTAATCACTTTATTGAAAAAGGTGCATAGGGTATTAATGTTTATTTCCTTATGATTCTAAATAATGTGTATTATATTCCACATGTGGTTTAGTGGTTTGTCAAAGACTCAGCCTGGAATATGAACATGGAATTTCTGTATCACTGGGGATGGTGATGGGCAAAGAAAAGGAAGATGAATTTTTTTCCACACATTTAATGAACAAATATTTTGATGCCCTTCTAGGAGTCCCTGGTGTTCTGCTGAGAGTTACTGCTGTAGAATAAAAGGTCACATTTAGAAAGAAGTGACTGAATAAATCTAATGTTAATTTTATTTTAGGGATTAAAATATTCTCCGAGGGAGCAAACTAAGTCAGCTAATTTCTTATTACAGCTAGGTAAAGAAGGCCTCTTTTTACTGGGAATTGGTTTAGTAGTTTTTAGTGAATCGGAGTGATTTTCTTCTGTAATTCGTTTCCTCTCTCCTTGTCGCCATTCATTCTGTCTGCCTCTATTGGTGTTTTTAATTTAAGAAGTTAAATATTTCTTAAAGACTTTTGAGAAGCATTAAAGTGAATAGTACTTTGCAGTGTGAGATGTTGCTAATTGTGCTGGTCATCACTATATATATTCTTGTGCCTATTTCTTAATCTGGGTTGAAATTATAAAACTGCTGGTAAAGAAAGGCAAATACTTTTTTTTTTTTTAAAGATACCTGTGTTTTAGTTTCTTTGGAGTCTTGAGGGTTTTTTGTTTTTTGTTTTTTTTCTATTTAAAAATAAACTTATTGAGAGAGTTTAGGGTAGAGGGGAAGATGCACAATGATATACCATGCTTATAGATGGGAAGAATACTATTAAAATAACTATGCTGTTATATTCAGGCAATCTACAGATTCAGTGCAATCCCTATCAAAATACCAATAGTGTGTTTCACAGTAGTAGAACAAATAATTCTAAAATTTTATGGAAACACAAATGATACTGAACAGCCAAAATGATCATGAGAAAGAACAAAGTTAGAGGCATCATAGTCCCTGATTTCAAACTATACTGCAAAGCTAGTCATCGACAGTATGGAACCAGTAAAAAACGGACACATAGATCAATGGAACAGAATAGACAGCCCACAAATGAACTCACACTTATATTGTCAGTCTGTGACAAAGGAGGCAAGAATATACAATGGGAAGATACAGCCTCATAAACAGTGTTGGAAAAATGGACAGCTACATGCAAAAGAGTCAGCCTGGCCTACTGTCACACCATACATAGAAGGAAACTCAAAATGGGTTAAAGACTTAGACATAAAGCCTGAAACCACAAAGCTTCTAGAAGAAAACATAGGCGGTGTGCTCTTTGACATATAGCTCTTAGCTATATATATATATATTTTTTTTTTGCTCAGGCAAAGGAAACAAAAAATAAACAAATGAGACTACATGAAATTCAAAAGCTTTTGCACATTGAGAGAAACTATGCACAAAATGAAACGACCACTTACAGCATGGGAGAAAACATTTGCAAACCATATATCTTATGAGGGGTTAATATCCAAAATATCCAAAGAACGTCTACAACTCAATGTAAGGAAAAAAAAAACCTGATTATGAATGAATAGACGTCTTTCCAAAGAAAACAGATGGCCAATGGCATCTGAAAAGATGCTCAACATCATTAATCACCAGAGAACTGTGAATCAAAGCTACAATGAAATATGTTAGAATGGTTATTATAAAATATAAGACAACAAATAACAAGTGTTGGGGAAAATGCTCAACATCATTAATCACCAGAGAACTGCGAATCAAAGCTACAATGAAATATCTGTTAGAATGGTTATTATAAAAATATAAGACAACAAAAAACAAGTGTTGGGGAAAATGTGGAAAAGGGAAACCTTGTTGGTGGAGATGCACATTGGTATAACTGCTGTGGAAAACAGGATGTGGACTCCTCAAAAAAATTAAAAATAGAACTGATACGATCTAGTGATTCCACTCCCGGGCACTCATCTGAAGAAAGCAAAGACTCTAATCAGAAAAGATATGTGTACCCCTATTTTTATTGCAGCATTATTTATAATAGCCCAAATTGGAAGCAACCTAAGTGCCCATCAATAGATGAATGAATAAAAAAGATGTGATATCTATGTGCACACACACTGAGTGGTGTGTTACTTATAAAAAGATAAAATCTTGCCATTGTTACAACAGGGATGGAACTAGAGAGTATTATGTTAAGTAAAATTAGAGAATGACAAAACCTGTATGATTTTACTTATATATGGAATCTAAAAATAAAAACAAACATAATAAAACACATTTACAGATATAGAGGAAACAGGTGGTTACCTGAGGGGAGGGTTGGGGGAAGAAGAGAAATAAGAGAGGGAAATTAAGAGGTACGAACTTCCAGTTATAAAATAAATGAGTCACAGCTATGAAATGTACAGAGTGGGGAAAATAGTCAATAATTACATAATTTTTTTTACAGTGACATATGGTAACTAGACTTATCATGGTGATATTTTGAAATGTATAGAAACATTGAATGGCTATATTGTATACTAGGAACTAACACGAAGTTCAATTATACATAAACTCTAGGAGAAAGAGGTCAGATTTGTGGTTACCAGAGGCAGCAGGTGGGGGGAGGAGGAATTGGAGGAAGGCATTCAAAAGGTACAAAGTTTCAGTTATAAGATAAGTAAGTGCTAGGGGGGTAATGTACATGATAAATATGATTAACAGTGCTGTATGTTATATATAAGGTTGTTTAGAGAGTAAATCCTAGACGTTCTTATCACAGAAATACTTTTTCCTGTTTCTTTAATTTTGCATCTACACGAAATGGGTGTTGATTAAACTTACTGTGTAATAATTTCATGATGTATGTAAGTCAAATCATTGGACTGTATTCCTTAAACATATACGGGGCTATATGTCAATTATATCTCAGTAAAACTGGAAGAAAAGATACTCCACCGAGGACGAGCACAGCACGTTACAGACGTGGCATGAATCCAGGAGGTAAGTGGACACCTTCTGTCCCTGTGTGAGCAGAGGCTTCTTGGACTGTGACAGGTCCCCGCAGCACCTGGACTGTCCACTGGGCCCAGCTAAGCAGAGGCCCGGGCTTTTGCTCTATCAGAAAAAATTCCAGAAAGCTCATTTCCCTTCAGAGACTCCTTGCCCCTTGACAGCTTCTGCCCAGAGGGGCTTTCAACACTGCTCTGCTTTGTGGGAGGGGGTTCCACTGGGTGACAGGTACTTCTGGGCAGGGCAGTGGGCTAAGAAACAGAAACAGTCATCCTTCCCAAAAAATGTCTGAATCAAGTACCCAGTGGAATAATTGGAATAATTGTATTGGAATTGGAATAATAGAATAATTGTATTTTTGTAAACCCCAAGTGTCAAGTAAGAATCTGAAAGGTAGCTGTACAGAAAGAGATGGCTGCCTGGGGAAGCTTTTGGAGCTACTGTATCCAGCCCCTGAGAAATAAGATGTTCTTTTTTTTTAAATTTTACTTTATTTTACTTACAATACTGTATTGGTTTTGCCATACATCAACATGAATCCACCACGTGTTCCCAATCCTGAACCCCTCTCCCACCTGCCTCCCCATACCGTCTCTCTGGGTCATCCCAGTGCACCAGCCCCAAGCATCCAGTATCATGCTGGTTGAGGTCGTTTTGACTGGAGCTCAGCACACATCTGAGTGGTAGACCTGGCTACAGAATTAGAGCAATTCAGTCAACATCAGAGAGCTTCCTGGCTCAGAAGATTAGCTATAAGATTGGAAGTGGCAATCCCACTTCTGACAAGACACATCTTTGGGCTTCCCTTGTGGCTCAGATGGTAAAGAATCCACCTTCAATGCAGGAGACTCAGGTTCAATCCCTGGGTTGGGAAGATCTCCTGGAGAAGGGAATGGCAACCCACTTTCATGGACAGAAGATCCTGGTGGGCTCATGGTCCCTGAGGTTGCAAACAGTTGGACATGACTGAGTGGCTAACACAACACACTTTTCCCCAGTATAAACCATCCTCAGAAGTGCAGTCTCAGTAGAGGAGAATGGGTTCTAATCCAGCAGCCCATCAGCAGGTGGTATGAAAAAAAGTTTGTCTATTTCTCTGTGGAAGAAAAACTTGTAAAGGTTATGAAAATTTAAACAACTTCCTAAATTAACATCAGAAAATAGGATGTAACCTTTGGGTGAAAGTAAACTTGACAAACTTGTGTTTATAGAAAAATGTTGAAGGTGATTTCCCATTTTTCAGTGGCCAAAAACATGCTTTGTGAAGATGATAATTAAGGCCTCAGTGGTCTTAGAATCACATGTTTAAAGGAAAATAGTGTTTCTCATTAAGTGATTGAATAAGCATATATTCTATCAATAAAATCCCAACCCTCTGTCTCGAACCTGAGTGGACACGGTCCCAAGCCACCTGTGGGAGCAGATATGCCTCAGAAGCCCCCAGACATTGAAACACAGACCCTCAAGTGCAGTCTAGAGCTTCATCTCGCCCAAGGGGTGGCCTCACTTAAAAATAACACAAGTATCGAGTTGGGAACTGGAGCCTTGGAAAAGGTAAGCTGTTTCTCCAGAGGCTTAATCTTGTCCTCTCGTCGCTGCTTTGTCTTGAGGGATGAGGTCTCTCCCTCTGTTGGCCTGTAACTATCCTGAGGACTGTTTGGGTTCCTGCTCTGGTGGATCTCCAAGATACTCTTTCTGTTGTGAGAAAAGGAGGTGACTGATCCCCAGAGGATGAGAAGTGTCACTTCTCGAGCGGTTACTTGCGAGCTCGGGAGCGTGTTCTCAGTCGGGCCCACAGGCTTCCTGGGAGAGCCGAAGAGATGAAGTGCTTTAAGATGCATGTTGAACATCTTTTACTATTTAAAAAAAAAAAAGATGCAGGGAACCTACTCCTTCACCTCCCTCAGCTTTCCACGCTGGAGACACTGTAGAGCCCTAGAGGCTGAGCTGCTTTGGGGCCTTTGTCTACAATGTGGGGGAAAGCCCAGAACCCACACAGGCCGCTCTGCAGCCAGGACAGCGGGCCCTTTTCCAAGGTATGCAATGACATGCTGACTCATCCCGGACTTGCCCTGTGAGCCAGAGGGTTGTAAAAAGAATCTTTAAAGTGTTAAAGGATGCTGTATCTTAGAAAAGTATCTGAAATTGAGTAAATGTCCCTATACTTTGTTGAATATGGTGGTGGTGGTGGTGGTTTAATTGCCAACTTGTGTCCGACTCTTGTGATGCCGTGGACTATAGTCCATCAGGCTCCTCTGTCCATGGGATTCTCCAGGCAAGAATACTGGAATGGGTTGCCATTTGATCTTCCAACCCAGGGGTCAAACCCACATCCCCTGCACCGAAAGCAGATTCTCTACCACTGAGCCACCAGGGAAACTCTTTGTTGAATATAGCATGTTACAAAAGGGCTTTGCAGCAGTTATTCTGGGAACTGTGCAAATAAGCCATGCATAGTCCAAGACAGGGTTGCCCAACAGAACATTCTGATGATGATGGAAATGTTCTATATCTGCCCTATTCAAATGGTAGCCACTAGACATACATGATTACGGAACACTTAAAATGTGACAAGAGCAGAATTTTGAATTTTAAGTTTAATGGCTATCTGTGGCTAGTCACGACTGTACTGGACATCACAGGTCTGAGAGAACATATCTTGTTGTGTGCTTGTTGCTGTTTATTCATTCTACTTAAAGGTTTTCATGTGAAATTGTGTATAAAATTGCTTTGGGGTGCTGTTCATCAAGACCTTAAGAACAGTGTTTAAGAAGCTATGTCCACCGGCTGCCTATATTGTATTCTGAGCCTTGTGGGTCCCTGTCCTTGGTGGAGAATTCTGTGATTGATGTTCGCTACCATCCATTAAATACACACTCTTCTCTCCTGACACTTCCCACCTAGACGACACACCATCTCCTTGGCAGAGTCCACATCAGGCCTGTGTGTGCGACCCAGGGATATTTGCCATGGCTGAGCACACATCTCCAAGAGCCAAGTCCACCCTGTAATAAAGCTTTACAAGGCACCATTTCAGGTCTTGCGTTTTCACCATGGTTCTCACTATTGCCTTCAGGCCTGCTCTCAATAGATATTATCTATGTGAGATGAATTGGTTGGCTGTTGGTAAGTGCTGCATTTACCAGAGTGCGTACTGGTCAAGGCTCAGGTGTTGGGTGCTGTAGGAAATGTAAGGATGTGTAACCACAAAGATCCCACTTCTGAAACCACAAGGGACACTGATAAAGAAGATTTCCGAGTCACAGCCACTGTGTGTAAGAGGCAGGCTAGGAGATGTGGTTCAGATGCCAAGACATGGGCATATAAGCAGCAGATTTCACTATGACAGAGTCTTCTGAAAGAGGTGGTCTCTGAGCTGGATGAGGATGTCCTGCGTCTAAAATACAGCAGTGGTTGCATTTTGAAAGTTTAAATGAATATTTAGGCATTTCCACAGCTTTTTATTTTTTCTCATTATTGGGTGGTCTGTTTCTGTTGGTCTATCCTGGATGTAAGTATGTGGCAGCTCCTAATTCAGCACAAAATTGTGAACTAATTGATTTTAAGTGTAATCTACTACTGTTTCACATGGCTCCACACTAAGCAGCATGGCTCACAGGGGTAACCCTCTGTCTCAACAACCACTGAGGACACAGAGGAGACGAGACAAGACAATCACGGTAATGGAGCGTAGTGCTCCCCCGGAGTGGGCTCTCCCTGCAGACTCAGCTTCTCAGATGCTCTGAGGCGGAGGCGGACTGGAGCTGGACCTGGGGAGGAAGACGTGAGGCAGCTGGCCAGCACCGCAGGTAGGAAACCACAGGTGTAAAGTCACAGAAGGGGGAACCACACTGTTGTTTTGGAAGGAAAGTAAGTGGGGCAGTAGGCAGAGCCTGGCTCGTGTACAAAGCTAACGGCTAGAAGGATTACAGTCATGTTACAAGGGAGGAAGGGACCAGCCTTTAAGTTCTCACTTGCATACTTAATCTTCACAATAACTCCGTAATGAAGGCTGATGTGTTAACCAGAGAATGCTGGCGGTGATGGCGTTCTAAGAAGCATGCGTGACCGTGGAACCCATACGTTTCCCTTCCTACTCATGTTCCCTTCCTGTAGTAGCCAACCACTCACACTGAAACGAGGACACGGAAGGAAAGGAAAACCGAGGGCAGCTCCTAATTTCTCTTTCAGTCCTTCCTTACTCCCTGGTAAGTTGAGAGAGACTGTGTACGTATCAAAAAGTGAAATAATGGTTGAGCTAGTTTTGTGTGCTGTTTCTACTGTTTTGGTAAGAATGAGACATATATACATACAACAGGTATGAAATAATTGTGTGATTTTGCTGACTCTGAATATGAATTAAATGCTCTTATATTGGCATTTAAAACTGGAATAGCCCAAAAGTAGACAGATGAATGATACAATTGTAATAATTTAACACTTTAATTTTTCCTGGAATAGCATTGAGTATCAAACAAAAAATCTGTAACAAGTTGTGAGAAGAAAGGGAAAACATTTTAGTGCTTTTCATGGCACTGTCTACTGGCTGTTGGAGAAAAGGCCCCACATCCCAGTTCTGCACTGGGCTCTGTATAGGTAGCCAGCCCTGCTCTTAACTGCTCTGCTCCTCCTGAGGCAGGCCTCAAACCTCTCCGCAGTGGAACCCGCTTCTGTCTACAAGCCCTCTGGGGACTCCAGCTGACTGTCGCTGGTGTCCAGGGCACCATGGCTTTGGTGGCTCCTCTGCTGCTTCATCTGTGAACTCCAGAATTGGGCCAGCGCTAGAGGAAGCATGCTCGCCACAGTGGCAAACAACCCAACTTCTCAGTCCCCTTCTAGACTTGACTTCGGGAAGCAGCCAAATGCTGGGCTCTCTCCTCTGGCCTTGGCTGGTTCTCCCTCTGATAAGTTCTGGAAGAAACTCATCATCAACTGATGAGTTGCGGAAGACTAACCTCAGCTATTATCCTTGATGCCTGGGTTCCTCTCTACCCTCTTCTGCCACTCCATGAACTGCTTAGCAGTCCTGAGTAGGCAGAGCAGGTGGAAGCTCCTGTCAACAGCAACTGATTTCATCAAAACTCTTCATGAAGAGTCCTGGCAAAGCAATGCTTGGGAGGTCTCGTTTTCATGGTACAGTAGAATCACCTCATTAAAAAAAACAATGTAAGAAAGATAATTTTGGCAAATGTGCAAATATCACGTCAAAAAACTGGAAACAAGAAACTTTATAGAAAACTGATGAAGATGAAAAACTTTACAGAAAATTAAAAATGAGCAAAGCAAGATTTGCTTGTGGGGAAGGATATAAAAAGCATAAAAATGTATCTTCGGGATTTTACATGGAACATTATAACCCATCAAATTGTGAGAGTGTTCAATATTCTCTAACAAAAATGAACTGATCTGAGTAAGGGTAATGCAAAAATATTCTAATGTAGTGCTACCTACCCAACAGAACTTTCTGCACTGATAGAAATGTTTCATCATCTCTGTGGTGTCTAATACAGAATCCATTAGCCACACAAATATTCCAATGTGGCTAATAAAACTGAGGAACTGAATTTTTAATATGGTTTAAATTTAGCTGCTTTAAAAGTGGCTACCAAATAACCAGCATAGTTCTAATGCTTCCTAGGTCAAAACCAGCGGTTTCTTTGGGGAACCTCTGTAATTACTGCTGAGGGGTTGGGCATTGGGGTAGAAAGAGAAGAAAGCTCTTAACAGATCCACTTTGTCACTTACATAAAACCTTACATTCCTCAGATCTCCTAGGAGCAGCAGATGGCATGACTTGCTGTAATGGGTATGTGGAAGGATTCTTGGGGAGACCTGAGTATGCCCTTCCAACTCCTGGCTCAGGCCAATGGGAGTAAAAGGCCTATGATTCTGTCATTCAGTTGGGGAGAGGAATTGCTTCTCAGCCTTTTGGCTGAGATCAAGTATAGATGGAGAGAGGACTGTGGTTGCACACACAGACTCTGAGGTTGAGTCATGCCCAGGGCATCTGTGCACGGACATCACCGCTGTGGGGCAGGCGGGGAGGCGGAGGGGGCTGCTCATTTCCGGACAGGGTTTCCAGACCCAGAGGGGGATTTAGAGGTGGAAGCAGGACCTGAGGGCCCTTTCTGGCCACCTGCAGGCTGAACAGGCCCTTTCTTTTTGGGGATTATGGTCTTGTTCTTGCTCTTGAACACTTTGCTAGGATCCAGCTTGTTCACAAAGGAGTCGGTCTCTTCAGTAAGGATGTTTGTGTTGTAGGTGATGGGTTTATACATGTTGAACCATTGCTGTAAGGCAGAGTTGGGAGAGATGGTCACAATTCAAAGGAGACAAGCATGTGCTCATGTTCTTTAGTGGCGATATAGGGGTAGAGAGCTGGGGAGATGAGGCAGAGTAAAAGTTTTCATGAAAACTGCCTCTAAAATCCATCAGCACTTCCTTTGGTGAAGACACACATTGCTTTATGGGGTCTTTTAACCTTTAAATAGAGCAGGATGAGGATGAAGAATCTGAGTAACTGTGCTTCCTTCTAATGTAGTGAGCCCTGAGCCTGGGATGCCAGGTCCCCAAGGCACAGGGCATAGGGTCCTAACTGTTCTGCCCTCACACCAGCCTCTGCCCCTCGGGTGGACTGGGTAGCATCCTTCCCATGGGGAAAGAGCAGACCTCCTGAGAAATCCCACTGAGGGGAGCCACCTGCTCTCTTCCCTGCAGGCTTTCTGGGCAGCTGAAGGCAAAGGGCATTGACACTTATTGGTGTTCATGGATAATAACCACCTACTGTGTTGCCTGGATGATGTCATCATCGTGTGCCATTTGAGCAAGAGAGGTCCCCTTGATTGAATACATACAGGGAACTGAGCCCCTCATTTTTCGCCACCCGGACAAAAGTTCTCGACACACCTAGTGTTCTCAAAGAAGGCAGCCTATCAGCACTATCTGATATCTGTATGTTTAAAATGGTACCTAGATCTATAGTATAAATGAGGCACATCCATATTTTGAAATACCGCATATCAATGAAAGAGACAGCTCTCTATATGTGGACAGGGAATGAGCTCCAGTGTGCAATTAAGTGAAAAGAAGGTGCAGAGCAATGTGAACAGTGTATCCCACTTGTGACTTAGAGAAAAAGAACCCCAAACTGTATGCATGTGTGGTTTCTATCCAACAACATAGCTCAGTGAGGGCACAAGAGAAACCAACAGCGGCTGCTGGTGGGGAAGTGGGTGAAAGAAGAACCAGAGAATAAGAGACTGTTCTCTGTTCTTGTGTGTGCATGTACTGTGAATTCAAAACCAGCCATCAAACCTAAGCCCTGCCCCCGCCCCATTCATTAGAAATTAAAACTCCCCAGGTGAGTCTGAGGACTAGCCAAGGCTGGGAACCACTTAACTAGATTAGTATAAAATGCTGTTGTCCACCTGAATTGGAAGCAACTACTGTTGCTGTTAAGTCACTTCAGTCGTGTCCGACTCTGTGTGACCCCATAGACGGCAGCCCACCAGGCTCACCTGTCCCTGGGATTCTCCAGGCAAGAACACTAGAGTGGGTTGCCATTTCCTTCTCCAGTGCATGAAAGTGAAAAGTGAAAGTGAAGTTGCTCAGTCGTGTCTGACTCTTAGCGACCCCATGGACTGCAGCCTACCAGGCTCCTCCATCCATGGGATTTTCCAGGCAAGAGTACTGGAGTGGGGTGCCATTGCCCTCTCCGGGAAGCAACTACTTTGCTTATTGAAAATGCAGGTTCCTGGGCTCTACCCAGATCTGCAGAGTCAGATGAGGAAGTTGGGACTCTGCAATTTCGGCATTTTCTTAGAAGACTCTAATACGTTTTGCAGTTTGAGATGACAGGGAGTCCTCCCTTACCTTGGCCTGGGGGCTAATGCCATAGCTGGTGAAGGCGTACTGCCACTGGGGCAGGCCCAGGTGAGTGATGAGCAGGCGGTAATAGGCAGTAAAGGTGTCTGTGAGAAAATGCCAGTATAACGCTCTGTCCAGGAACCAGATCTCAGTGTCCTGTGCTAATCCTGAAACAGTAGACAGAAGACATAAAGGAAGGGGTGGCTTAACACGGTTTTCCTTTCATCTATAAACTCAACATCTACTCATGGTTAAAACAAATTTCAACAGTAGAAGGAATGTAAAAGTTCCCAGTTTTCCCTTCCAACCTCCCAGCTCTGTTCTCCAGTGGCTTCTTTGGTATTCTTTTACGAGCTCTTGATCAGTCAGCCAACTGACCTGTCGCTGGGCGCTGGCCATCCGTGCACTCAGGCTGCCTAAGCAGCACTGCTTTCCCGTGTGGACACAATGCTTCCCCTCCCCCAGCAGCTACAGGCTGTGGGCTCAGCCTTCCAGATGGAGAGACACTGAGCGGCCCTGGCTTTCTCAGGAGGTCTGGCAGGAATTAGCAGAAACCACCCCTCTCCTGGGACTCCTGCCTGTGCAGTGCTGTGCTGGCTGAGCGGAAGCACTACTGGACCAGCTCCTGCCTCTCACTTGCTCCTGACCATCCATCCTTACCACTGTGGAGGTCTCTCCTAGTTCATCTCATCTCATCTCCTGTCTAATGGCTGTGGCATCTCCCTAAATGGAATCCATCCTCCAGTAACTTCCTCTTCTAGTTCTACTCGTGGTCACATTTTCACTTGAACCCTGCTGTATTTGTGCTAAATGACCTTGACTCCCCCCGTACTTCCACAGAATGTCCAGACTCCTTCACCTGGCTTTCAAAACTCAGCATGAAGGGCTTCTGGCATCATCTCCCCTCACCCACAAGATGAACCAAGTGGCCAGTGAACTAAAATCACCTGTCATTCCCCCCAAATCAGTTGCACTGTCCCATGGTATGGCTTTTACCCATCTCTTTGCGTGGATGCCCCCTTTTGCCCCACCCTCATCACCCATATCTCATTCTGACCCATATTTTGGGATGCAGCTCAAAGGCTGCTTCACAAAGACCCCTCCAGCAGGAGATGGTCTCCCCTTCCCCCGGAGGTAAATCCTGGTGTGTCTTCTCACCACCCAGGCAGAAAGGTACCTGAAGAGGGCTGGACCTTGTCCACCTCTGGGACTGACCTGCTGTCCAGTGGTGGCCACTGCACAGGAGGCCAGAGCCTTTTCCTCTTAGACTGAGGTCAGGTAATTCAGGTGTTTATTAGTTAGACACCCTTCACAAAGAAGTATAAGACAATGCTTTTCCTGGATGCTTTTCTAACACATGAACCAGGTAGAGGAGTTATAAACAGAGGAACTATTTCTTTTACTTTTTATTCACTTATTATCCTAATCTTATTACTCTGCAGTAACTCACAAATGACAGTACCTTAAAAAGACTCCAGTAATGGGTCTGGATAGGGGGTGGCTCAGAGAGGCCCTAAGGGGCTTTCTCTTGGCATCTACCCAAGACCCTGCAGCATCTCAGGAGGTCAGGGAGGAGCGTGTCTTCTGTGTGATGGCTGGAGGGCAAGGTCAGCCAAGGCCATCCCCAAACTACAGAACTGCGCCTGCCATGATCCTTACCTGGTTTCCCTCTTTTGTAGACGAGGCAAACCTTCCCATTCCCGTTGCAAGGATCCAACTCAAATATCACACTGCGAGAATCAAAGTGAGGCTTCTCTGGCTGGTTCTCACTGGCTGCAAATCCAGAAGTTAATGGTAATGTTCAAACACACTCAGCTCAAACATACTTACTCATCCAGCTTTGCTAGGATGAAGAAAACAGAGGGAAAAAAAGCCTTATCTCAAACATCTTCTTAACTATCATTTTCGAGTGTGGACCACATGTGTTGTCCGCTCTGAACGCCCTGGTCTTGTTCTTGGTCTGAGTCTTCTGTCAGGGCCCTGCTGTTACGATAGACAGCATCATGGAATCCGGGGGAAGGTGGTGTGAGGGCACCAAAGCAGACTTCCTGGGACGCGTGAGCTCAGAGCAATCACAACAATTTCTTTTCCCCCAGATAACTGCTTTCCCCCCGTTTATAGCACTTTATGATCTTTTGATTAGAATCCTGTTTCTTATGTCTAAAGGGTATATTTGCGATTATGACCCTATTAAAGTATTTTGTGTCTGTGCCTTTTGTCAATTATCGACTATACAACATTTAGCAAATTATGCAATGTCTGAGTTCCTTAGATTACTTATTTTTAAGTGGTGATAATGTGTAGGTGATAATGTGTTAGGTAGAGAAAACTCTACCTAATAGAGTTTTCGTGAAGACTGTCAGAAATTTTATATAAAGTCCATACTCAATAAATATTAGTTACTGTCATTAATTAATAACAGATTTAGTTAAGGACATGAGTCCTAGGGTGGCTCAGGAGGTAAAGAATCTGCCTGCAATGCTGGAGACCCAGGTTCAATTCCTAGGTTGGGAAGATCCCCTGGAGGAGGAAATAGCAACCCACTCCAGTACTCTTGCCTGGAGAATCCCATGAACAGAGGACCTTGCTGGGCTACAGTCCATGGGGTCAGAAAGAGCTGGACATGACTGAGTGACCAAGCACACATAAGCATAATTGTGTGTGTGTGTGTGTGCTCAGTTGTGTCTGACTCTCTGTGACCCTATGGACTATAGCCCACCAAGGTCCTCTGTCCATGGGATTCTCCAGACAAGAGTACTGGAGTGGGTTGCCATTGCCTTCTCCGATATTATAATTATAACACTATAATTAATGCTAAGTCTGGCTCTGTTAGAAATACCTACCTAGAAACCAAATATCATGGTGTAACAGAAAAAAGATAAATTCTTAGAAATGCAAGCATCAGAAGCCTCTCCTGCTTCTTTCATTACAGCAGTTATGTAATAAAGATTAATATTAGTGACTGGGTAGAGAAGGTTTACAAACCTAGGAGAGATTGGATAAAACAGAGTATATAAGAATAATATTTTTGATATATACGTATACTTAGGTATATGTGTGCACAGTCGCTCAGTCGTAGTCAACTGTTTGCAACCCCATGGACTGTAGCCTGCCAGGCTCCTCTGTCTATGGAATTTTCCAGTCAAGAATACTGGAGTGGGTTGCCATTTCCTTCTCCAACCTATGTATATAATTTTTTATAAGTGCATTAGTATTTACATTTTTAACTAAAAAAGTTTTTCTTTTTAAAACATGGCTTTCCTCATTTCATATGGTCCTAGACACACATATAGGTATACATCTAAATTTTTTCAAGATTGTTTATTATATAAAAATTGGATACCATACAGGTTACCTAAATCTTACCTTCTATATAACAGTACCATGTGGAAAGCCCTCTAAGGTTTTTAATTCTAATGTGTTAATGGCTGCCTGCCTGACTGTGGAAGTGGGCGCCCCCTAATTTACCCTGCCAGCCCTTTACTGATAGGCATTCACCCAACATTATTCTGCTGCAAATGCTATAGTAATCATCTCCGTACATATCCTTTTGATCAAGTCCTTTTATTATGTGGACAGACACCCACACAGTTGAAGGGACATTGCTAGACTGCTTTTTTAAAAGGCCTTTGTTTTTGAAATTAGAATGTCTGAAAGGGGTTTAGCATTCTAGGTTGACACTTTTTTCCTCTGAGTATTTTATCTTGTTTTAATCAACTGAATTTGCTTCATTTCTTTTATGTATCTATTTTATTTCTACTTTTATTTCTTTATGTATCTATTTTCTCCTCTGGTCTAGTATGAGTATTCTCAACTTTTTTTAATTGGTATATAGTTGATTTATAATGTTAGTTTCAGGTGTACAGCAAAGTGAATCAGTTATATATTATCCTCTTTTTTAGATTCTTTTACCATATATGTCATTACAGAATACTGACTAGTTTCCTGTGCTGTACAATAGGTCCTTATTAGTTATCTGTTTTTATAAAGTAGTTTGTGTCAATCCCAATCTCCCAATTTATCCCTTCCACTCCCCCGTATTTTATCTTGACTGAATTATTTCCAATGAGAAATATGCCATTATCCTTATCTTTTTCCCTTTGTATGGAACTGTCTTTCCCCATTAACAGCTTTTAAGATTTTCTCTTCATCCCTGATTTTGAGCAACTTGATTATGTTTCTTAATATTATTTCTTCATGTTTCTTATTCCTAGCTTGTTGAGCTTCTTAGATACGGTTTAAGTCTCCATGAAATTGGTATAGTTTTGAGCCACCATTTCTTGAAATATTATTTGCTGGCCCAATTACAGGGACTCTTTTCAGGGACTCGAGTTAGACATATATTACACCAGTTGCTGTCCGTCGGTTCACTGATGTTCTTTGCATGAAAAGAATTTTTTAATTTCTTTGTGTTATTTTGGATTGTCTACTGTTGTGTCTTTAAGTTCTCCGGTCTTTTCTTTAGCAAGGTCTAAGTTATTGTTAGTCCCATCCAGTGTATTTTTCATCTCAGACACTAGTTTCATCTCTAAAAGGTAAGTTTGGATTTGTTTTTTTCTAACTTCTATGTCTGTACAAGTTTTTGAACATACTGAATATAGTAATGACTGTTTTAAAGTCTGTATCTGCTAATTCTAAATGGTATCTCAAGTCTGGATCGGTTTCAACTAATCAGTTTTTCTCCTCCTTACAGTTACTTTTTTCCTTCTTTTTTGCATGCCTGCTAATCTTTGATTGGAGGCCAGAAATTGTTACTTTTGCATTATTGAGTGCTTTATATTTTTATATTTCTACAAATATCATTGAGCTTTGTTCTGTGATAGTTAGTGAAAACAGATACTTTTGGGTTGTAGTATTCGTCAGGCAGAATCCAAGACAGTATTTAACCTAGGGCTATTTTACCGCATTCCTGAGGCGGGACCCTTCTGAGTACTCTATCTGTGTAAGCTGCGAGGCGTTTCAGCCAGGCTGTAGTAACAGGCATGGGCTGGTCCTGTGTGAGCACCAGGCGCTGTCCCGGCTCATCACCGGGTGGTCTTGCCCCTGGGCCTCGGGCACGGTCTTCACATGCATCTGCTCCTCAGTTCTCTGCTGAATACTTGAGGAGGGTCCTCGGCAGTTCTCTATGCAGCTTGCTCCTCCCTGTTACTCAGTCCTGTGAGCTGTCTTCATCCAACTGGGCTCTTAGTTCTTCTTAGTTAACAGGTACAACAGGTTCTGCTTGGGTTTCCCTCTCTATGCTGTCAACTGGAAACTTTCAGATACTAAGCTAGGGGTCACCTCATTTGTTTCCCATCTTTCAGAACGCATCATCCTTCCCAGCATGATGTTCTCTTGAAATCCATTGTTTTACTTTTTTTTTTACATTTGTTTTTGTTTTTTGTTCCAGGTGGGAAGGTTGGTCTCTGCTATTTCATCTTGGATGAAATAAAAAATTCAGACTGCAGGCTCCTACCAAGTTTTAGCAGCCCTGACTGATGCTATCTGGGGTTTACCCTCAGGCAAAAAGTTATAAAAATAGGAAAATCATTCAGTGTGGTTCCCTTCTGCCATTTGTAGATGCCACTCCAGTTTCTGCTTGTATCTGGTTACTCTCTATCCTTTTAAGTAATTATCTTAAAAGTTTCCTCAGCGTTTAGAGTATTATTTGCACAAGTCCTGATCTGTTTGAAAGATAGTATGCCTTATGACCAGAATCATAAGGTCAAATCTACAATGTCCCTGTTACTAGTTCTTTGTTGAATTTTTAGTTTTGTCTTCATTTGCTCATTAGCACACTGTCTTATAGCTTGTGCCTGTAATTTCCTCCTTGGGAGTACCAGTGGATCTCCCCCTGTTACAGTATGTGCGCTAGTTCTTGCTCATGGTGTTGTCTTTATTCATGTGCCCGGTTCATATTCAGGAGGATTATTTCTGAAAAATTATTTATAAAAACAATGGGATCTAGGATAAGATTTTCTTCTTTTAGGGAAGAAGTTTACTTTTATATAAGTTTTATATTGAGATATACTTCAACTACCATACCATTTACTCATTTAAAGTGTACGATTCAATGTGTTTTAGTGTATGTACAGAGCTGTGCAACCATTAACACAGTCAATTTCAGAACATTTCTCTAGAGTGAATGTCTGTCTGTGAGTGAATGCCAGGCCCCCTAGGATATTCATACTGGGGTCAAATTAGTCCAGTTTGGGGATTTAACATTTTCTGGGATGCATGGGTGACTTACACTTTTCAGTCCATGGGAATAGTGGTTATTTCTGGTTCATTATGTCTCCTAAGGTACAGCTCCCCACCGTGCTAACTGAAAGGGTAGGGTAGCTTTTATGGGTGCTCTAGTTTGTAGATCCTACAACTCCATTTTATTCTCCTAGTCTCATATATGGGTCCAGTTCTCAGCCTTTCATAGCCTCTTTGCTTCTTTTGAAAAGGATAGTGTATCCTAGGCAAGAGCAACCCCGAACATTGAGCCTCTTCCCTGGATATCTATCTTCTTCTGGATATTAATCTAGTGCTACCTCATCATCTTATTAGCTCTTTGATGATGATTTTTTTATGTTGCCTGACTTTTCAGTTGTCTTCAGCAAGAAGGCTGCTCTGAATTACCTATCTGCCTTTACCAGAAGGTCTCATCAGTTTACATATGCTCCTGAAAATAATACATAGGTGAGCTTTGCTTTTTATATCAATCTGATAGTCTCTGCTTTTAAAAAGGGAAATTCAGCACAGAATCAATCTGTTTTATTTTATTCCTCTTAATGTTTTGTTGCCTGTTTTATAATGTTTCTTTTCCCTTTTTCTTACTTTTACTCATATGATTCAACACTACCTTTATTAGGTTAGAGATTCTAAAGTAATCTTTTATTCCTTAAGTGGTTATCTTCCTTTTTGTTATGCTTGCATGACTGGATTCATACGATTCTACCCTTATTTGAAAATAATAGGCCACTGTTTCTCTAACCAAGTGTGGTAAGCAGAATTCTATGATGGCCCCCAAGAGTCCTACTCATTGGTATACACACCATGTATAACCTCCTCCCCTGAGAGTAGTCAGAATCTATAACAATGAAGTAATCATTCTCTTGATTAGGTGACATTATGAGACTACTGTAGTAGTAGCTGGTTGAGAAGCAAGCTACCATGTTGTGAATCATGTGGCTAGAATCTGAGGGCAGTCTAGATGAGCTGAGAGTGACCCCTGGCCAACAACCAACAAGAAAACAAGGACTAAGTCCCACAAATGCAAGGAACTGCATAAGGTCAACCACCAGTGAGCTTGGAAGAGGCCCCTATCCTCAGATGGCTTCACAGCACCAGCTGACACCTTGATTTTAGCCTGTTAAGACTCTAAGCAGAGGACTCTACTAATCTGTAGCTGAATTTTTAACTCATGAAAACTGTTAGATAGGAAATGTGTAGTGTTTCAAGTCAGTAAACTTGTGGTAATCTGTTATACAGGAAAAGAAAACCAAGACACTAAAGACATTCTGTTTCCCCCAAAGTATACTATTTCTTTCCTCCAGTAGGATGAGACCTTCCACTTTGTACTGCCTTTCCTCTTTGTCCTATACTTTCTACTGTAAGGACTCTCTGGAACATTCTTTGTATTAATGCTAGGGCTACTGTAACCAAGTACCACATCCTGAAAGGCTGGAACAGCAGAAATTTGTTGTCCCATGCCTCTGGAGGCTACAGATCCAAGGTCAAGGTTGGTTTCTTTTGAGAGCTGTGGAAAACAGTCTGTTCTGTATCTCTCCCCTAGTTCCTGGTAGCTTGCTTGCAAGTTTTGGTTTTGTGTTTATGCTTTCCTTGGTATGTAAAAGCAGCACTCTGTCTTCATCTTTACATGACTTTCTTATGTACCTATATCTCCCAATTTTGCCGTCTAAAAGGTTGCCAGTCATACTGGATTAGGGCTCCACCTGACTCCAGTATGACCTCACCCAAACTACTTAAATGTATTAATATAATGACCCTATTTCCAAATAAGGGCACAGTCTGAGGTAGTGAGGTTAGGACTTTAACATATGAATATTTGACACAATTTAGCCCATAACACTCTTATATCTTGCATTTGTCCTATTTTTTAGGTTTAGCTGAGACAGTACATTTAAACATATTCCAGGCACTACGTCTCCTCTTTTCCAAGAGTTCTTATGTAAAAGTTGTGTACATTTTTGAATTTTGTTTTTGTTCAGTTGCTCAGTTGTGTCCGACTCTTTGTGACCCCATGGACTTCCCTGTCCTTCACCATCTCCCAGAGCTTGCTCAAACTCATGTCCATTGAGTCGGTGATGTCATCCAACCATCTCATCCTCTGTTGTCCCCTTCTCCTCCTGACTTCAATCTTTCCCAACATCAGGTTCTTTTCTATGAGGCAGCTCTCTGCATCAGGTGGCCAAAGTATTGGAGTTCAGCTTCGGCACCAGTCCTTCCAATGAATATTTGGGGTTAATTTCCTTCAGGACTGACTGGTTTGATCTCCATGCAGTCCAAGTCTTGAGAGTCTTCAAAACCACAGTTCAAAAGCATCAATTCTTCAGTGCTCAGCCTTCTTTATAGTCCAACTCTCACATCCATACATGACTACCAGAAAAACCATAGCTTTGACTAGATGGACCTTTGTCAACAATGTCTCTGCTGTTTAATATGCTGTCTAGGTTTGTCATAGCTTTTCTTCCAAGGAGCAAGTATCTTTTAATTTCTTGGCTGCAGTTACCATCTTCAGTGATTTTGGAGCCCAAGAAAATAAAGTCTGTCACTGTTTCCATTGTTTCCCATCTATTTGCCATGAAGTGATGGGACCAGATGCCATGATCTTAGTTTTTTGAATGTTGAATTTTAAACCAGCTTCTTCACTCTCTGCTTTCACCTTCATCAAGAGGCTCTTTAGTTCCTCTTTGCTTTCTGCTGTAAGGGAGGTGTCATATCTGAGGTTATTGATATTTCTCTCGGCAGTCTTGATTCCAGCTTGTACTTCATCCAGCCTAGCATTTTGTATGATGTACTCTGCATATAAGTTAAATAAGCAGGGTGACATTATACAGCCTTGATGTACTCCTTTCCCAATTTGGAACCAGTCTGTTGTTCCATGTCTGGTTCTAACTGTTGCTTCCTTGACCTGCATACAGGTTTCTTGGGAGGCAAGTCAGGTGGTCTAGTGGTTAAGGTTATGTTCCTGAACAGTAAGATTTAATTTAGCCTTCTTTTTTAACCCTTGATTTACATATTCCTTTATTCAGGCTGTGCTGGCTTGTCATTGCTGTGCTTGGGCTTTCTCCAGCTGCGAGGCACGGACGTCTAGTTGTGGCGGCTTCCACTGTTGCGGAGCACAGGCTCCAGAGCGTGCAGTTCAGCTGCTGTGGCCTGCGGCTCTAGAGCCTGGGCTCAGTACTTGTGGTGCACAGGCTTCACTGCCCCATGGCCTGTGGGATCTTCCCTGTCCATGAATCAAACTGGTGTCCCCCGAATTGCAAGTCAGATTATTAACCATGGGACCGCCAGGGAAGCCCAGTCTCTCTCTTTCACAGGAGGTTCACTAATGTCTTATTTCCTTTCCTCTTTATGGAGCCACATCTCGAGCTCTCCATTCCGTTTGTCTTCTGGTTAGAGTATTTATGTTCTTGGTTTTACACAAACTTTAATATTCTTTTAATAATCTGAGAGCTGTATTTGGTCTATATATACAGGACTCTTGATTTTCACTCCTTTTCTTTCATCAACCTGTTTATGCTATTTTACTATCTTCTAGTTTTCAACTGTTGCAGATAAGAAGACTGATGTCAGTCTGATTATTCTCTCTATATAATTTTTTATTTTTGCCTAGAAGCTTGTGATTTTTTTTTTTCTGTATCATGTAATGTCTAGCTTTCTGTTTCCTCCCGAATTCAACTGGAGTCCAGAAGAGCCCTTTCAATCCACAGGTTGAATAATAAAAATTTTGTTTTATTATTGCTTATTATTCCTTTTGCATCTATACTTTTTCTCTTTTTTGAGCACCTAGAATTCCAATGGAAGGTCACCTGTTGTATTTTCTATTTCTCTTATCTTTCCACTTTTCTCCTCATTTCTCATTTTAAAATGTATTTTATCTGTGCTTTTAGATATTCTTGCACTTGCTTTTTCAGGCTATTAACTCAGGTCTCAATATTTATATTCTTATTCAACTCATCTAGTCAGTTGATTAATCAAGACTTTTTGATTTTTTTCTATAGGAATTCTTTGTGCTGTCTTAAATGTCGAAGTGTTCTTATTCTTGTTTTTATTTAGGTGTTCATCAGTGTCCTCTAGTGGTGTGACTTCTCTGGTTGTATATTCTAATATTTCTTCCTGATTGTCCTCTTTCTAACTGCTAAGTCTCCTGAGAAAAGTCAGCATTTTTAAATTTAATGAAACAGAGTTGTTGAACTGTACGAAAAAGCATGAACCCAGAAGGTGCCAGAAGCCCAACTGACTTTTAGCCCCATGAATATGTAGGACAATGTGGTCTCTACCCCTAGGTTCAAGTCCTATGCTGAGGTCCCATGAAATCATTTCTGTCATCTAGTCTACTGCTGCCTACCAGCCTCAAGGGGAGGGTACACCCACTCCCCTTATTTAACAGCGTCTTTGCCTTTGAGGGAGTAGAGAGCCCCAATACACACACGCAAAGCAAATGTGACCTTTTTTGCACCCATGAGGATTCCATACACTTCTGAGTGACAGGTTCTTCCCAGGGCCCAAAACTTTCCAGTCTCAGCCCCTGGATTCCTCCTCCTATTATCCAGCTGTTTGTCCAGTTGAAGGAGAAAGACTGTCATCAGTTCTGTCAGAACTTCGATGCACCCCAAGGCATTAGTACTAGAGATGCTATAGTTATCTATTGAATATTCATTCTCCCTTTTAGAACTCCAGTTCTACTCCAATTCAATTTGGGGCACTACTACACAGCTAAAAATACCTCCTCAAATTCCCTTGCAGGGATGGATAACCTTCTGACTCTATTCTGGCCAATGGCTATTGGGAGGGGCTTCTGAGAAAACTACTATTTTCCTGACAAAAAGGGAAAATATTCTGCCAAGAGACAGTTATTTTGCCCTTTACTCTTCTTTTTCCTGCCTGGAACACAGACTTGAAGCTTGGAGGTAGAACCGACATTCTTCAACCATGAGAATGAAAACCAAACCCAAAGGCTGGTGTGCCAGGAATCCAGAGGAGACTTTATCATCGACTTTCTCAAGCAACTACACCAGCCTAGTTCCAGATTCTTATTATGAGAAAAATAAACTTCTCTTTAAACATTGTAATGGGGGTCTGTTATATGCAGCCAAACAATTCTGACTGAAGAAGTCCTCACTTATACATAATTGATTATAGCTTTAGCAGCTATTTGAATTTAAGCCATTTCAATCAGGGGTGGCCAAGAGCCCGAAGGGAGAAAGGAAGCTGCACTTAGATTGCCAGGGTCCCTGAAATGTCTCAACACTGAAATGTGGAGTGAAGTTTAATCCATAACGTTCATTCACTTACCAGTATTCATTAACCGTCTACTATGCGGCAGGGACTGAAGTGGGTACTGGATACAAAACAAAGACCCGAACCCTGGCATTTTCTTGATGAAAGTTTCCTTTTTAGACACAGGCTTTTTTTTCTAACCTTACTCCCATGTTTCAGAGAAGCCAGGAGTGGGAAGGTATTGGGTTTAGGGGAACAAGTTACAATGCTACAATGTCTTTCTGTTATTTTCAGTATTGTAAAATGGAAACAAGCATGTTGATTTGTAGCTCAAAGCAGAAGTTCCCCCAGTTACCTTCTTGTATATCGTCCTCCAGGTCTGCCAGAGTTGGTGCGTTAGGAAGTGAGTACATGGAAGACTGGTTGAGTTGAGTCAGTTTTGAGATGCTGTTAATTGCCATGCTGCCCAATGGAATGGCATGTTCTATGGGAATGTTAACAAAAAGAATTACATGGAATAATAAGCTAGTTACCATGGTCAACAAAAGGGCATCTGCTTGACTAACTTAGGACCAGTTATTATTTGATCCAGGGCTGAGGAACTGAATGGAAAGTGGAAAAAAGAGAATCAATGTACTACATGCTCTGAAGCACCAGACTTTTATCTTTTATGCAAAACAAACAAACAAACAAAATAGCTGGGGCCTTGAGTGAAGAGCCCCCACTGCATGTGTTAGGGTGGAGCACCAAAGGAAATTTTAAGAAGGGATTCTCAAAAAGAACTGGGAATTCTAGGGTTGGAGCCTGTTTGAAGATCAAAGGACTGAAAAATATTTTTGCTCCCGCCATCCAGAATGAAGGATTATACTTTCCAAAGTAACAGTTTTAATTATATAACTGACCACTTCTACCCTTCTTGTCGTAAGCTTTCACTGTGGAAACTATCTCCCCCTTGTCATTTTTTTCTAACTCAACGGAGCAAATTTTCTTGAAGGCCTTCTTGCTTGGTTCCAGTTTTCTGTGATTCAGGTGTAGAAAGATGATCTTTTTTTCTTATCTGTCATACAGAATCTTTATAATACAGGTGCTGGGCATGGGGTGGTGCACAAAGATTTGGACATATGACTGCTGAAATACTGGAATGACTGAAGGTAATACAACAGCTGGTGTATAGCCTAGAATGTCCAAGAAGAAAAGACTGCTAAGGAGGTAAACATCAGAAGCGTCCTGTGCTAGATTTTTTGTTAATGATTTTGGCCATCCAGTAAAGAATGAGTATGGCAATGGGGATGAGGAAAAGAAAATAGGTTGGGAGGATTAAGTTAGAAAAAGTACTAATAGTGAATAGGGACTCAGAAAACCTTCATGAAATGTTTCTTTTCTGAAGTAGGCTTCTGAAAGGGTTAGCCTATCTCTGTGATATGGGCAAGGGAGAATCTGACAATCATTCCGGCCTCTGTCCACTCTCTTTTGGTGACACCATGGTTTCTAGACCATCAGAGGTAGGGATTCTAAGTTCACGTTAAATGCTTAGGAGTAAGTTATAAAATGTGCCTCTGGTCAGCTGAGAGAGAAACAGGAAGGTTTGGAGAGGCAGTGAAGGGAAGGGTCAGTTCTGTAGATCTGCTGGGCGGCACAAACTACTCATCTTAGTGGCAGCAAGGAGAGGTGCAGGGTGATTCCCAAGGACCAAAGCAGACTGGGGATGTGGCCGGAGTCTGGAGGTTATGAAGTCCTCTTAAGGACAGGGAAGTCCGTGTCAGGAATGAGCTGTACCCCAGTGGCTAGAGCAGGATTTCCCAGCCTGTGAAATGTTACTGGTGCTTTCACCTAAATGTGCAGCGCTGACCTTCATGCCTGCATCGTGCCTGAATCTCTTACATGTACCAAGCTGTCAGTTCCCACATCCACAACAGAAGTGTTATCCTGGGTGTATTTAATACCAGGATGGTACCCTGTGAACGGAGGCGGCTGATAACAGGCTGCGGAGATGTGAGGGAGAGAGGTCTTAGCCCTGAGCTCTCCAGCCTGCTGGGAATGAAGGGAGGAGCCCCTCTTATGACCACCAGAGACTGTCATTGCAGCCCACCCTGAGGAGACTGCTCCAAAGTGGACTCCTCTGAGGCTTTAAGTTCAAGGTAGCTCAGGATTTTTGCGTTTGCTCAATTTTCCCCAACATCTCATGCCAATAGGAAGCCTCTAACTTGAGCTTCCGGTTAGGTACTGGGCAGACGCTGGCACAGGGGCCACAGAGGCGGGGGGTGAAGCGATGATGGCACAGGTTACCGCTGGGAGATGAGCACAGCGTCTGGATACTGCACTTGAGGAGAACCCCCAGACACTGTCCATATTCAGACTCCTGAGTTGTAAAGGCCCCCAGAATTGTTTCCTCTAACCTCTTGCTGTTTCCTCCACAGCAAGAAGGCCGACTCACCATCCAGCTTCACATTCCACGTCATGTGGAAGCCGTTGGTCATCAGGTAAAAGTTCTTCAGATCCTCAGGCAGCACACAGCTATTCTTCTAGAACCACAGAGCAGCTGAGTGTTAGGTCAAGGTTGAAGGAGGGTGTAGGGTTACGCCTCAAACCACGTGGGAACTGTATTTCAGATCCCTAAAACTGAGTAATTACCTCTAAAATGCTACTGGAGAGTTCTGGGTTGAGATGGCCACAAAGCAGGCTCTTCAGCTCATCTCATGTCACTGACACACTGAAACTGCAGCTATATATTGAACAATAATTCCCTCTGAAAGAAACCCAGAAACTGACTCCTGTTACCAAATTGAAAGTCTGTGTGCCCAACGCACAGTCAATACTAAAACATTAGAGAAAGATTTATTACAGATTCATTAAGGAGATGGGTGGCTCATGGCCTAAGAATCCCAAAGTTACTAAAAGCTTTCAGCAAGCCCCTTTAAAAGCTAAAGGTGAGGGATGGGCGTGATGAGTTGTTGCAGACTTCTTGGTGTCAGATCCTTGGTTCTTGAGGTCAGGTCATGATCAGGTAATGATGTCCCTGTAAATCTCTACCAGATGAATGTTATTCTCTGTCCTGACCAAAAAGGGCAGAGTTGCAAGGCACAACTTACCCTCCAAGGTCCCAGTCCTGGCTAAGCGGAGGCAGATCTCAGCTGGCAGCTCCTCAGGGCCAGTTTCCCACCCCGCTATCATCCTTGAGGGATCCAGGCACCCAACCCAGCTGGCCCTATCTTGCCAGGCTGCCCAAATGGGGAGACCAGGTTTCAGACTGTGACCCAGACAGACAGTCACTGCTAGCAGGTAGCAGAGACAGCATGGGGGAGAGGGTCACCACTGCCTCAAGGCCTGGGCCAAGGCTAGTAGAGGGCCTAACTGAGGGCTCTGGAGCCCTGCAGGACGTAGTCCCTGGTCTGTTTCCTGGGCCCTTCAGCTCACCCACTGGCCCTAGGCTGGGTGAGCTGGAGGGCCTCTGAAAGGCGGCCCGAATCTGCCTCTTACCTCACTCTCCACCTGATGACCACCACGCTGCTGATTACTGACTGAATTACTTCCCCAGTGGTCCCTCACTGACAGTTACCAGTGGGCAGGGCCTACTGTGGTGCTGACCAACAGCTGAGCAGGACAACTAACGGTCACTTACTGACAGTTGGTTGTGGGCAGGACCCACTGAGGCAGTGAGCAAGGCTGAGCAAGGCCTGCTGCCTAGTAACAGGGTGCAGAGTAATGAGGCCCAGCAATGGCCACCTGCTAAGGGCTGCGCTCATCCTGCTCTGTTACATGCCCAATGGGTGAACCAGAAGAAATTTACATTGACATGGGTATGAGAGGCTGATCACAATCTCACCATAAAATCCACTCTTGGAAGGGTAACACACAACCAGGAGGGAACTCACAACTCCCAGATTCTCCCTGAGCAAAGGGTTTGGACCCTACATATGGCGCCTCAGTTTTTAAGACTTCTACGTGAGAGATGGGCCCCCTATAAATATAGCTCTAAAAACCAGTGAAGCTTGGGTCCAAGAGACCCATAAGGCCACAGTGAACTAAGAGACAGTTTTTAATGGGCTCCTATGGACTTACTGTAACAGCAGGGTGAGCACTGCCCTTAGCAGGCATCCATTGCTGTGTCTCATTACTCCACACCTGCAACTAGGCAGCAGGTCTTGCTCAGCCACTGGTTGGTGCCTCAGTAGGCACCCCCCACCCCAAGCAACCAACCGTCAATGAGTGACTGTTAGGGAAGTGATTCCAGTCACCTTTCTCACCTTTTGCTTTTCAAGGGGCTTGCTGAAAGCTTTCAGTAACTTTGGGGTCTTAAGGCATGAGCCATCTGTCTCCTTGTATGAATCTGTAATAAACCATTCTCTGTTCCAAACTCTAATATTTTAGTATGGCTAGGCCTCACGCTGCATCGGGCACACACACTTGGGATTCGGTAACATGACTATGTATATGCCCCCAGGGTCCAGTGCAGAGACAGTGGAACTAAAATGCCCAGTCTCTTCCTTAAAGAAGCCTATTTGCTTATCTTAAAAGCTTTGGCCTGAGTGGCAAGCTTCTAATTTAGCACACATTAAGATGCCAACTGTAATCTTCTCCAGAGACCAGGGAGGCCAGTGGGCACCATACCATCTTCATGCTCTCCTTCCGCCTCACAGATATCTTCTGGAAAGGAGCTTTTACACATGTCTGGCACCCCAGGGGCTGCACAGGGGACACACTTGACTGCCTGGCTCTGCTGGCCAACACAGCTTATGTTCCCAGGTCCCAAAGGGCTCTAATAAACAGGCCTTCCCACCAGGGCACAGGGCAGAGGCAGCAGATTGAAATACCTAGTATTTTTTGTGAAAAGAGGCCTGTTTGGAGATCTTAACTGCAGCCTGAGAATCAAATTTATAATTTAACATCTATAGGCCAACTAAAACCCTCTCCAAAGAATGCAGAGGCCAGTGGGGGCCACCTTTGCACTCTCCCTCTGTCCTGCCCCAGGTCACCAGTGTTTCTGGGAAGGAGGCTGTGCAAACCTCTGGTGCTCTAGCTTTTGTGGCTGCTGCTCAGGGGACTCATCCCTTGATAACTGGCTGTGGTGAGCAGCAAGGCTTGTGTTCATGGGTTCAACAGGATGGTAGCAAACAAAGAAACAGTTCTTAACCTGCTATCCCCCTAGGGCTCAGTGCAGAGGGAGCAGACAGAATGCCCCTCTCAGTCCTCCCCTGAAAGAGGGTATACGTGCATATTTTAAGCTACTGTTTGAGTGCCCAGTTTCCAATTAGCCTGCATTAAGGTGCTGAAGTTCTCTTCTTTGGGACACTGATGGGTTATATTATACCCTCAACTACTGGAGCCACTAAGAGCAAAGTAGGCTGGACATTCAGAAAGGTTTGATAGACAATCAAGAACCAGGGCAGGATTAAAAAGGTTCATCTCTTACATAAGGCCACTCCACTTCTTCAAGACTGGCTGTTGTAGCTAATGCACTGAAATCAACAGAGTGTCAAGAAAAATGAAGAAACAGAGAAATGTGTTCCCAGTGAAAGAATTAGATAAAACCCCAAGAAAAGACCTAATGAAATTAAGTAAATTAAAGATGCTCACAGACATCAGGGGGACAATATACAAAGAAAGTGAGAATTTCAACAAAAAGAAAATACTAAGCAGAAATCACAGAGTTGAAGAATATAATAACTGAGCTGAAAAATTCAATAAAGGCATTCAACAGCAGACTAGATGAAGTGAAATAAAGGATCAGTGAACTAGAAGACAGGGTACTGGAATTCATCCAATCAGATCAGCTTAAAAAAAAGAGAGAGAAAGAGTGAATAGAGCTTAAGAGATTATCGAACAACATAAAGCCGATCAATACTATACACCTTTATAGGGATTTCAGAAGAAGAGAGAATGGGGCAGAAAGCTTATTTGAAGAAATAATGGCTAAAAATTTCCCTAAAGTGGAGAAGGAAACAGACTACCTGGAAATAGATCCAGGAATCCCAGAGAGTTCCAAAAAGACATTATAACTAAGTTGTCAAAACCTAACGGAGAACATCTTAAAAGCAGTAAGAGAAAAACAACTTGTTACATAGAAGGGAACCCCATAAAGCTGTCAGGAGATTTCTAGGCAGAAACTTACAGGCCACAAGATGGTGGCACGATATAATCAATGTGCTGGAAGAGAAAAGGAAACTTGCCAACCAGGAATACTCTACCTGGAAAAGCTGCCCTTCAGAATTTAAGGAGAAATAAAGTTTTCCATACAAGCAAAAGCTGAGGGAGTTCATCACCACTGGACTAGCTTTACAGTAAACACCACCAGCTTTATAGCTTTACAAATTAACATTTGAATGCAGAGTTCCAAAGAACAGCAAGCTGCTGCTGCTGCTAAGTCTCTTCAGTCATGTCTGACTCTGTGCGACCCTATAGACGGCAGCCCACCAGGCTCCCCCGTCCCTGGGATTCTCCAGGCAAGAGTACTGGAGTGGGGTGCCACTGGAGAGATAAGAAAGCCTTCTTCAGTGATCAGTGCAAACAAATAGAGGGAAAAAATAGAATGGGAAAGACTAGAAATCTCTTCAACATGATTAGAGATACCAAGGGAACATTTCATGCAAAGATGGGCACAATAAAGGACAGAAATGGTATGGCCCTAATAGAAGCACAAGATATTAAGAAGAGGTGGCAAGAATACACAGAAGAACTGTACAAAAAAGATCTTCATGACTCAGATAATCACGATGGTGTGATCACTCACCTAGAGCCAGACATCCTGGAATGTGAAGTCAAGTGGGCCTTAGGAAGCATCACTACAAACAAACCTAGTGGAGATGATGGAATTCCATTAGAGCTATTTCAAATCATGAAAGATGATGCTGTGAAAGTGCTGCACTCAATGTGTCAGCAAATTTGGAAAACTCAGCAGTGGCCATAGGACTGGAAAAGGTCAGTTTTCATTCCAATTCCAAAGAAAGCCAATGCCAAAGAATGCTCAAATTACCACACAATTGCACTCATCTCACACGCTAGTAAAGTAATGCTCAAAATTCTCCAAGCCAGGCTTCAGCAATATGTGAACCGTGAACTTCCAGATGTTCAAGCTGGGTTTACAAAAGGCAGAGGAATCAGAGATCAAATTGCCAACATCTGCTGGATCATCGAAAAAGCAAGAGAGTTCCAGAAAAACATCTATTTCTGCTTTATTGACTATGCCAAAGCCTTTGAGTGTGTGGATCACAATAAACTGTGGAAAATTCTGCAAAGGATGGGAATACCAGAGCACCTGACCTGCCTCTTGAGAAATCTGTATACAGGTCAGGAAGCATAGTTAGAATTGGACATGGAACAACAGACTGGTTCCAAATAGGAAAAGGAGTATGTCAAGGCTGTATATTGTCACCCTGCTTATTTTACTTATATGCAGAGTACATCATGAGAAACGCTGAGCTGGAAGAAGCACAAGCAGGAATCAAGACTTCTGAGAGAAATATCAATAACCTCAGATATACACTTGACACCACTCTTATGGTAGAAAATGAAGAACTAAAGAGCCTCTTGATGAAAGTGAAAGAGGAGAGTGAAAAAGTTGGCTTAAAGCTCAACATTCAGAAAACGAAGATCATGGCATCCGGTCCCATCAGTTCATGGCAAATAGATGGGCAAACAGTGGAAACAGTGGCTGACTTTATTTTGGGGGGCACTGCAGATGGTGACGGCAGCCATGAAATTAAAAGACGCTTACTCCTTGGAAGGAAAGTTATGACCAACTTAGACAGCATATTAAAAAGCAGGGACATGACTTTGTGAACAAAGGTCCATCTAGTCAAGGCTATGGTTTTTCCACTGGTCATGAATGGATGTGAGAGTTGGACTATAAAGAAAGCTGAGTGCCAAAGAATTGATGCTTTTGAACTGTGGTATTGGAGAAGACTCTTGAGAGTCCCTTGGACTGCAAGGAGGTCCAACCAGTCCATCCTAAAGGAGATCAGTCCTGCGTGTTCATTGGAAGGACTGATGTTGAAGCTGAAGCTCCATTACTTTAGCTACCTGATGCAAAGAGCTGACTCATTTGAAAAGACCGTGATGCTGGGAAAGATTGAAGGCAGGATGAGAAGGGGATGACAGAGGATGAGATGGTTGGATGGCATCACCGACTTGATGGAAATGGTTTGGGTAAACTCTGTGAGTTGGTGACGGACAGGGAGGCCTGGTGTGCTGTGGTTCATGGGATTGCAAAGAGTCAGACATGACTGAGGGACTGAACTGAACTGAACCGAACAACAAATATTAAAGGGCCTTCTTTAAAGTGAAACAAAAGGGTGATAATTGGTAACAGGAAAAATATGACAGTATAAATCTCACAGGCAAAAGTTAAAGTATAGTTAAATTCAGAATAATGTTGCCATGGCAGTGGGTTAATCACTTAGAGACAAAGCATGACGTTTAAAAGGCAAAGTACAAACCACCACAGTGAAGGCACTAAAGGTGGTGCTGTGGTACAGAAGCCGCTGTCAATGCAGGAGACAAGAGACGTGGGTTCAGTCCCTGGGGGGAAGCTCCTCTAGAGGAGCAAACGGCAACCCACTCCAATGGTTTTGCCTGCAGAATCCCCATGAACAGAGGAGCCTGGTGGGCTACCATCCACGGGGTCAAGAAGAGTTGGACACGACTGAAGTGACTGAGCACGCACACACAGGACACTTTAAAAGTCCTAAAACACACTATATTTTAGTAGTAAAAGTAACTATAACTACAATGATTTGTTAACAGATCCACAAGATGAAAAAATGTAAATAGTGACATCTTTTAAAATGTTGGTGAGGAAAGTAAAATTGTAAAGCTTTAAAATGCATTCAAAGAAGCGGTGATCAGTTTAGATTTTTACGTTTAAACATAAGCCTCATGATGAGCACAAGGCCAAAACCTATGGCAGACGCAAAGAAAAGAGAATGAGTCTAAGCACTCCATTACAGAAAACCATCAAATCACAAAGGAAGAAAGCAAGAGAAGAAAGGAACAAAATACAAAAGAGTTATAAAATAGCTAGAAAACAATGAACAAAATAGCAGTAAGGCAGTATCTATCAACAATTATTTCAAATGTAAATGAAATAAATTCTACAATCAAAAAACAAGGAGTGACTGAATGAATAAGAAAGGAGGCCAAATTATGGAACTATGTTGTCTACCAGAGATTCACTTCAGATGTAATAACACATAAACTAAAAGTGAAGGGATGGATGTAAATGGAAATCAAAGAAAGCTGGGATATTTATACAAGACAAGAGTCCTACAAGAGACAAGAAGGACAGTATATAATGATAAAGGTGTCAATCCAACAACAGGATATAACATTTATAAATAGTTATGCCTCCAAGACAGATAAAGCAAATATTAACAGATCTAAAGGGGAAACAGCAACACAATGGAACAACGGATGTAAAGACATGTTAGAGCAGATGGATATAACACTTACAGAATATTCTATTGAAAATCAGCAGAATCCAGATTCTGCTCAAGTATACATGGAACAGTCATAACAGATCACAGGTTAGGCCACAAAACTATGAACGAAATTAAGACTGACATCATATTGAGTATCTTTTCTGTCCACAATGGTATGAAACTAGACTCAATTATAGGAAGGAAACGGGAAAATTCACAAAAATGTGGAATTTAAAAAACACGCCACTGAATAACCAATGGTCAAGGAAGAAATCAAAAGAGAAATTTAAAAATACCCTGAGACAAATAAAAATGGAAATTCAATACACTAAATCTTATGGGATGCTGCAAAAGCAGTTCTAGAAGGGAATTCACAGCAGTAAGTGCCTGTATCAGGAAATAGGAAAGTTCTTAAGCAAACAATGCAACTTTACACTTCAAGGAACCAAAGAAAAAAGAATAAACTAAGACCAAAACTAGTACAAGCCGCTAGTACTGAGCATCTGTCACTTTCACTTTGACTGGTAGCCTAGCGATTAAAAATCCACCTTTCAATGCTGGGGACGCGGGTTCAATCCTTGGTCGGGGAACTAAGATCTCACATATGAAATCCTAGCCACTCAGTCATGTCCAACTCTCTGTGACCCCATTGTGTGTAGCCTGCCAGACTCCTCTGTCCATGGAATCCTCCAGGCAAGAATACTGGAGTGAGTAGCCATTCCTTTCTCCAGGGGATCTTCCCAGTCCAGGGATCAAACCTGGGTCTCCTGCATTGACAGGCAGATTCTTTACTATCTGAGCACCAGGGGAGTCTAAGATCCCACATGCCATGGGGCAACAGCCTGTGCACTGCAACTACTGAGCCCATGGGCCTCAACTAGAGAACCCACGCGCGGCAACTACAGAGCCCATGGGCCGCAATGAAAGCGCCCACGTGCCTCAGTTAAGACCTGATGCAGCCAAAAATAAACAAACACTAAAAATAGCATGTGATCATCTCAATAGATGTCAAAAAAGCATTTCACAAAACTAGACATCCATTCATGATTTAAAAAATAACAAAACAAAAACCTCTCAACATGTAGGTAGAGAGGAAACATAAATTAGCCTACAGGAAACATCACATTGAAGGGTTAAAAGCTGAAAGCTGTTCCACTAAGATCAGGAAGACAAGGATGGCCACTCCTGCTAAGTTTATTCAACACAATATTGTAAATCCTAAGCAGAGAAATTAGGCAATAAAAAGAAACAAAAGGCATCCAAATCAGAAAAGAAGTAACATTACCACTGTTGGCAGATGACATGGTATTACATAAAGAGAATCCTAAAGACTCCATCAAAAAACTTTTAGAACTAACAAATGAATTAAGTAAAGCTGCAGGGTACCGAACCAATATAAAAACGTTGTCGCTTTTCTACGCAAGAATAACCACCTATCAGAAAAAGAAATTAAGAAAACCATCTTATTGACAATTGCATCAAAACGAATGAAATACTTAGAGATAAGTTTCACCAAGGAGCTGAAAGACCTGCACACTTAACACCTGCAGGAATGTGGTGTAAGAGAGACCCTACAGTTCTGATGATACTGTAACAAAGCAGTCACTTCTGGAAATTTCAGAACCATGCTCATAACTTATTTCCTGAAACAAATTATTGGATCAGTGAGAACTGATTAAGGTAAAAAGTATATACTTCTAGAGCATTTAATGCAATGAATTTAATGGTTCTGAAAGTTCTTAAAAAGAAGCACAATAGAATACAAGCAAATATTTCATACGAATAGCAAATCATCCAAAAAAAAGCTGTGATTCCTTTCAGGAGTTACTAGGAGCACCCATTAAATTCTAAGTAACTCACACCTCTGCATGCGTCTGGCCAGTCTTTTCTAGCCAATCAGACTACTGGGCACAGAAGGATGAGTTCTCCAATTACTTTTCTTTCTTCTTGTCCTGTTTATACAGGCAGAGGGGCAATTTCCAAACTTTCTGCTTACTGGACCCTTTTGAGATGTGATACTGAACACCGCATGTATCAAGTTTGTTTAGTTGTCAGTCAACTCCAGGTACCACCCAATGTGTGAAGAAGTTGAGTGTAACAGGATGATCTGAATTTATTTCCCAATTCTGCAACAAGCTGAGTGACCTTGACTGTCAAACTCTGTGAATCCAGGTTTAAGAATAATCTCTAAGATTGAGTCTATAAAAGACTGGAGGTGGGAGAAGTTAGGAATCTGGCAGGAAGAGAGAAGACTAGGTCATTGGGGTAATTACTGCGGTTTCAGGGTACAGTATCTTGAAGAACTATATGTGAGAGGCAAGCTTCAAGCCTGGAGGTAATTTTAAGCAATGTTTTTAAATTATTAAGAACACAATAGCTTCCCTGGTGGCTCAGTGGTAAAGAATATGCCTGTCAATGCAGGAGACGTGGGTTCAATCCCTGGGTCAGGAAGATCCCCTGGAGAAGGAAATGGCAACCCAATACAGTATTCTTGCCTGGGAAATCCCATGGACACAGGAGCCTGGCGGGCTACAGTCCATGGTATCACAAAAAAGTCAGACACAGCTTAGTGACTAAACGACAACAATACAAGAGCTGTCATTTAAAAAAAACAGGATTTTCATTTTCTTGATCTAAGAACTAAAACACACATTCTGATCATTTTTGTTTGTTTTTTCTCTCTTCACCATCAAGTTCTCAATTTCAGAGATGGGTAACGTAAGACTCCTTGCACTAAACATTTTTTTTCCTGCTTAGTAAGTTATTTCGAGTTTACAGCTTTTTCCTAATGCCTCCAGTATTTCACACTGTCTGTGCTTTCTTAGCGAAAAGTGTGCACACAAAATGCCTTTCTCCTGACCCATGGCACCCCAGTACAGGAAGTCAATAGTTATCAGTATTCTGACAAAGTTCTTGCTCCTTCTGTCATCTCCAAAGGTCAGCATCCAATATGAGATGCTGGTCACTAGTGCCATCTAGTGGTGGACACGAGGAAACTACTTCTCAACCCAGTTTCCGTAAGATCCCAGCTGAGAAGGTCTGGGGGCATTGTTCATCTTTAAG
>SJYQ01096541.1:259972-307342 GCA_006410935.1 Redunca redunca
GGCTACAGTCCATGGTATCACAAAAAAGTCAGACACAGCTTAGTGACTAAACGACAACAATACAAGAGCTGTCATTTTAAAAAAACAGGATTTTCATTTTCTTGATCTAAGAACTAAAACACACATTCTGATCATTTTTGTTTGTTTTTTCTCTCTTCACCATCAAGTTCTCAATTTCAGAGATGGGTAAAGTAAGACTCCTTGCACTAAACATTTTTTTTCCTGCTTAGTAAGTTATTTCGAGTTTACAGCTTTTTCCTAATGCCTCCAGTATTTCACACTGTCTGTGCTTTCTTAGCAAAAAGTGTGCACACAAAATGCCTTTCTCCTGACCCATGGCACCCCAGTACAGGAAGTCAATAGTTATCAGTATTCTGACAAAGTTCTTGCTCCTTCTGTCATCTCCAAAGGTCAGCATCCAATATGAGATGCTGGTCACTAGTGCCATCTAGTGGTGGACACGAGGAAACTACTTCTCAACCCAGTTTCCGTAAGATCCCAGCTGAGAAGGTCTGGGGGCATTGTTCATCTTTAAGTTAAGCTGGAGAATTTCAATAGTAGTGATTATAAGACACAGTATTTATTTCACTCAAAAAAGAAATTTTTGTATTATTTTATACTGCTGCTGCTAAGCTACTTCAGTCGTGTCCGACTCTGTGTGACCCCATAGACGGCAGCCTACCAGGCTCCTCCGTCCCTGGGATTCTCCAGGCTAGAGTACTGGAGTGGGTTGCCATTTCCTTCTCCAATGCATGAAGGTGAAAAGAGAAAGTGAAGTAGCTCAGTTGTGTCTCTTAGCGACCCCATGGACTGCAGCCTACCAGGCAATGCATGAAGGTGAAAAGAGAAAGTGAAGTAGCTCAGTTGTGTCTCTTAGCGACCCCATGGACTGCAGCCTACCAGGCTCCTCCACTCATGGGATTTTCCAGGCAAGAGTACTGGAGTGGGGTGCCATTGCCTTGAAAAAAAAAAAATAGTAGTATGTGTGTATGTATATATATACATATATATATATAATTTTATACTACTATTTTTAAAAATTACTCAAAATTCATAAAAATAGAAAAAAACAGTGAAATAAAGTGTTTAAAACATCTGAAATACTCACATAAATATGCAAAATGTCAAGCAGACCAAGTTCAAAAAGACAGTCAACATGCTCTCTCGTTTTCATAGAAATCACTGTGGCCTCAGCTGGGCTGCCTCCTTGCTGCGGACTTTACCGCCTGGCAGCCCAAGTGGCGGCTCCTGCAGAACTTCCAGCCCTTCCTTCTGAGTGCAGCTTCTAGTGCGGAAGCCACTTTTATTTTTACTTAAAACATTTTTAAAACATTTTGTTAATAAATTTATTAATTACATCATTCTTTATTTTAAGAGCGTTTTATCATGTGCAGTGTGATATAGACAACTGACCTAATTATCATTGCTTTCTCTCTTCATGCTTGGCTGTGTAATTGAAGTCTCCAGGTGCTTCAGTGAGGGCAGATGAAGGAGGAAAACATGAAAGAGCCTGCAGATGTCAACTGATTCCACATGGTAGAGGCTGGCTGTGGGAGGCTATCACACAGCCCCATGTCCAGAGCATGTTCTGTGGACATGGGGCTGAGCTGCAGGGGCATCACGTTTGGGTGGCTCCTATGCTCTGGCCAGCAACTCAGAGATACTGCCGTTTTCATTTCTCTCCTGCACAATGTGGGAAGAGACTGCTCTTCTGCAGGGAGAAATCTACTCACTTCAGAAGGTTCTCTTGCCAGATTTAGGGTCAGTCTCTATTTTTAGGGGATGAAAAAGAAGGAAAAGGAGGAAGACTGGCAGAAAGCAAATGGCAGTCGAAGTGTAAGGATGAGAGAGGATCCGAGAGAAAGTCAAGAAGTGAGAATAACTGCTGACCAGTGTGTGAAGTAAGAGTGGCATTCCCATGGCACTGCAATCTCCCCTTATCCCAGTGATGACTCGGTTACATAATTCCCAACTTCTGATTTTTTTCTCCGTCTCCTGAGGAGGCTATTTACAATCATTTCTTTGAGCACTGTTCGAAAGTCCACCACAAGCTGTTACTGCTTCATCACCTGGACAGACTGAGCCTCTCTAATGTTTTGGGAGTCATCAGCTTGATTCCTGCAGCCTTCCTGAGCACTGCCTGAGCCCATCTATGGCCTCCTGCTCACCTGCTGTACTTCTAAGAATCCTGTGCCCCATCATTCCCTGTCTTTCAGAAGCCACTTCACTAGGGGGTGGGGGAGGCCAGGGAGGGAGGATCATTTCAGCAAAGAGCCACAGCCAGAACATGGAAATCATTGTTTCTGTAGGTGCTTATCCGCAGTGAGCAGGCTCCTGTGAGTCCATGTGCAACAAAAGCAGAGGAAGGGCTGCCCAGGATGGCCACTGATGCGGAGCACTGAGACCTAACGAAACCTCAGGCAGGGAGGACACCTGTGCCTACTGAAACTCTCCTCCGGGAGGAGAGAGCCCACAAGGGCTGTGGAAGGATGGGGTGAGATCCCCAGAGAACTCTCCGGTGCATTCTCACTCCTTCCTAAGGAGACGGGGAAGGCCTGGTTAACCGGAACCTGTTGTCTTGGTGGCTGGGGTTTTCAAGTTTGGGGACAGAGCTGAGTTGCTAAAGACTCAGAGAGGCAGCCACTCCACACAACCATCAGTCTCCCTCTCAAAATACATGTAAGGTTGAAAGTTTTATTTTTGTTCTTAGTTTTGAAGAGATAGGGAAGACCCTCTTAGACAGCTGCCAGTCTGGACGGAGGAAGGGAGGCACTGGAGAGCGGGAGGGGGACTTATCTGTCACAGAAGAACTATGGGGGCAGAGTGAGCGCTCAGTGTGAGGGACCATGGTGACAAGGTGTTGCAGGCTGCTCTCTCCCATCTGGGATGCTTACAATGCATTCAGAGCAGGGGCATGTGAGGGACACATCTGTAAGAAGGTTCAAAATCCACCCTGAAGACTAGAAAAAGTGAGGCTAAAAAGGGGGATGATGTTCTGCCAAACTGTTTGGTCACCTGGGCCATAGTTTCACCATTAGTAAATTGAATTTTTATCTGGAAATTGAAAAGTCTAACCAATCAAGAATTGTACTGTACTCTGGAACTATGAAATGTCACTGAAATGTTTAAAAACAGAACTCTCCTGACCCTGGGATGCTATGAGAATTAAGAGGCAGATGCCTTCACAGTGCGCAAAAGATGAAGATCTTGGTGCAGACAGTTCACTAACTACCATCATTATAAAAGGCAGGTTGTAGGCAAAGGGAACGTGAATCATGAAACTGCACAAAACCAAGCAGATTGAAACTGTTGTTTAAAGAACAACAACAACAACAAAATGGTGAAATGCATTAAAATAAAAAGAGGTTGTCTATTTTTTTTTTCTAATTTTAGGAGATTGCAGCAGATATAGATAGCCATTTAGGCTTTAGTTTTAACCTTTTCTTCCTACATTTGCAGCAAAGAATCATGACATATTAGAAGTGGATGAATCTTTCTATAACACTAACTCCAAACAAGACGGCAGAATAAAAGGATGTGGAACTCACCTCCTCCCACAAGTACATCAAAAATACATCTACAAATGGAACAGTTCTCACAGAACCCCTGCTGAACCCTACCAGAAGACCTCAAACCCCTGAGAGGACATGAAAGAGCCCCATGTAACCGGGTAAGAATAAAGAAAAGAGAAGAGGGAGCAGGATGCGACCTGTACCCCTGGCAGGGGCAGTGTTGTGGGGGAGAGGAAAGGTTCCCACAGGATGAAGCCACTTAAGCAGCAGGGAGAGGAGCTGGGACAGAGAGCGAGCTTCAGAGGCTCAGAGGAGAACCCAGCAATAGGCTGCAACAGGCAGCACAGAGAAAGGCTTGCAGAGGGCCCACACCACTGCCCGGTGCATCCCAGCCTGAGGTGCAGGTCTGCTGGTGTGAGTGGGGCTGGCACTGGAACTTGGCGGGTAGAGAACGGAGGTGGGAAGGGGACTGCTGTTGGCTGTGCAGAGATAGCCTGAAAAGGCTGGATCGTGGTGTAGCTGCAGCCAGGGGTGTACACGGAAGAAACCCAGGTGGGCAACAGAAGCAAAGCTCCACTGTTAAGTGGAGCATGAAGTGGGGGGTGAGGCTGACATCACAGCCTCTTTCTCTGTGTACTGGCCCTGCTTCTGCGGGTCCTGTGAGAACATGTCTTCCCAGCTGCTGCCTGAGGGGCTCCCGTCTCCAAAAGCTCTTGTGGCCCAGTCACCATCTTGGGGGTGGTGGGAGTAAATGCCAGCAGGTTTCCCACTTGCAGAGGTGGGGCTAAAACCATAGCTGAGCCTCAGAAGCCATGCAACTTGGGAAGTAGGGCTGAAATCTAACCCTGTGGTTGTGCAAGCCACAATCTTACACCTCTGCCACTGGCTTTGTAAATTCAGTGCCTGTAGGACCTCAGAGTAGACACTGGGTATGTCCATGGCTGGAACGGGCTCAGCAGTCATGGGCTTTGCGGGCACGTGCACCTGGGGACGGGGCTGGGCCAGGGTCCGAGCTGCCTTTGTAGCGCCCGCTGTGGTCCAGATGAGTGATGAATGTGGTCCTGGGACCTGACTCTGGCTGATCTGCGCGGTGGCCCTGTGGAAACAATGCCGGGGGGCACCAGGGCCGGTTGCTGGCACTCCCAAGGTTGAGATGGGGCCCAGGGCAGTGCCAGCAACAGGGCACTTCGTGAGGCGGCAGAGCAGGCGACAGGCGGCACAGCAAGGTGCACTCGCGGGGGCCGCTCCAGCTCCCCTCCCAGGGCGGCTGCTCCAATTCCATCTCCCTCCACCAAAGCCCAGAAATGGATCTGGGGGCTTCTACTCCAACAGCGAGAACAGACCCAGCTCCCAAAGGGCAGCGCAACCCCAGAGCAAGGAGGAAGCCCTGACCAACAACCAGGGCAGGCTCTGGCCGCCACGACACCACTCACTCCTCTTATCAAAGGGACAGAGGTCAGCGTACACTGAGGAAGGAGGCAACAGGAATCAACACCCCAAACAGCTCTCACGTCAAAAAATACTAAACCTTCACAGGCTACAGAGGGATGCTCCTCCATAAAAATCGCCCTCCAAGACCACAACAGATAATTGTTTCTCCTAAACTCACATAGCAAGAGAAATGTAAGCAAAATGAGGTAGGGGACCACTCTCGAATAAAAGATCAAGAGAATTCCCCTTGATCTTGAACAAGCAATGAAACAGACCTCTTCATTCTCATAGACAATGAGTTCAAAAAGGAGATAATAAAAATACTGAAGAAGTTAAGAGAGAAATGCAGACTACTGTAAAAGGAAACTAGAAACTATAAGGAGGAGCCAAGAAAAATTAGAAAATTCACTCACTGAGACAAAAGCTGAGCTAAAGGTAATGAAAAGCTGAATGAATAATGCATAAGAATGAATAAATGATCTGGGAGATAGAATAATGGAAATCAACCAAGCAGAACAGCAGACAGAAAGCCAAATTTAAAAAAATGAAAGCAAAGTAAGAGACCTATGGGATAATATGAAGCATGCCAATGTACACATAATAGGAATCCCAGAAGGAGAAGATAAAGAAAAGGGGATTAAAAGTGCATTTGAACAAACTGTGACTGAAAACATCCCAAACATAAAGAAGGAAACAATATCCAGGTACAAGAAGCATAGAGGGTCCCAAACAAGGTAAATGCAAACAGACCTACACCAAGACATATAAAAATGGCCAAAGTTAAAGGGACAATTCCAAAGGCAGCAAGAGAAAAACAGAGTCAACAAGTTAACAAAGAGGGAACCCCAATAAGGCTACTGGCTGATTTCTTTACAGAAACAGCTGCAGGTCAAAAGGGAGTGGGGCAAGATAAATTCAAAGTCCTGAAAGGGAAAAATCTGCAATCTACAATCCTCTGCCCAACAGGATTATCATTTAGAATAGAAAGAGAGATTAAGGATTTCACAGATAAGCAAAAATGCAAAGAATTTAGCAATACTAAACCTATCCTAAACAGAATATTAAAAGATTTTCTCTAAATAAAGAAAGTAGTAAGAATCTAAGGAAAGAGTAAATCACTTAAGTAAGCCAGTACACTGATTCAAAAAATAAATTTCTGTGAAAGTGATAAAGATAGTGAACAGCAAAATGATGAGTATGAAGATGTAAAAGAGGATCAAAATCATAAATTGTGGGAAATAAGAGTAAGAAAATATAGATCTTTTTTTCCAAGAATGTGTTTGAGTCTATATGACTATAAGTCTAAGGCAAGAAGGAGTTAACAAACTTGAAAACAGGGTAACTACAAAGCAAAAACATACAATGCATTCCCAAAAACCAAAGAGAAGAGAACATAAGTGTGAAACAGAAGAAAATCATAAAACTACAAAAGAAAAAACAGAAAAGGACAAAGAAATATAAAATCAGGAAAATATAAAATAAAAAAACATGAAAATAGGGTTTAATATGGCAATAAAATATATCTATCAATAACTATCTGAAATGTCAATGGGCTAAATGCTCTAGTCAAAAGACAGAGAGTGGCATATTAAGTAAAAAAACAAGACACTACAATATGCTGTCCACAAGAGACCCACTTTAGGGCAAAGGACAAACACAGACTGAAGTGAGGGGAAAAAAAAGACATTTTGTGCAAATGGAAATTACAAGAAAGCGAGGGTCATAAAACTCCTATCAGGCAAAATAGACTTTAGATCAAAGGCTACAAAGAAAGATAAAGAAAGACACTACATAAAGATAAAAGGATCGATACAGGATCGGATATTATACTCGTTTACATATGTGCACCCAGCACATGTACTGTACGCTCATGCTCAGTTGTGCCCGACTCCTTGCACACCCAATATGATGCTGCTGCTCAGTCGCCAAGTTGTGTCCAACTCTTCGTGACCCCCCAGACTGCAGCACACCAGGCTTCTCTGTCCCTCACCATCTCCCAGAGTTTGCCCAAGTTCATGTCCAATGAATCAGTGACTCATCCAACCATGTCATCCTCTGTCACCCTCTTCTTGGGCTTTCAATCCTTCCCAGCATCAGGGTCTTTTCGAATGAATCAGCTGTTTGCCTCAAGTGACCAAAGTACTGGAGCTTCAGCCTCAGCATCAGTCCTCCCAAAGAACATTCAGAGTTGATTTCCTTTAAGATTAACTGTTTTGATCTCCTTGCTGCCCAAGGGACTCTTCAAGAGTCTTCTCCAGCACCACAGTTTGAACGTATCAGTTCCTCAGTGTTCTGCCTTCTTTACTGTCCAGCTCTCACATCTGTACATGACTACTGCAAAGACCATAGCCTTGACTATATGGACCTCTGTTAGCAAAGTGATGGCTTTGCTTTGTCACACAGTGTCTAGGTTTGTCACAGCTTTCCTGCCAAGAAGCAATCATCTTATAATTTCATGGCTATAGTCACCATCTGCAGTAATTTTAGCACTCAAACACCCAATATAGAAGCACCCAAATGGAAACAATTGCTAACAGATATAAAGGGAGAAGTTGATGGGAATACAATAATAGTATGGGACTTTAACACCCCTCTCACATCAATGGAAAGATCTTTGAGACAGAAAATCAACAAGGTAACAGAGATCCTAAGTGACAAAATAAAACAGATTTAATTTATATTTCCAGGACATTACATTAAAAAATAACAGAATACACATTCTTTTCAAGTACACATGGAACATTCTCTAGGACTGATCACACCCTAGGGCACAAAAGAAGCTTCAATAAATTTAAGAGTATAGAAATTATTTCAAGTATCTTTTCTGACCACAATGGTATGAAACCAGAACTCAACCACAGAAAAAGAAATGAGAAGAAAAAAAGTTATATGGAGACTAAACAATATGCTATTTAAAAACCGACAGGTCAACAATTAAAGAAGAAATTTTAAAAAATACCTTGAAGTAAATGACAATGAAAATACAACTATACAAAGTCTATGGGATACAGCAAAAGCAGTTCTTAGAGGAAATTTCATATCATTACAGGACTTTAATAAACAAGAAAAATCTCAAACAACTTAATCCACCACCTAAAAGAACTAGTTAAAGAAGAACAAACAAAACTTAAAGTTGGCAGAAGGAAGGAAATAATAAATATCAGAGAGGAAACAGAGACTAAAAAACAATAGAAAAAAAAATCAGTAGAAACCAAAAAGCTGGTTCTCTGAAAGGTTAAACAAAACTGACAAATATCTGGCCAGGCCCACAAGAAGAAAAGAGAGAAGATTCAAATAGTCAAAATAAGAAATCATACATCAGAAAGACAAAAATACTATAAGAGAACAATTATATGTCAATTATATGAACACTATATGTCAACAAATCTGGAAACCTAGAAGAAATGGAGAACTTTCTAGAAACACACAGCCCACCAAAACTGAATCAAGAGGAAATAGGTAACTTGAACAGACCAATCACTAGAAGTGAAATAGAATCTGTAATTAAAAAAAAAAAAAAAACTCCCTACAAGAAAGTCCAGGGCCAGACAGTTTCACAGGCGAATTTTACCAAACATGGGACGAAGAACTTACACAGATACTTCTCAAACTGCCAAAAGAGCGAAGAGGTAGGAACACTCCAAAGACATTCTAGGAAGTCACCATCACCTGATACCAAAACCAGACAAAGGCAGTACAAAAAGAAGAGAAAATTATAAGCCAATATCTTTGATGAATATAAATGCAAAAATTCTCAACAAAATATTAGCAAACCAGATCCAGTAATACATAAAAAAGATCATATACCACAACAAAGCTGGGTTCATCCAAGGATTAAATCATACAAGGATGGTTCACCATACACAAATGAATCAATGTGATGATAAGATGAAAACCACACCGTAATCTCAATACATGAAAAAAAGCATTCAGTGAAATTAAATATCCATTCATGATAAAAATTCCTACCAAAGTGGGTACAGAGGGAACATATTTCAACATAATAAAAGCTATTTACAACAAACCCACAGCTAGTACGATACTCAACAGTGAGAACCTGAAAGCATTCCCACTAAATTCTGGAAGAAGACAAGGATTCCTATTCTCACTACTTCTAGTCAACACAGTATTGGAAGTCCTAGCCAGAACAGTCAGACAAGGAAAAGAATTAAAATTCAAACTGGCGCTTGCTAAGTCACTTCAGTCATGTCTGATTCTGTGCGACTCTGTGGACTGTAGCCTGCCACGCTCCTCTGTCCATGGGATTCTCCAGGCTAGAATACTGGAGTGGGTTGCCATGCCCTCCTCCAGGGAATCTTCCTGACCCAGGGATTGAACCTGCATCTCTCACATCTTGTGCTGGCAGGTGGGTTCTTTACCACTAGTGCCAACTGGGAAGCCCATTTCAAATTGGTAAGGGAGGGATAAAATTGTCATTATATGCAGATGGCATGATACTATATACAGAAAACCCTAAAGACCACACAAAACAAGACTGGAATTGATAAACAAATTCAGCAAGGTAGCAGGACACAGGAATCAGTTGCATTTCTTTAAACAGACAATTAAATATCAGAGAAGGGAATGTAAACAGTCCCTTTGAAAGTCACATTCCCCCCCCAAAAAAATACTTAGGAATAACCTCATCAAGAAAGTGAAAGACTTATATGCTGAGAACTATTAAACATTAGTGAAGGAAACTGAAGATGATTCAAAAAACTGGAAAGCTATCCCATGCTCTTGGTTTGCTGCTGCTAAGTCGCTTCATGTACAACCCTATAGATAGCAGCCCATCAGGCTCCCCCGTCCTTGGGATTCTCCAGGCAAGAACAGTGGAGTGGGTTGCCATTTCCTTCTCCAATGCATGAAAGTGAAAAGTGAAAATGAAGTCGCTCAGTCATGTCCAACTCTTAGCAACCCCATGGACTGCAGCCCACCAGGCTGCTCCATCCATGGGATTTTCCAGGCAAGAGTACTAGAGTGGGGTGCCTCTGCCTTCTCTGATGCTCTTGGTTTAGAAGAATTAATATGGCTAGAATGTCTATGCTACCCAAGTGCAATCCACAGATCCAATCTGATCGCTATCAAATTACCCAAAACATTTTTCACAGAACAAGAACAAATAGGTCTAAAGTTTATATGGAACCATAAAAGTTGCCCAAGCAATCCTAGGGAAAAAGAACAAAGCAGGAGGCATAATCCTTCTAGACTTCAGACAATACTAAAAAGCTACAGTAATCAAAGCAGTGTGAGACTGGCACAAAAACAGACAGACATATGGATCAATGAAATCGAATAGAGAGCCCAGAAATAAACCACACACCTATAGATAATTGACATTTGATGAAGGAGGCAAGAATATAAAATGGGGAAAGATAGTCTCTTCAGCAAGTGGTGTTGGAGAAGTGGAACAACCAGCTGCATGTAAATCTGTGAAGTTAGGACATACCCTCAGATCATACACAAAAATAACTCAAAATGGGTTACTGACTTAAAACTATAAGACACAACATCACAAAACTCCTAGAAGAGAATATAGGCAAAACATTCTCTGACATAAATCATACCAATGTTTCCTGAGGTATCCCAAGGCAAAAATAAACAAATGAGACCTAATCAAAATGAAAAGCTTTTGCATAGCAAAGAATACCATAAACAAAAGGAAAAGACAACTTAGGTCAAACTGGGAGAAAATATTTGCAAATGCTGCGACTAACAAGGGCTTAATTTCCAAAATATACAAAGAGCTCACACATACAATAACTACAACAACAACCACAAAACCCAGGGACTTCCCTGGTGGTCCAGTAGTTAAGAATCTGCCTGCCAATGCGCAGGACATAGGTTCAGTCCTTGGTCTGGGAAGATTCCACATGCCTCAGAGCAACTGGGCCTGTGAACCATAGCTACTGAGCCTGTGTGCTGCAATTACTGCAAAACTTCCCCCAACTCAATATGTCTGAAGAAAATGTTCTATTGGCTATCTCAGTTCATTAAAAATCTATTTCTCTCATGCATATCCTTTACTTCTTCCAGTCTGCGGATGGCTATTTATCCAGCTCTACAACTGTATTCTCCTCAATATCAGCCTAAGCTAAATGGGAACCCCAAAAAGTTGCATTGTCCAGGAGGCAGATTAGTTCTCAGTGTCACTAGATATAAAAAGCAGTCATGGAAGGCATGCTACAAATGAATAAACCATGATATCATAAGTAAAACTGGAACAAATGCACCAAGTCATCTTTAATGATATTCACAGCTTTAATGGTGTTCTACCCCAGAAAACGCATTCCTGTGCTCTCACCCTCCCATCCTGACCTATGAACCTGGGTTTCTAAGCTAGGAATCTCCTCTTCAGCAGACAGAAAAACTTGAGGTTCTCATTCTTACAGAGTCCCAAGGCAGTTTTCCCTAAAGGCCTGACTTAAACCTTTTAAGAATAAGAAGGGATGTAATCCACCAAGTCTACAGGCCTGGCGGGCATAGCCACAGCTGTACCAGCACCATCAGCTAGTAAGAGCTTAACAGTAGACGTTGCTCTGGAATTTCGTTTTCTCTTAGGTACTGTGAGTAAAATGGGAGTGGAAGCTGAGTGAGTCCAGGCTAAGAGCTGAGGTGCTGCTGAGCAGAGGTCATGGAGAGAAACCTTAATTACCAACTACTGATAGGCCAGTGAAGCCACTGCTCAGCCCTGGGGGGTGGGAGCTCTTCGCAGGGACTGACCATGCCCATATTCCTGGGGGCTGCTGGGCTGGAGAGGGCAAGGCTGCCATAGTGTTACCCTCCGTAGGAAGAGTAGTCTGGTAGAGCAGAAAGGGCATGTGCTTAGAGGCAGACAATCCAGGCTCTGCTACTTGGTAGCTATGTGGCCCTGGACAAATTCTTTGACCTCTCTGAGCCTCAGATTTTTCATTTATAACACAGAGATATCGACACTGATCTTGCCAGGGTTATTATGAGGATTAAATGAAATAATGTACCTGATATGGCAGCAGCACTCACTCAGTGACAAGGTGACCTTGTGCTCCCTAGTCAGATCCATTTGCTGGTTGCTACTCAGCCACAGTTATTTTCCAAAACAGAAATCTGACTTCTCTACTTAAAACATTTCAGTGGCTTCCCTTGGTAAATGTAAAGAACAAAATCCTGATGTTCTGAGAAGCCCTGCATGTCCTGGTCCTTGTCTACCTCCCTTTCTCATTCTCCTGTGCTCTAGCCACACGGAGCCCCTTTATGCTCTCAAAAACGTAATCCTTCCTACCTTGAAGCCTTCACACAGGCTCAAAGCATCTTCTTCGCATAGCTCATCTATCTGGTTAACAACTTCTCATAACTTTTTTGGGAAAAATATTCCTCAACCTCCAGACTAGGTCAGGCCTCCTGACAATGCTCCCTTAACCTCTCTTTCACAGAGCTTGATCTGCTTTGTAATTATACTTGGGATGACTTATATTATGTCTCAGACAAGATCAAGAGGTAGGAAACTGTATTCTTTATTGATTACCCCCATGGGCTTCCCTTGTAGCTCAGTCAGTAAAGAATCTGCCTGCAGTACAGGAGACCCAGGTTCGATCCCTGGGTTGGGAAGATCCCCTGGAGAAGGAAATGGCAACCCACTCCAGTATCCTTGCCTGGAAAATCTCATGGACAGAGGAGCCTGGTGGACTGCAGTACATGGGGTCGCAAAGAGTTGGGCACGACAGAGCGAGTAACACTAACCGAATCTCTAGGACTCAACATCAAGCACAATGCCTGGCCCATTTTAGGAGCTTAAATCTTTTACTGAATAAATGAATGAATGAAAGTTCAGAGGAAGGTTGGAAAGCATTCACTATTAATCTGGTTAGTACTTCTCTGCAACACTTAACCACGTTCTGCCCAGCATGCTTATGAATATTTAATTCCTTCTTTCCTTGCTGGATTTTCAGCTTTGCTGTGTATATATACAACTTCAAATGTTCCACTGCCTCCTTAAGACAGGCTCAGAGGAGATGCTCCATGTTGGGGAGATGGCATGGAATGGAAGGGAGCGTTAAAAGCCCTGAACAGAAACAGAGAGAAGGATGAACTCTAACTTGAAGGTGGCTGTGGCCTGAGATAAGACAAAGTCTCCTGTCCAGTCTTTTCTCTCAGGGGCATTTAAGTTGACCACTCTTTGTTGGGAGGTGAGGATTCAACAGGGTGACACTTACTTGTTCCCATGAAGAAATCATATGACGTTCAGCAGGCGGCTTTTCTATGATGGTCACCTCTGTCACACCTGGGGATGATTCTGGAAGAGGAAGCAAAGAGTAGAGTAGTTGGTCCATTCTCACATATTTCTGCCAGAAAGGTTGATGAACCATTGAAGCCTGATCTAGAAAAACCAGATCCCTCTGAGGAGCATTTGTTACCCCTGTAATAAAAGCAGCTGGTCCCTCCAAAGCAGTCAGTCCCATAAGCTAAGACCATGTAGTCTTCTAGTGATAATTATGCCAGTATCCTTTCCACATATCAAAGTTTTCCTCAAGTTTTCAGAAAAGTCAAATCTTGGGATGCAGCAACAGCCCAATACACTAGCTAAGAAATCGGGACTCCGCCATCCTAGTCATGCTTTACGCATTCACTAGCTGTGTGACCTTAGATGAGTGCTCACTTCCTTCTGCATTCAGTAAGACAAGAATTACAATAATACTTTCCTCAATAAGTGAAGCAAAAACAGGAATGCAGAAACAGAAGAGGAAACGGAAATAAAGATACTTTGGAAAAGTAAAAAGTACCATATACACAATTTTTCTTCTGCCTTCTGTTCAAGGTTCTTTCTAATGTGTTGAGAAGCACGGTACTGTGGTAGAAAACCAGTGAGCTTCAAGCCATTTGACCTGCGGTGAGTCCTTGCTATGCCCCTGACTGGTTAGGGTGGAAGACACAGTTTTATCCCTGTAAGGGTGGTCTCATTTGGCACTGTTCCACCAAAACTAAGACAGTAGATAATAAATGCCATTATTCAATTTTACAGCAAGGACACTGAGGTTGAGAGGTTAAACCACAAAGCCAATCCTCTGACTCCAAGTATGGGTCTAGTTGAAAAATGAAGATTATGTTCAAAAGTCACTACATGCCCCCTGGCATAGCCCGTTAAAGCAATTATCCTACGCAAATGCAGAGTCTAGCTTGAATTAGTCTTGGCAACCCAGTACTCTACCTACAGTAGGACCGAAGAATACAGAATTCTTGGCCCACAACACAGCTGGTTACATAGGGATGTCATCTGACTATACTCACAGTGCAATATAATGCCTAGGGCTACAAGAGAACACACACATAAGGTAAGTACCTGACACTAAGTTTTGCTGAGGCATCCATTTCAAATACATCCATCTTGAACAGACAAATTGCCAGTTGTATGACACAGTTGCTATCTAAACAACTAGATGAGCAATGAGGCCACCCCCCACTCACAAAGTTCCCCTTTTAGAAAGCCCTGGGTAACCTGGATAACTGATTACTTGAATGAGTCACCTTTTCCCTTCAGATGTCCTAATTCCCCCTCTTAAGTTTTAAATCCACCAATAAAGTGTAAACCTGCAAAACCCTAGACACACAACTCTGGGGCCCTAATTAAAGCAAAGACCCAGGTCTGTTCACTCACTCACAGCTATTTGGCTGTGTGGCTGTGGCCATAACATGTACCCTGCAGGACCTGTGTATAATAAAAAAAAATTTTTTCAAGGCTCCCTGATGGTTGCTGCTGAGGTATATCTTCAGTCATAACAAAAACCACAATGTTTGGTCCAACCACAACATCAGCTTCAGTCTGGGAAATGTCTGTGGGGCTCATCCAAGTAGTATAGGCCTAGGTGAGTGCCTCAGGTATTCCTAACCAACAGCAACACTATCAGTAAGCAGGCTGAGAGAGACACAAACACACCATTCTTCACCTTGTAACAGACCTACGTGGAAGGGTTATAGGCTCAGACAGAAATGCTGTGATGTAGCACAGATGACAACATATCATTTTTAATCCTTGTACATCTCCAGGATAGGACAACTGGTCAAAATACTGACTTTAAAAACTTGCATATAAAAAGTTGCTTAGGAAGTACCCACTGCAGAGACTCTGCTATCCAATACTTCAGCACTGATAAGGAGGAGGTCCTGGGGGTGAGGAAGACAGGGACACACAATAAATTCCATTTCTATAATGCTGTATTTCTGGAAACTGCTATAAGTTATCTCACTGACTCAACAATCATGTGAAGCAGGCATCATCACTTTAAGGATAAGGAAACAGGTTCAGTGATACTACATTAATTATTTCACAGAACTAAATCTCTGACCATAGGTGCAGGTACCAAGCCTAATGTTTTCTCTACTGTATTGCCTTAGTAGTTAATTCCAACATGAGGGAAAGTTTTCTTCACACCACCAAGCAATTCTCAGACACCAGCCGAGTGTTCTACAATTCAACACAATCCTGACTCTACCAGGAGAAAGCCTCAGATCCCACAGGTTAAGAGCTAATTCCCACAAGCCTGCCCTTACTTCAGATGCTAACTGCAGGTCCAGGCTGTTATCTGTGCTTCTGACAGACTGGCTATAAATCAGGAGTTCCTATGATCCTTCCCTTGGGTTTGATGAGTCTGATACAGGGGCTCACAGAACTCAGGAAATCCATTTACTTACTGCAATACTGATTTATTTTAAAGGATATTACAGATCAACAGGGAGATAAGATGTGTAGGGCTCGGTCCTGAATAAGAGGCTTCTGTCCTTGTCGAGTTTGGGGCCTGGCACGGTGGCATGAGGAAGTGTCTGGTTAACCAGACTGGAAACTCCCTGCACTCTTTTGTTTTTTTTATGGAGGCTTCTTTATACAGGCATGCTTGACTAAATAACTGGCCATTGGCAAATGACTCAGCCTCCAGACTCTCTCCCCTCCATGTAAATCAGGTGGGGGAGTGAAAGTTCCAACCCTTTAATCCTGGTTGGTTCCCTTGGGAACTGGCCCCACCTTTAGGTTACCCAAGGGCTTTCCAGTCACCTCATTAACAAAAGGCACCTTCTTTTATCACTTAGGAAATTCCAGGGGTTTTAGGAACTCTGTGCCTGAAACACTGACAAAGTCTAAATATATATTTATTATAAATCATAATAACACAGATAACCAAAAAATCATGAGGATATTTAGAAATAATAGCAATAACAAGTTGTGTATGGTTTATTATTAATAACATGTGACATGAGAAGTAGTATGACTCAGTTCAGATGCTCACTTGTGTCTGACTCTTTGCTTCCCTGTCCATCACCAGCTTCTGGAGCTTGCTCAAACTCATGTCATTGAGTCAGTGATGCCATCCAACCATCTCATCCTGTCTTTCCTTTCTCCTCCTGCCTTCATTCTTTCCAAGCATCAGGGTCTTTTCCAATGAGTCAGTTCTTTGCATCAGGTGGCCAAAGTATTGGAGCTTCAGCTTCAGCATCAGTCCTTCCAACGAATATTCAGGAATGATTTCCTTTAGGATTGACTGGTTTGATCTCCTTGCTGTCCAAGGGACTCTCAAGAATCTTGTCCAACACCACAGTTCAGAAACATCAATTCTTCGGCGCTCAGCTTTCTTTTTGGTCCAACTCTCACATCCACATATGACTACTGGAAAAACCATAGCTTTGACTATACACACCTTTGTCAGTAATGTCTCTGCTTTTTAATATGCTGTCTAGATTTGTCATAGCTTTTCTTCCAAGGAACAAGCATCTTTTAATTTCAAGGCTGCACACTGTTTATAGTAGCCAGGACATGGAAGCAACCTAGATGTCCATCAGCAGATGAATGGATAAGAAAGCTGTGGTACATATACACAATGGAGTATTACTCAGACATTAAAAAGAATGCATTTGAATCAGTTCTAATGAGGTGGATGAAACTGAAGCCGATTATACAGAGTGAAGTAAGCCAGAAAGAAAAACACCAATACAGTATACTAACGCATATATATGGAATTTAGAAAGATGGTAATGATAACCCTGTATGTGAGACAGCAAAAGAGACACAGATGTATAGAACAGTCTTTTGGACTCTGTAGGAGAGGGAGAGGGTGGAATGATTTGGGAGAATGACATTGAAACATGTATAATATCATATAAAAAATGAATCGCCAGTCTAGGTTCGATACAGGATACAGGATGCTTGGGGCTGGTGCACTGGCATGACCCAGAGGGATGGTACAGGGAGGGAGGAAGGAGGGGAATTCAGGATTGGGGACACGTGTACACCAGTGGCAGATTCATGTTGATGTATGGCAAAACCAATACAATATCGTATAGTAAAAAAAAAAAAAAAAAATTTCAAGGCTGCAGTCACCATCTGCAGTGATTTTGGAGCCCAGGAAAATAAAGCCCTTCACTGTTTCCATTGTTTCCTCATCTATTTGTCATGAAGTGATAGGACTAGATACCATGATTTTAGTTTTTTGAATGTTGAGTTTTAATCCAGCCTTTTCACTCTCCTCTTTTACTTTCATCAAGAGGCTTTTTAGTTCCTTTTCACTTTCTGCCATAAGAGTGGTGTCATCTGCAGAGCCCCCAAGATGATAGCTAACAGTGAATGATGTTGGATTTGTGATCTCCAAAGAAGAAGATTTAGCTTCAGGATTAGGTACCAGGCTTGATCACTCAAAGCTTTTGTGTGGCAGAAGTTTTATCATAGTGTAAAAGGACAGAAAAAGCTTCTGACATAGACATCAGAAGGGAGAGAGAGAGTGTTTCACTTGCTACTCTTATCAAGGCCTTGTCTACTTTTATCAGACCCATTCCCACAACATACATTTTAGAGGAACAAGATTAGAACTAACAATAGAAAGGTCTTACCAGATCCATTCCCACAACATACATCTTAAGGTAAGATGAGTCAGAAGGTTCTTGTTAAGAAGAAGAAAAATGTCCTTCAGCAAGATGCATTGTTATTATATAATCATTAGCTTGGCATGCTGCGATTCATCGGGTCGCAGTCAGACATGACTGAGCGACTGAACTGAACTGAACTGAACAGAGCTTATGGAAAAACATATCCTTGAGCAAGATGAATTTTGTTGTGTAATAATTAGCTCTGGACTTAAAGAAAATAATGGAAAATAATGTCTTATGTGACTAAGACAAAACAATGTAGAAAAAAAGTTTGTCCTTTTCTCCTCGAGAGCCCCAGACCTCTTTCTCCTTCTTGAGGGTCCTGGACCCCTTCCTCCTTGAGGGCCTTGGACTCCTTATTAACCTACAGAAGAATTAACTCTTTCATTCCCCCCTTCTTTGTCTAGAAGAACATGGCTGCCAAGGAAAGGGGGTGTTGCTCTCATTCTGTAGCTATTTCCTGCTGGCCGGGGCACAGGCCCTAAACTGTTCTGGCAGCGTATTCGCCTTGCCCCATATTGAGGGTCTCTGATCCAGGGACAGTATAGTTGGAGGAGGTTGCGACATTCATAGGAGCTTAACAACCATTTGTAACATAAAAGCTTTCAGACTCTTAGAAACAAACCCCATTATACAGTTACCGATGTAAGGCAAAAGAGTCATTAAACCAAGGTAAAATGTAATCAAAATTAAAAGTCACATTATGTTCATAGTTAAGGTACAATGTGTTATACCAGTCCATTTTAGGATTGTTAGATGTCATCAGATCAAGAAGAGGTGTCGCATATGATTGTTGCTGGTGAAGGAATTCACAGAGTTGAAGAAAGTCCTTTCCTTGAAGCAGAGAAACCCACCATGGGAAGCTTTCAACTAATGAAAAAGGGAGTGCTCCAGAGACCCAGCAATCAGACATAGCCAATTCAGACATAACCAATGACAAGCATTTATGTGCTGCCTGGCTGGAATAATCCATATGGCAGAGGATGAAATGAAATACTGAATGAAGAAAGTCAGGTCTTCAGACACAGGACAGTTTGCTCTAGATACTTATGGCATGCCACGGATGAACACTTTCTGTGGTAACTTACTCCAAAGTTGGGTGCTATCACTTTCTTCCTTTTCTGCCACCCATATCAGTTCCCTATTGAGAGGTGAAGTCTATTTCTCTGCTTCTGTGAAGAGAGGTTAACAGGGGTTAGTCTGTGACTTCCTTGACCAATAAAATATGCCAAAGAGACATCATGCAAGTTTTGGACTTCAAGACGGCTGGCAGTCCCCGTTTCCTCTCTTTCTGCTCTGAGCCATCACAAAACTGAATCCAAGCTACTCTTCTGGACAAAGAGGCCATGCTGGGGAGCCTTGAGGGGCTAGATATGTTAGTGCTGAAGCCATATTGGACTTCCAGTCAAGTTGAGCCATAAGGTAATTCCAGTCCCAGCTGTAATCTCATTGCAAACCACTGAGACGCAAAATGCAGACAGTCCCACCTAAGCCCAGTCAGCCCACAGGACTGGGAGAGAGACTAAATTGCTGTTTCAACCCAATGTTTTGGGGTGGTTTGTTACCCAGCAATAAATAACTGGAACTCACTCCCTAGTAGAAAACAGTTTCTGAGTCAACAATCTCAGATATTTAATGAGGACCTGGCATGTCCTCAGCTTGGGAAAAATTTCTGCCAGAGATTAGGAATTTAAGGAGATACGGTCTCAAGAAACGCATTGCCTGGTTAGACAAACATGAATCAACAGTGAAAACTTCAAGATAATAATACGTATTACATATTAAATGGGTAATATATTGACCCTGTGGGTCACAGAAATTAGGTCAGAGGGAGGAAGATAAAGACTGAAAAAGTGATGGAAATGTCATAAGCTATGCATAACTAAACTGGGCTGTCAAGGATGACATGGCTGTTCCGGCAGACTGGCTTGATTAATACCTACTCCTGCTCCTTCCTCATGTCCTTTCCTGTATTTTATTGACCAGCTGGCTAAAGACTACATTTCCCAGATTCCACTGCAGCTAGGCACCTGCTGGAGGCCATGCTTTCTGCAGGGAAACCCACTGGCATAAAACCTGGAAGGAGAGAAGGAGCAGGTGAGGTAGAGGGGTAAGTAAGGTGATGGGCTCTTTTTACAAGCATAGTTGCAAAGGTATTTTGATCTTATGGGGTTGAGAGTTGTAGTGTGGCAGAAGCAGCAGCAATTTCTCAATTCTACAGCTTTCTAGCTGCAGGTATGTCCCATTTAGCATCCTTTTCACAGTTTGATTGGTTCTCAGCCTAGAATCTGCTCTGTTTAATCTCCCAATTATTTTATGGGCTAATGCCTCTCAAGTCCTTCCTGCCTTAACTAGCTAGAGTGTCTTTCCAGCCTTTAACAAGCTATGTATTCTATGGTCTGCCACTAAAAATCCTGATAGACAGAGTTTGCATCTGTGGGTTCACCCTTCAGGACAAATGAATGTGTGCAGATCAGACGAAGTGGTCATTAATATGACTTAAAAATTGAGGCCACAGAGCCAGACAAAAAGTAGTAGAGGTTTTGGAACCCAAGATTCCAAAGACATTAAAGTTCTTTAGAGACGGAAAAGAAAACTTAAGACTATATAAGATTATTCAAAGAGAACAAGAGTTTATTACGCAAATCAAAGAATTAGGTAAAGATAATACATGAAGCTAGGGCTTGAAGGTGAGGCACCTGCAGGGCTTGGGGGGTGGGTGGGTAGAGTGGAGTAGACGGTACATGGTATATGGCCAATCTGAGGTTCTTTAGAAGGACCAGCTTGTAGGGTTCATCTCTGGTTGATGCTGGGAATCTGGCCTCTGCATGTATTCTACGTTGATGAGGCTGTTTTCCCAATCTGCCTAAACCACTAAAAATCTGCTTTCCTTTTTAGAGTCGAAAATTTGCATGGTGTCATGGGCAAAGCTCACTAACAATTCTCAGGAAATAAAAATAGAATCTGGATAATAAGATAAACTCTAACTTTTTTTTTTCCCTTTGGCCTTGGTCTAGTTTCATTTGTTTATAGGATACCATGTGCAGAGACCTTGTACCTGGCACTTCAGACCATAGTTCCTCTTTCAAGGTGACTGCACCTAACACTTTAGCTTGCCTCGCACATCAGGTTTGGGTTTTGGTAAGTTCTAAGGGAACAGAATTCCAGTTGAGCTATTTCAAATCCTGGAAGATGATGCTACGAAAGTGCTGCACTCCATATGCCAGCAAATTTGGAAAACTCAGCAGCGGCCACAGGACTGGAAAAGGTCAGTTTTCATTCCAATCCGAAAGAAAGGCAATGCCAAACAATGCTCAAACTACCGCACAATTGCACTCATCTCACACGCTAGTAAAGTAATGCTCAAAATTCTCCAAGCCAGGCTTCATCAATATGTGAACTGTGAACTTCCAGATGTTCAAGCTGGGTTTACAAAAGGCAGAGGAACCAGAGATCAAATTGCCAACATCCAATGGATCATGGAAAAAGCAAGAAAGTTCCAGAAAAACATCTATTTCTGCTTTATTGACTATGCCAAAGCCTTTGACGGTGTGGATCATAATACACTGTGGAAAATTCTGAAAGAGATGGGAACACCAGACCACCTGACCTGCCTCTTGAGAAACCTATATGCAGGTCAGGAAGCAACATTTAGAAATGGCCATGGAAGAAAAGGAGTACATCAAGGCTGTATATTGTCACCCTGCTTGTTTAACTTATATGCAGAGTACATCATGAGAAACGCTGGGCTGGAAGAAGCACAAGCTGGAATCAAGATTGCCAGGAGAAATATCAATAACCTCAGATATAGAGATGACACCACCCTTATGGCAGAAAGTGAAGAGGAACTAAAAAGCCTCTTGGTGAAAGAAGAGAGTGAAAAAGTTGGCCTAAAGCTCAACATTCAGAAAACAAAGATCATGGCATCCGGTCCCATCACTTCATGGGAAATAGATGGGGAAACAGTGGAAACAGTGTAACATTTTATTTTGGGGGGCCTCCAAAATCACTGCAGATGGTGACTGCAGCCATGAAATTAAAAGACCTTTACTCCTTGGAAGGAAAGTTATGACCAACCTAGATAGCATATTCAAAAGCAGAGACATTACTTTGCCAACAAAGGTCCGTCTAGTCAAGGCTATGGTTTTTCCAGTGGTCACGTATGGATGTGAGAGTTGGGCTGTGAAGAAAGCTGAGCGCTGAAGAATTGATGCTTTTGAACTGTGGTGTTGGAGAAGACTCTTGAGAGTCCCTTGAACTGCAAGGAGATCCAACCAGTCCATTCTGAAGATCAGTCCTGGGTGTTCTTTGGAAGGACTGATGCTAAAGCTGAAACTCCAATACTTTGGCCACCTGATGCGAAGTCTTGACTCATTGGAAGAGACTCTGATGCTGGGAGGGATTGAGGGCAGGAGGAGAAGGGGACAACAGAGGATGAGATGGCTGGATGGCATCATCGACTCAATGGATATGAGTTTGGGTGAACTCCGGGAGTTGGTGATGGACAGGGAGGTGCTGTGATTCATGGGGTCACAAGGAGTTGGACATGACTGAGCAGCTGAACTGGACTGAAGGGAAGGGAACAGAGTAGTTATACCCTGGAAAGTTCTGGCTATGCTTTTAGACAACCCAGTTGTTACCTTAAAACCTATTACGCACTAAATCCTGCCACCCTGCTACAGGATTGGGGTCTCTGGAGCATGATCATATAGAAACCATAGACATGATCTATTCCAGTTGCCCCAACTGAGGAAGTTAGCCTCTCAGAGATGGGAGCAGTTTTATGAGAAGGGGGAAAAGTCTGGTGGATATGCACTAATTACCAGACCCAAGTCACAGAAGTGAGAAGCTACCCACTGGGGATCCTGCCCCCAAAGAGGAGTTGATAGTCCTCACCTGAGCCTTTTAGCATGGGACAGGGAAAATCCTACATGTTTACACAGATTCCCAGTATGCATATGCCATCCTACCCACACATGGGGCTATTTGGATGGAAGGAGGTATGCTTACTGCAGAGAATAAACTTATGAAATGTGGCTTAAACATACTGAAATTCTTAAGAGTACAGCTTCCAAAACGGATGGCAGTGATTCATTGCAGGCCTCATACAAAGGGAATACAGAGGTAAAAAAGGGAAACAAAACAAATACAACTGCCAAAAGGGTGGCCCAGAACCTGCAACTTGGCAACCACCCCTCATGCCTCCAAGGGGAAATCCATACAACCATTCCCCAATCTACAGAAAGGAAGAATTAGATAAAAACTGAAAACTAGGCTTCAGTAGAGATCGAGAGGACCATGGTGGCTAGCTAATGAACAGGCAACACTTCTTTTCCAAACTACAGCTTGTCAAGCCATCAGGAAGGTTCATCAAGACTCACCACAGGAGGAAGGTTCTAAATAATTGGTCAGTTGAGCTCATGATTAACTCCAGGCATGAAAACTATAATCAAATGGATAGATGAGACATGCCCATCTGCACAATGAACACAACTCCCCAGACCAGACCCTCCAGAGGCCCCTAGATAAGGGCCATTCAGACCAGAGGGACATATCCTGGAGAAGACTGGCAGATTGATTTCACCATCATGGCAAGAGTACTGGGCATTTTCAAGGATCTCCTGGCCCTAGAAAACACAGTTTCTGAGTGGAAAGAAGCATTTCCTGCTAGAACTGAAATGACAGCTAAAGTGGCTAAGGCATTTCTAAAAGATATAGTCCCCAGGTTGGGGCTCCCAGGATCCCTGGAAAGAAATAATGGTTCAGCATTTGTGTCTCAAGCGATGATGGAAGTAAGTGCCCTGGGCATAAAATGGACCTTGTACTCAGTCTGGAGACACTCCCCACCCAAACTGTCAAAGAGAGATCCAATCAGACCCTGAAATGGGCCTTAGCCAAGGTATGTCAGGAAACTCAAGAAAACTGGCCCTAGTGTGCATGTGGTTAGCCCCAGGGGATAAATTAAAATTAAGTGTATTTGAACTTATAACACACACACACAGTAGGCCCATTTCCCAATCCCAAGATAAGCGACACCTTAACCCCCCTGAAATGGAATAACTCAAGTATGCCCTCCCCTAGGAAAAACCATGAAAGCTCTCACAGAAGATGGTGACCAGGTGCCCACACCCACTGACCTGGCCCTCCACCTCTTCCAGCCAAGAGCCTGGGCGAACCTAAAAATCTCAAAAACCAGCTGCTGCAAGATCAGCTCATGCCTAGTAGAACAGACTCTCCTTGGTGACCCTAACCACCCACTCTGCTCTGACGTTGTAGGCATTATTCCATGGGGACACTGTACTTGAGGGAAGAGGCCCCCAAGCCCCAACCTGTAGAGAGACAATTTGGGGCGACAACTTGTGATGCTAAGACCTGAAGCTTCCCTTCTAAAAAACAGTCAAAGCATGACCAGGGAGATACTGCCCCAGCAGTGAGCCTCGACATCAGGGCACACTTGGCCATAGGCAGAAAACCAAGATACTTACATTTTTAGGAAAAATCTGACATGTGACAGTTATTCTTTTGTCATCTGACATATAACCACTGTTCTCTTGGGCCATGTATCTTACATTGTCTGAAGTCATTTGCCTCAACAAGTAATAAAACATGCTGGGACCTGGGACCCTTTGCTGCAGTGCTGCAATGCCCGTACCTGGACACACCTCTGCCTGAGCAACAAAATACACAGAAACTGTAAGGGACTAAAAAGAACTGCATGCATGTGTTGCTGCTGCTGCTGCTAAGTTGCTTCAGTCGTGTCCGACTCTGTGTGACCCCATAGATGGCAGCCCACCAAGCTCCCCCATCCCTGGGATTCCCCAGGCAAGAACACTGGAGTGGGTTGCCATTTCCTTTTCCAATGTGTGAAAGTGAAAAGTGAAAGTGAAGTCGCTCAGAAGCGACCCCATGGACTGCAGCCCATGTGCATGTGCAGGTGGGGCAAATTCTAAACAGAAGATACAAAGAGTCCAAAAAACTCAATTGCCACTTTTGAAGTAGTTTGTTGACACACACTAAGTGTGTCTGAGTCTCCAAGTTGCTAAGGCCCGTTGGACTCTTCAGGGGCCCCATGGACTGTAGACCTGCACAGACCTGCAACCAGCACTGTGATCTGAACAGCAAAGTGCTGCTGCCTGGTGAGTACTCCACTCACCCTCCCCAACAAGAACCCTACAAAGCAGCCCCACCCCTGGCTGTGGGAAAGAGTTATACTCTAGAGTGTGAGCTGGCTTCTTTCCATTCTTTGATCAAATAAAACTTCCCTTTGCTTCTGAACCAAACTCGGTCTCATCCTACTGGCTCTAATGATACTGGGCAGGAAGACCCCTTTTGGTGCCCAACGCAAAAGGGTTGGTAACAACAAAAGGCTGATTGTTTTGCCTACATGAGTGGCCCCCAATAAAACCCCTAGAATTTGGGTCTTAGGCCAGATTCCCTGGGCAGAAACACTGCACACATATTGTAGCATTTCACCACTTGAAGAAGGAGTGTACTCTATGTGACCACTCACTGGTGGGAAAACTTCAGAAGCTGATACGTGGCTTCCTCTGGATATCATCTGATATGTCAAAGGTCAGATTTCCAGGGTCCAACTGATAGATATAATAAACTATAGCTGGGAGTCCTGTCTGAGTCTTGTGAGTCCTTCTAATGAATCACTGAGACTTGTGGACAGTTGTGAGACACCAGAAACATCTATCTATCTCTTCATTTTAAATATGTTTTAATTTATTTGCTTTAGTTATGTTTTGGAGAATAGCAAATAGTTGGGTTTTGTGAGCCAGATTTAAAATCTTTTTCTATTACTAGATGACTTAAGCTCATTCATGTTTATTGTTATGAGGGATATGTTTGGTCTCAGCCTTATCATTATATTTTTAATTACATGTATTATATTACACTTGTTATGTTTCTTTTTGAAGTGTGTATTGTTTGCTCTTTTCTTTAAAATATTTGGGGGAATGGACTGCTTTCTATTGCTTCATGAGAAACTACCACAAATTAGCAACTTTAAACAGCACCAAGGTCACAGTTCTGTAGCTCGTAAATCTGGCACAGCATGACTGGTCTCTCTGCTGAGGCTGAAATAATTGATCTATATTTCTATACATCCAGGCAAACCGACTGCTCAAGCGTCAGCTGATCTATTCTCATTGGGTGCTCCAGGTCATCTTCCATTCCTGTTACTGGCAGAACTCAACTCCTTGTGGTTGTAGGAATTAAGTCTTCAGTCCTTGCCTGCTGTCAGCCAGGGACACTTTCAGCTTTCAGAGGCCTTTATGATATACTTTATCATGTGTTCTCATCCATCTTCAAGCCAGCAACAGCATAATAAATCTTTTTAATGCTTCAAATCTCTTTGACTTCCTCTTCTGTTAACAGCTTGTTATAAAGTGCTCATGGAGTTAAGGATAATCTCCCTTTTTGCCAGTTCACACAACAAATCACAGGTGCTATACTTCAGGAAATCTTAGAGGGCTATTTTTGTGATTCCTTTTTATTTTTAAAAAAATAGCCTTATTGAGGTATAATTCCACACCATAAAGTGTTCACCCCACTGAAATGCATACTTCAGTGATTTTTAGTATATTCACAGAATTGTGCATCCTTTCCTGAAAAAGTAACTTTGTACCATCCTCCATTCCCCACTCCCAGCATTCTGGCAATTTACATCTGTACATACTATAGATCATATAAGTGAAATCATAAAACACATGGCCTTTATAACTCTCCTTTCAATTAGTTTTCAAGGTTAATCTATATTGTAGCATGGATCAGCACTGTATTTCTTTTATTTGCCAACATTTCCTATTGTATAGACATACCACATTTTTCAGATCTATTCATCAGCTGATGGACATATGGACTGTTTCTACTTTATTATAAATAATGTTTTTAAGAATATTTGTGTTCATGTTTTTGCATGTAAATGCTTTCATTTCTCTTGGGTATATATCCAGAAGTGAAATTGCTGGGTCATAGGTAAATATGTTTAGCTTTTTGAGGAAGTGCCAAACTGCTTTCCAAAGTGGCAGTGCCATTTTTTTTACATTCCCACCTATCAGTTTCAGTTCAGTCACTCAGTCGTGTCCGACTCCTTGTGACCCCATGAATCGCAGCAAGCCAGGCCTCCCTGTCCATCACCAACTCCCGGAGTTCACTCAGACTCACGTTCATCGAGTCAGTGATGCCATCCAGCCATCTCATCCTCGGTCGTCCCCTTCTCCTCCTGCCCCCAATCTCTCCCAGCATTGGAGTCTTTTCCAATGAGTCAACTCTTTGCATCAGGTGGCCAAAGTATTGGAGCTTCAGGTTTAGCATCATTCCTTCCAAAGAAATCCCAGGATTGATCTCCTTCAGAATGGACTGGTTGGATCTCCTTGCAGTCCAAGGGACCCTCAAGAGTCTTCTCCAACACCACAGTTCAAAAGCATCAATTCTTCGGCGCTCAGCCTTTTTCACAGTCCAACTCTCACATCCATACATGACCACAGGAAAAACCATAGCCTTGACTAGATGGACCTTTGTTGGCAAAGTAATGTCTCTGCTTTTGAATATACTATNAGTAAAGTAATGCTCAAAATTCTCCAAGCCAGGCTTCAGCAATACGTGAACCGTGAACTCCCTGATGTTCAAGCTGGTTTTAGAAAAGGCAGAAGAACCAGAGATCAAATTGTCAACATCCACTGGATCATGGAAAAAGCAAGAGAGTTCCAGAAAAACATTCCCACCTATAGTGAATGAATATACCAGTTTCTCCAGTTCCTTGCCAAGACTTACATGTATTTATTTATTTTCTAAGCAGGCATCCTAGAGGGTGTGAAGTGGTATTTGGATTGGATTATTTGATGTTTTTGTAGTCATATGAGTTCTTAATAGATTTCACCCGTAAATCCTTTATCACATATGTGATTTGCAGTCTCTCCTTTTCTGTGGAGTCTTTTCACTTTCTTGATGGCATCTTTAAAAGCACAAGCATTTTTAATATTGATGAAGTATGATTTAGCTATTTTTTTCTTTTGTTTCTTGTACTTTTGGTGTTAGATCTAAGAATCTACTGCCTAATCCAGTCATTAAAAAACCAATTCAAGGCCTATGTTTTAGCACATACATTTATATCTAAGATCCATTTTGAGTTAATTTTTTTATCTGAATTGAGGTTGAGGTCCAATTTCACTCTTTTGCATGTGGCTATCCAGTTGCCGCAAAATATGTTGAAAAGACTTTTCCCCTCATTATTTAGATATCCCTGTTGAAAATCACTGGGCCATAAATGTGATGGTTTAGTTCTGGAGTCTGAATCCTATTCCACTGATCTATGCTGCTGCTAAGTCGCTTCAGTTGTGTCCGGCTCTGTGTGACCCCATAGACAGCAGCCCGCCAGGCTTCCCCGTCCCTGGGATTCTCCAGGCAAGAATACAGGAGTGGGTTGCCATTTCCTTCTCCAATGCATGAAAATGAAAAGTGAAAGTGAAGTCTCTCAGTCGTGTCTGACACTTAGCGACCCCATAGACTGCAGCCCACCAGGCTCCTCCATCCATGGGATTTTCCAGGCAAGAGTACTGGAGTGGGGTGCCATTGCCTTCAATCTTTATAGCACTGCCCCAGTGAAAACTACTGTAGATTTGGAGTAAATTTATTGTAGTAATATATACATAAAAATCTGTGATATTAACTATTTTAAAGGGTACATTTAAGTACACTTGACATTGCTGTATAATTATCACCACTATTCATCTGCAGAACATTTTCATTATCCCAACTGTAGTAAACTTTCAAATAGTAAAATTTAAGTCCTCTAACTTTTGTACCTCTTTTCCAACTTTGGCTATTCTGGGTCTCCATTTTCATATTAATTTTAGAACTGGGTTATTTGTAAATATCTGAGAGAGAAGCAGTTGACGTTTTCATAGTGATTGTAAATTTAGTCAATTTTCAGAGTATGGGATTCTAATAATATTAAGACTTCCAAACCATAAACATGTCTTCCAGTCTGTTTAGATGTTTTTTAATTTCTTTACATAGTGTGTTGTAGTACAAGTCATGCACTTCTGTTAATTTATTCATTTATGCCTTACTTCTGTTAACTTTATACTAAGTATTTTACTGTTTTGACCCAATTGTAAATTGAATTGTTTTTACAGATTTATTTTTGGACTTGTTCGTTGCTAACTTATAGGGTTTTTTTTTTTTCTCTCTCTTTTTTGTGTGTGGATTTCTTAGGACTTTTTATTAATACATGGAGCATGTTATCTGCAAATAGCTCCTTCCTTCTTTCCTTCCCACTTGTATGTCTTTATTTCATTCTCTTGCTTAACTGCCCTGACTAGAAAGAACCTCAGTAAAATGCTGAATAGAAGTGCTAAGAGGGGAGTTCTTATTTTGCAGAAAAGAGAGAATGTAGCATACTTGAGACTGCAATATTTAGAGACATTTGCTTGTAAGGTTGGCCCTTGGTTGGCATCTGGGAACTTGGATTTCAAGAGGATTTCTACCATTCCCTGGTAAGAATGGCTCACTGTACCCACCTGCTATTGCAGAAAATATGGTTTATGCTAATACCTGCTTTCCCCTGGGAGTCTCAAATTTGGTACATATTAGGTAGAGGATGTTTACATAATGCATTTCCAATAAAAGGTATGGACTCCTGGGTCACATGAGCTTCCCTAGTAGATCACATTTCAGATGTATTGTCACATGTTGCTGGAATAATTAAGGGTGTCCCATGTGATTCCCAGAGATGGCAACGACACCCCACTCCAGTACTCTTGCCTGGAAAATCCCATGGATGGAGGAGTCTGGTAGGCTACAGTCCATGGGGTTGTGAAGAGTAGGACATGACTGAGTGACTTCACTCTCACTTTTCACTTTCATGCATTGGAGAAGGAAATGGCAACCCACTCCAGTGTTCTTGCCTGGAGAATCCCAAGGAGGGTAGAGCCTGGTGGGCTGCCGTCTATGGGGTCACACAGAGTCAGACACGACTGAAGTGACTTAGCAGCAGCAGCATGTGATTCCACTAAGAGAAGACTCTTGAAAACTTATATCTGGTTTACTTAATCTCTCCACATGTACCTTTCCCTTTGCTTCTACTATAATAAACTGCAACATGACTGTCTCTCAAGTCCTGTAACCTCAACTTGGTGTGGTGCTGGGGATCCCATGAACATTTGCCTTGTTCCTGATTTTACTGGGAAAGTATCTGGTTTCTCACCGTTAAGTAAATGTTGGCTGTGGGTTCTTCATAGATACCCTTCATCAAGTTGAGGAAGCTTGATTTTTGCAATTCTATCCCACAACTCAGGTATGTTCTGTCATCAGAGAACACACCATGTATGATATAAATCCTTCAAAATTTATCTTGGCTTGCTTAATGAATGGCCTAACATATTTGAGGTTACTCCATGTATTCTTGAGAAGAATTTTATTATACTATTTCTGATAAAGTGTTCTATAGATGTCTGTTAGGTAGAGTCAATTTAGTGTTGCTTAATTTTTGCTAGTTCCTTGTTAACTTTCTGCCCAGCTGTTTTATCGATTGTTGTAAGTAGGGTATTGTCTGAGACTATTATCGTTGAATTATCTATTTCTCCTTTCAACACTGTCAATTTTTGTTTCATATATTTTGGACCTTCATAGGTACTGCTGCTGCTGCTGCTAAGTCGCTTCAGTCGTGTCCGACTCTGTGCAACCCCATAGACGGCAGCCCACCAGGCCCCGCCATCCCTGGGATTCTCCAGGCAAGAACATTGGAGTGGGCTGCCATTTTCTTCTCGAATGCATGAAAGTGAAAAGTGAAAGTGAAGTCGTTCAGTCGTGTCCAACTCTTCTCGACCCCATGGACTGCAGCCTACCAGGCTCCCCGTCCATGGGATTTTCCAGGGAAGAGTACTGGAGTGGGTTGCCATTGCCTTCTCCTTCATAGGTAAATATATGATAATTGTTGTTTTCCTGGGCATTGATACCTATTATCATTATGAACTGTCCTCATTTGTTTCAAATAATGAATTTTGTTTTAAAGTTTATTTTACCTGATATTAGTATAACCACTCAAGCTCCACTTTGGGTTCTATTTGCATGGTATATTTTCCCCCAATATTTTCAGTTTTAACCTGTTTGTATCTTTAAATACAAAATGTGTCTCTTGTAGACTAGGTATATTTGAATCATGTTTTTGGTTTTCTAAAATCTGATGTCAATCTCTGTCTTCTCATTGAAGTGTTTAGTCCATTTACTTTAAATATAACTACTGATAAGGTAGGATTTATTTCTGCCATTATGCTATTTCTTTTTGAGTCCTTACCCGCAATATTTTCAGCATTGCTATAGTCAATTTCTAGTATTAGTCCATTAATGGTGATTTATTACACTTTCTCTATTAAGTTCCTGAAAATTCTTCCAGCTTCCACCCATTTCCTAGTTTCAAAGATGCTTCCACATAGGTATATGTCGCAGCAGAACCCATTTCTAGGTAACGAAACATATACAGTAGTTTACTATGCTGCATAACAAACTATCATAAATTTTTAGCATTGGTAAGCATTGGTAAAAAGCCTCTTGATGAAAGTGAAAGAGGAGAGTGAAAAAGTTGGCTTAAAGCTCAACATTCAGAAAACAAAGATCATGGCATCCAGTCCCATCACTTCATAGGAAATAGATGGGGAAACAGTGTCAGACTTCATTTTTTAGGGCTCCAAAATCACTGCAGATGGTGACTGCAGCCATGAAATTAAAAGATGCTTACTCCTTGGGAGAAAAGTTATGACCAACCTAGATAGTATATTCAAAAGCAGAGACATTACTTTGCCGACTAAGGTCCGTCTAGTCAAGGCTATGGTTTTTCCAGTAGTCACATATGGATGTGACAGTTGGACTATGAAGAAGGCTGAGTGCCGAAGAACTGATGTTTTTGAACTGTGGTGTTGGAGAAGACTCTTGAGTCCCTTGGACTGCAAGGAGATCCAACCAGTCCATTCTGAAGGAGATCAATCCTGGGATTTCTTTGGAAGGAATGAGGCTGAAGCTGAAACTCCAGTACTTTGGCCACCTGATGCGAAGTCTTGACTCATTGGAAAAGACTCTGATGCTGGGGCTTGGGGGCAGGAGGAGAAGGGGATGACAGAGGATGAGATGGCTAGATGGCATCACTGACTCGATGGACGTGAATCTGAGTGAACTCCGGGAGTTGGTGATGGACAGGGAGGCCTGGCATGCTGCGATTCATGGGGTCGCAGAGTCAGACATGACTGAGAGACTGAACTGAACTCAACTGAAGATGAAGGACACTATCCTCTTGATGGCCATCAGCTAGGGAGCTGATCTCAATGCCTACAGACTAGTCGCAGTTCCTTGCCATTGGTCCTTTCATAGGATCTCTCACAACATGGCAGCTTAGCTTTTCAAAGTCAGGAAGAAATCCATCTGACTTTTATTTCTCTTTTAGAATGCCCTGCTGATTATGTCAGGCCCACCTAGGATAATGACCCTTTTAAGTCAAAGTTAACTAATTAAGGTACTTTAATTACATACACAAAAACCCTTTGCCTTTGTCATATAATGTAACCTAAGCCATGGCATGACATTCCTCATTTTCACAGGTCCTGCCCATTATCAAGAGTAAAAGATTATATACAGGTAGCACTGGACATGCCATGGACATCAGCAGATGGTCAATACTGAAATCAGATTGATTATATTCTTTGAAGCCAAAGATGGAGAAGCTCTATACAGTCAACAAAAACAAGACTGGGAGCTGACTGTGGCTCAGACCATGAACTCCTTATTGCAAAATTCAGACTTAAATTGAAATAAGTAGGGGAAACCGCTAGACCATTCAGGTATGACCTAAATCAAATCCCTTATGATTATATAGTGGAAGTGAGAAATAGACTCAGGGGATTAGATATGATAGAGTGCCTGAAGAACTATGGATGGAGGTTTGTGACATTGTATGGGAGGCAGGGATCAAGGCGATCCCAAGAAAAAGAAATGCGAAAAGGCAAAATGGTTGTCTGAGGAGTCCTTACAAAGAGCTGTGAAAAAGAGAAGCAAATGGCAAAGGAGGAAAAAAAAAAAAAAAGATATACCCATTTGAATGCAGAGTTCCAAAGAGCAAGGAGACATAAGAAAGCCTTCCTCAGTGATCAATGCAAAGAAACAGAGGAAAACAATAGAATGGGAAAGACCAGAGATCTCTTCAAGAAAATTAGAGATACCAAGGGAACATTTCATGCAAAGATGGGATCATTAAAGGACAGGAAATAGGATGGACCTAACAGAAGCAGAAGATATTAAGAGGAGGTGGCAAGGATACAGAGAACTATAAAAGATCTTCATGACCCAGATAATCATGATGGTGTGATCACTCACATAGAGCCAGACATCTTGGAATGTGAAGTCAAGTGGGCCGTAGAAGCATCACTACGAACAAAGCTAGTGGAGGTAATGGAATTCCAGTGGAGCTATTTCAAATCCTGAAAGATGATGCTGTGAAAGCGCTGCACTCAATATGCCAGCAAATTTGGGAAAGTCAGCAGTGGCCACAGGACTGGAAAAGGTCAGTTTTCATTCCAATCCCAAAGAAAGGCAATGCCAAACAATGCTCAAACTACCGCACAATTGCACTCATCTCATTCGCTAGCAAAGTAATGCTCAAATTTCTTCAAGCCAGGCTTCAACAGTATGTGACCCGTGAACTTCCAGATGTTCAAGCTGGTTTTAGAAAAGGCAGAGGAACCAGAGATCAAATTGCCAACATCCACTGGATCATCGAAAAAGCAAGAGAGTTTCAGAAAAACATCTGCTTTATTGACTATGGCAAACCCTTTGACTGTGTGATCACAACAAAATGTGGAAAAATTCTTCAAGAGATGGGAATACCAAACCACCTGACCTGCCTCCTGAGATATCTGTATGCAGGTCAGGAAGCAACATTTAGAACTGGACATGGAACAACAGACTGGTTCCAAAGAGGGAAAGGAGTAGATCAAGGCTGTATATTGTCACCCTGTTTATTTATATTATATGCAGAGTACATCATGAGAAATGCTAGGGTGGAAGAAGCACAAGCTGGAATCAAGATTGCCAGGAGAAATATCAATTACCTCAGATATGCAGATGACACCACCCTTATGGCAGAAAGCAAAGATGAACTGAAGAGCCTCTTGATTAAACAGGAGAGTGAAAAAGTTGGCTTAAAACTCAACATTCAGAAAACTAAGATTATAACATCTGGTTTCATCACATCATGGCAAATAGGTGGGGAAACAATGGAAACAGTGAGAGACTATTTTTTTGGCCTCCAAAATCACTGCAGATGGTGACTGCAGCCATGAAATAAAGACGCTTGCTCCTTGGATGAAAAGTTATGACCAACCTAGACAGCATATGAAAAAGCAGAGACGTTACTTTGCCAACAAAGGTCCTTCTAGTCAAAGCTATGGTTTTTCCAGTAGGCATATATGCATGTGAGAGTTGGACTATAAAGATAGCTGAGTGCTGAAAAATTGATGGTTTTGAATGATGGTGTTGGAGAAGACTCTTGAGAGTCCCTTGGACAGCAAGGAGATCCAACCAGTCAATCGTAAATGAAATCATTCCTGAATATTCATTGGAAGGACTGATGCTGAAGGTGAAACTTCCAATACTTCAGCTACCTGATGGGAAAAACTGCCTCATTTGAAAAGACCATGATGCTGGGAAAGACTGAAGGCAGGAGAAGAGGATGACAGAGGATGAGATGGCTGGATGGCATCACCAACTCAATGGACATGAGTTTGAGTAAACTCCAGGAGTTGGTGATGGACAGGGAGGCCTAGGGTGCTGCAGTCCATGGGGTCACAAGGAATCAGACACGACTGAGTGACTGAACTGAACACTGAGAACTGGAGGTCATTTTAGAAATCTGCCCACTAGTTACACTATAGTTACATCCTTTTAAACATTCTTTTGTCATAATAGAAAATAACGGTTATATCATTCTTCAACTCTCCTCCCACCTTTGGTTTAGTCTTATGTGCATGTATTTATGTATGTTTGTGTGTATTAGTCTTATGAAAATAATGCTCAGCAGAAGTCTTTTTGCAGGTTTCTCAGTCTATATTTGATTTGATAAAATCTGTCCTCTAGTAGGGTCCTCAGGATGGGTTCATGGGTGGAGAATTTCCTAAGTTCTTTTATTAGATAGAGAGTTTGGATAGATATTAAATCCTTGGCTCACACTTTCTTTCACTGAATTTTCTATACTTGTTCAGGTATTTTAATTTTGTTTGGAGTTTAAAGTTTTCTTCTACTTCAGTTCTTTTTTGGGAAGAGTCTTCCTCAGTTGTCTGTTTGACATTTTATTTCCTGACTCCAGCATTAGTTCTCTATGCGTTTTACTTTTCTCTCCTTCATTTTGCAATAGTGTGTCATTTAAAAAGATTTCTAGGTTAGTGATACTAGTTTCTCATTTCTGTTGGTTGTTTCAGCTAGCCTCTTTGGCTGGAATCATTTCTGGGTCTGTTTGCTTGCCACAGATTCTTCTGGTGGTGAGAGAGTAGGGCAGGAAAAATTATGGTCTGGTCCTATGATTTGTTGTTTTTTCTCTTTTTACTCCGTTACTTTGCACATTTGCTATTCTTTGTCTTTAAGCCACACTGAGAGTCTGGTTTTGGATAAAAATGTAGTTGCAGAGTTATTGCATATATTTTTAGAAGGAGATTTTTGGGAGGCTGCTTACCATATACCCACCACTAACTTCAGCTGCTTTGCCATAAAAAAATCCTCTTAATATAGTCTTTTCAAACAACAAAGAAAGGTGAAAACATACAGGTATGCTTGTTTTACCATGCTTTGCTTTATTGTACTTCTCAGATATTGCCTTTTTTTAAATTTTTTACAAATTGAAGATTTGTGGCAACCTTGCATTGTTAAATAATGGTTAGTATTTTTCAGCAATAAAGTATTTTAAAGTTAAGGCATGTACATTTTTTAGACATAATGCTACTGCACACTTAATAGAGTGTAAATATAACTTTTATACACAGTGGAAACCAAAAATTTGTGAGACTCACTTTATTAGGATATTCACTTTTACTGCAGTGGTCTGGATCCTAATTCCCAACATCTCTGAGGTATGTCTGCAAATGATTTTCGACTTATGATTACTAAACTTGAAATTATCAGGTTTTGACTACATTTATAAATAGACTGCTTACAGGAGGCTAGATTTCCTATAAATTTAATTACCAGAGTTGTTTAATTCCTTAGGTAGGTTTTAACTTGTAACTGTTAGCAGTTGGCCAGACATCTGAAATACATAATAGAAAATATTAAATGCATAAATGAAATTTAAAATGTTTATAGACATTTAATTAAGTAGGCCTTTAAATCAAACTGACAGCTTAAGGGACATTTAGTTACCTTGACTTGACTAGTAGATTAAACATTTACTAAAAGAAAAAAATTTTTTAGAGAAAACTTTCTAGATTTATAAATATACTAATGAAGTTGAAGCTCCAATACTTTGGCCATCTGATGCAAAGAGACTGAATGTTGGGAAAGATTGAGGGCAGGAGGAGAAGGGCGAGAGAGGATGAGATGGCTGGATAACATTATCATCTCAACGGACAGGAGTCTGAGCAAACTCTGGGAGATAGTGAAGGACAGGGAGCCTGGACCACTGCAGTCTATGGGGTCGAAAAGAGTCGGACATGACTCAGTGACAGAACAACAACAATGAAGTACGTCTGTGGAATAGTAAGACCTGACTAAGTCCATAAGTACAAGAAGCAATAGGGCAGAGGTCTGGGTAAGAATAAGGAGATAAAATATGAGTGGTCTCGGTGATTAGCTCTCTCTTTTGCCCTACACTCACAATTTCATGTCTAAAACCTACCGCTTCTCCCAAACACATCAGGATGTTTCACACCTCATTTACTGTTTTACGCACCGAGGAGTATCAGTTCAGTTCAGTTCAGTCACTCAGTCATGTCCCACTCTTTGCGACCCCAAACTGCAGCACGCTGGGCTTCCCTGTCCATCACCAACTCCCAGAGTTTACCCAGACTCATGTGCATTGAGTCTGTGACGCCATCCAACCAAGGAATATAGGGAAGAATAATACAAAGTTCCTAACCTCATGGACTTCAGCTACAGAAAAGAGACAAAACAAACAAAAAATACATAATTTCAAATAGTGGCAAAGCCATGAGGATTAAAAAAAGAGTAGGATAAACGAAGACAGTGATAGGGAACGGTGTTACTGGAACTGTATTCAGGGAAGGCTCCTTTGAGGTTGTGATAGTAGACATTTGAATGAAGTCAGAGAAAGACATTTAGAGGAAGAGAATTTCAGATGGAAGATCTAGCAAACTGCAAAAGACTTGACGTGGGAACAAGCTTAGTGGGTTCATGGTACAACAAGGAGGCTACTGTGGCAAAACAGAGTGGAAGTAAAGTCAGAAAGACAGTTGAGGGTAGATTATAGGAGACTGATGGGTCCTGGCACAAAGTCTGGATTTTATTATGAATGCAAAAGGAAGGTGTTGAAATGTACTATTTGGCCTGCTTAGACTGCCTTTCTCCTCCTCGGTTATCTGACTAACTTCCACTTGTCTTTTAAAATCAGCATCATCTCCTGTGGGACATATTTCTTAGCTCTCCAGAAAAGATCAACCACCTCCTTCTGTGTGCTACCTCTGAGCAATAACGAATGACTGAACTGTGTGTGTGTTGCATTTCATTGTAGAGTAGCTCCAGCATTTAACGTAGTAGTAGGTACTAAGGGAAGGTTCCATAAAGGAAAACCACCCATTCAACGGTGCAAACCTTGACTCCTCTGGACCAATTCAGGTCCCATTCACACGGAGGTGCATGGGAACTGGTTGCCCTGGGAGGTCGGCTGCAACATTCCCTCACCTCACTCTGGCCATCTGAAGCCAAGAAGGCCTCTCAGGACAGCAAGCCTCCCACTGTCAGGGGCCTGCTGTTTCCCCTTAACACATCTATTCGCGCGTCCTTCCTGGGCCCTGTGGTGGGATTTCAGATGGGGTGACCTTCGGGTTTCGCGTCTCTGCATCCACACTCCCGGCAAACGGTCCCTTGGCCCAGTCAACGCACCTTCTCAACAGGACTTACAGCCGCGATGTCCACTGGCCTAGAGAGTCCAGTTCCTGCCACGCCTCCGTGCTTCCGCGGCACACCCTTCGTCCCGTAGTCGCCCTCACGGCTCCCCGCCTCACTCACCTAGGATGCGAGTGACCCCCAAGGTCAGCTTCTCCAGGTGCGGCTTGCTGCTGCCCAGCAGCGGGGGCGACGTCTCCTCCATGTCTCGTGTCCCGGCTCCGCGTGCGGCCGGGGAAGGGGTGGGGACCGGGCGGGGGAGCGGGGCGGACCGGAGGGCCAGACACGGCCCGGGAGGCGCGGCCGTCAAGTTCGTGGCATGCCGGGACTTGTAGTTCTCGGCGCCTGAAAGGGCTGCGGGGCGGAGATGAGGGGCCCGGGCTGCTCGGGCGGTAGTAGTCCCCCGAGGCGCTTGTTCCCGCTGTCCCGGCGGGTGTTCCACACCACGCCGCCGGGACCCAGCGACCCCTCCGGCCGGACCGTCCCGCCCCGCCGGGGCCGGCCGCGCAAGCGGGGGCGGGCCTCTGTGTCGTGTGGCCAATCCGGACCGGGCCTGTGGGCCGGGGCGGGGCGGCCCCGGCGCGACGCCCCGAGTGGCGGTTGTTTCAAGATGGCGGACGTGGCGGGCCCCTCCCGCCCGGGCGCGGCGGCGTTCTGGAGTCGGGACTGTATCCTTTGCCCGCCTGACAGGGGGCGCCGGCGCCTTTCCCGGGTCGAGCGGTCGCGAGGGACTCGGAGCGGAAGGGAGAAGGTCGCTGCGGACCCCGGGGGCGGGGCCGTGCAGTGGGCCGCCTGGCAGTCCCCTTGCTAGGGTATTAGGTAGCAGAGAGCCTGCACTGTTTGTCCAGGCTGGAGTTCTAGATGTGGGGACTCGACCCAAGCTGTTTCCCTGCCCTCGTTGGCGGTGAGCTCCGGAAAGACGGCCTAGAGTCGGGGGCTGGAAGGGGCCCGCTGCCTGAGGCGACCTCCGGCCGGCCGGGTCTGTGAGGAGTGAGCTTCTGGAGGAGGGCACGGCGTTGGGTGGTCCAGGAGCTTTTCGTCTTGGTTTAGGAGTATCCCTGGCCTGCGCTATTAGGAGCAAGTCAGTACCTCGTCTGACTTCGAAGGCCTGGCAGTGACGATGTATTTTCATACTTAGATCTTCAGAGAATCGTGGGACTTGGTTTCACAGGGACGTGATCTGGTGATGCTGATGATGGAATCAGAGGCGATGGAGATTTTAGGGCCTGGGAGTAGTGTTGATTTGTATGTAGGTTGCGGGTCACCGCTAGCAGGGTTGAACCAGTTCTTGGAGTTTTATGGTAGAGAAGCGGTGGCCCTTTTACCCTTGGAGTAATGAGATGTGTGAAAAAACTGGTTCTTTTGCCTGTGTTAGGTACACTGTTCCAGATTGATCTTTAGTCCTGGTAACTTGCTTCGTGTTCCAGGAGAGTTACCTGAAAGGAGGCGTTCAGTGTGTTGGATGCCCACAGAGGCAAGCCTTTTTGTCTGTTTGCTAGGATTGGCCATAGCATTGTTAGAGGCATTGCTGTTAACTTCTCCTGAATCGTTCTTTGCAGGTTCTACTTAGCTAGTCAGTAAAACTCAAGAAGTTATATTATCAATTCCCCTTGTTGGATTACTAGGATTAAAGTGTCACGGCTTGGAGAGTGGGATATTTTTGCATTTCTTGCTGCTGAGTGTTTGGTGTTATGGACTTTCTAAGCATTATTACCATTTGTGTGTGAGAGGTTGGAGNTTAAAAGATTAAAGTCAAGAACAGACAAAGATGTCTGCTGGGCCTAGTACATGTCATATGAGAACCCGAGAGGGAGAGAGGAAGAAAGGTATTAATAAGCGTGACACTGAGATAACTTTCTGTGCTTAGCCGATTGGAAAAATCAAAATAGTTGATAAAATCACATATTTTGGTGGATGGAGGAAGAAGGAACTCTCACTCTCGGTGAGCTCTAAATGGGCAGATCATGTTGAAGAGGAAATTGTTCAAATCTGGTAAAGCTGAAGATGTTACACGAAACATGATCCGGGAATTCCACCTTTAGATATTTTAATAGAGAAAAACTAGGAAGCAATCTGAATGTCCAAGAATAGAGAACAAACAAATCAAATACAGTTCACTGATACAATGCATTATTATATAGCTGCTGAAATAAATGCAGGAAAGGCATCAACATGGTTAAGTCTCAAAAACATAATATTAAGTGAAAAACATCAGTTGCACCATCAGTATGGTGGTGCAAGAACACCATCAGTATGATACGACTGGGGTTAATTGTAAGAACACAAAAAGCAATGCTACATGTTGTTTATAGATACATATATGTGCATTATATATATGAAAACTGGTATGGAGTGACTTTTTTTCAAACAAACAACTTTAGGCTAATGGTTACCTCTGTGGAGGAAAGAAAATGTGGAGACTCTAGCTATACATTCTTCCTTAGTAAATGAATAGAGGGCTACAACAAATAGAGCAAAATGTTAACCTCTTAATTCTGAATGGTGAATAATGAATGTCTCAAATAATTTTCACCTTCATGCCTGCATGTTTAAAACAGTGTGTTAAAATGATTAATTTTTTAAGAAAGATGAAAGATCATGGCACAACAGAATCTCAGAATCTAAAGAAAATCCAAAAGTCAATTAATCTAGCTGCACCATTTCCCAAGAGTCCTCCAGTCTCAACTTACATACTCTTCGCAATGGGGAGCTCACCACCTCCATGCAGCCCACTTTGATTCTGGACAGGTTTGCCTGTAAATTGTAGTGGAGCTAAAATCTGCCTCTGCCCCTGACTCCAGCACAGGGGCCATAGCTCTGCCCTCACATACTCAACTGTTGGACCCTGGTCCTAGTTCTGCCATGACCTCCTGGGTAGGGCTTTCCAGTCTCTTGGCATCATCTCTCCATCCAATAATTGTATGATTTGAATGGTCACTTTAGGCTCTGAATTCTAAGAATTCTATAAGATAAATGTAATTCCAAAACTTTGGCTCAGCAGAAACTTGGGTAAAACATAATCACTATGGAATAAAATTCACTTCTTTAAAAAACATGCATATTTCTTAAAAGAAGTTCTAACCTTCTGTCCTAGAACTTGCCTCACAATCCTGCTCCATTCAGCAAAACTGGAAATGCCATGCACAAACAGACAAAGAGAAACCCTGGCCCAGGCAGCAAAGTGAAGCTGCTCCAGAGACCAAAAGCCATCTTGCCATGGTACGACTGGCAGTTTCCCAATAGCCATGTACACTCTATGGCCCAGGGTGGCTCCATGGAGAGGACCTTCCCAGCCTGCCTTCAGGGAAAGCCTCCAAGCTGGCCTCCTAGGGAAAGCTGGGGAAGGAATGCCTTCAACTGGCTCCTTCTCCACCCTTGGAAGTCCTTCACGTCACTTGAGACCCAAACAGGTGCCCTCACCTCTCTGAGGCTGGCCCCCATGTCCTGCAAAACAACGATTTCTCTCCACAAGCTTTATACTTCTTTTTTTTAATTTATCTATGTATTTATTTTTGGCTGCCCTGGGTCTTCATTGCTGCATGCAGGCTACTCTCTAGTTGAGGTGCACAGGCTTCTCATTGCGTGGCTTCTCTTCTTGCTTAGCACGGGCTCTAGAGTGCACAGGCTTCAGTAACTGGCTCACAGGCTCTAGAGTAGGCGCTCAGCAGTGGGCTCAGTAGTTATGGCACTTGGGCTAGGTTGCCCACAGCATGGGGACTCTTCCCTGGCCTGGGATTGAACCCATGTCCCCCGCATTGGCAGGCAGATTCTTAACCACTGGACCGCCAGGGAGGTGTAGGTCTTACATTTCTGATAGGACACTGCACATTTTTGTTTAACAAACTCTCACATTCTCCCTACTAGATGCCAGACAAGCTTCTAGACACTTTCCATATGCTGACTTGTTTAGGTGGGTGCTATGATGAATCCCCATTTTACAGATGAGAGAACTAAGGCACAGGGAGGTTGAGGCACTTATCCAAGCTCACACAGTTAGTTTCTAGCAGAGCTGGGGATTGAATCCGGCCAACCTGGGTCCAGAGTCTGTGCTTTCTTTCTCTTATGGTACTAGGCTAATTGGGGTCCTTCTGAGCCCTCACGTTTTAATTGTTTATGTACATGGCTTGCTGCTGCTGCTGCTAAGTAGCTTGTCGTGTCCGACTCTGTGCGACCCCATAGACGGCAGCCCACCAGGTTCCCCCATCCCTGGGATTCTCCAGGCAAGAACACTGGAGTGGGTTGCTATTTCCTTCTCCAAAGCATGAGAGTAGAAAGTGAAAGTGAAGTCGCTCAGTCGTGTCCAACTCTCAGTGACCCCATGGACTGCAGCCTACCAGGCTCCTCTGTCCATGGGAGTTTCCAGGCAAGAGTACTGGAGTGGGGTGCCATTGCCTTCTCCATGTACATGGCTTACTGCTTCCAATACTTTATCTGTTTTGTACCTACTTTTTCCTCATGTAATATTTATAATGTGCATCTTTCCATGCCATAAAATATTACAGGCATATACCTCATTTTATTGTGCTTTGTTTTACTGTACTTCACAGATAGTACACATCTTTGTTTGTTTTTTTTCAAAACAAATTGAGGTTCTGTGTCAACCCTGCATTAAGCAAGTCCATCAGTGCCATTTTTCCAATAACATTTGCTCATTTTGTGTCTCTGTGTCATATTTTGCTAAATCTCACAATATTTCAAACTTTCTCATTACTATTATATTTGTTATGGTCATCTGTGATCAGTGATCTTTGACGTTCCTATTGCAAAAATATCACAACTCACTGAAGGCCCAGATAGTTAACATTTTTAAGCAATAAAGTGTTTTAAAATTAAGGTATGTACATCATTTTTTAGACATAATGCTATTATACACTTAACAGACTACAGTATATAATAGTATAAATACAGTATATAGTATAATAACTTTTATATGCGCTTTGAGATGTAACATCATGTGACTCACCTTATTGTGATAGTCACTTTATTGCGTTGGTCTGGAACAGAACCCACAGTATCTCTGAGGTCTGCCTGTGTCATTTTCAGTGACTACCTAGCAATCCACTGTGATGTGTAACCAGCCTGATAGACACTTAAATAGCTTAACTTTTTCAGTGCCATCAACAATGTTTTGGTAAATATACTTCTAATTAAATCTCTGTGTACATCCTTGACTGTTTCTTTAGGATCTGTTCCAGGGAGAACTGCTGGATCAAAGCACCTGCAAATTTTTAAGGCTTCTGATTCATATTGCCAAATTACCCCTGGAAAGATTCAGCAGCGAATGGGAGAAACTGTTCTTTGGGATTTTGCCAATCCAGGCTACAATCACTCACTAGGAAAAGAAGCAATCTGCTTTTGTTACAGGGGAAAAGGCATATTACTGTTTTAACTTAGGTTTCTTTGTTTATAAGTTTAGTAAAACTTCTATTCCCTTATTGATTGTTTATTTCATCTTCTGTGAATATTCTTTGCCTGTTATTTAAATAATTTTCTCTATTCCTTACTGGTTTGTGAGAAAAGAGAGAGAGAGGCAAACACTTAAAAGATAAAATCCCACACTTTGTCCCTAACCTGTGGGCAAACACAGGACCTAGTAAAAATGTAACACATATTTGCATACGTTATTAGGAGTTTTAGCAGAAATAAACACTAACAAATTCCCTGCCCCTCCCAGCTTCCAGGATCTGGGTTGTAAGGATGTCCCAGGCAGCCCCCCTACCCTGTGGTGGGTGTGCACCCAGATATGGGCATCAGAATGCTAGCCAGGTCCAAAATCCAAGCCCCATTGCTCATGACCATGAGACCTTGAGCAAGTTATTTAACCTCTGTCTCCATTTCTCCATCTTTAGAATGAGAATAATAATAATTTATTTGGGGGTTGTAAGTTTCAAGTAAACTCACACGTACAGTGCTTAAACACTTGGCATATAGTAAGGACCAAGTAAATATCAGCTATTATTATTATTGAAAGTGAAAGTGTGAAAATGAAAGTCACTCAGTCATGTCTGACTCTTTGCAACCCAATTACTACTGTTAATTACTACTATTATTGTTTTGTTCAGGGTTTTCTCTGGATATAGTTACCCGACTTCACACTCTTCAAAAATTCAGATTGAAGGAGGCTTTTCCTTGTGTGTGTTATAGGATTTTCCTCTGCAGAGAAAAACAATCATTCGAAACTTCTCATCCATTTATTCAACATGTTTGAGCCCAATTATGTATAAGGACTCATACTGAATATTGGGGATAAAATACAGTACCTGTCTTCAAAGACTCACCAGATTAGAGAAAACAATATGTGCATAAAAACTGTCCTAACAGGAAGGCTGAATGAAGGGTTGTGTACTGGACACCTCTCAGGTGCCACTTCAAGACACCTTGGCAGTTATGTCACGCAGACAAACTCAGAGTGACCAGCTCTGCACAGACTCTGACCAGCTTCCCGCAGGTGTAACTTGATGGAACCAGATGTGAAGGCATGACACGTGCCTCTCACTTCCTGCCCTGTCTTCCTCTGACATCACAGGGAGAGGTAACAGAGGGAACCTGCTCGGGACACACATGTCCCACCTGGAAGAGGGGCCTCCTTTCATTCCCCCAGGCAGACAACCCTGAGACTAATTCCTTAAGGCGTGGAATGGTGGCTCGTTGAGCAATCCATCCTGTGTTTGCTTTCCCTCCTTCCCCATTTCACTCCCCTGAACCTTCACACCTGCTTGCTGGCACCACTTTCCGATTAAACACTCTCAAGATTGTGCTTCAGGCTGAGCTTTCAGAGACACCCGGGATAAGAGAGGTCCTCAGTGGCTGTGGGATTTCAGAGGAAAATCCAGCTTAGCTCCCTGGAAAAGGTAGCATTTGGGTGGAACACTGAAACTTGGCCATGCACTGGTGGAAGGAAAACCACAGATACAGAAATACCCAGGACACAAAGAAGAGGAGCTCAGAGTCTCTGAAACACTGTGTGGATGGAGACTCAGGGAAAGATGGGCGAGAAGCAGGAGACATACCTTGAAAGGCTTTGAATATTAGGTATGGAGTATGGTTTCCCCTGAATGCAACAGGTGGCCAAGAGGTTAGCTCTGGGTCTTGGAAGAATCGTATGGCTATGATGTAGGTGATAGTAAACTCCTCTGCTCTGAATGTAGAGAGGAGAAGACCAATTCAGAGGCTCCTGGATGGTTCTGTTGAGAGATAAAAGGGACTAACACATGACTGGGCAGTGGAGAGAGTGGACAAATGGAAAAGGCATATGGGATCTATAGAAATTAATGGGACATGGGTTGAAGGAGAGAGTAACACTTACCCTATCTAATGTGCTCTATCAAAGGCTATTATTTGTCTACTTTAATTAAGACACCTTATATTGAATAATGCCATTTCTGTCCACAACCAAATATCTGTATGTTGTCCAGTAGTACACATCCCAGTCTATTTAGTCTAACAAATTGTTGCTTTTCATGATGTGAACTGATTCTCAAACTCCTCTCCATAGCCAAACTGTGGATTCCTGGGAACTGCTGGGCCCAGTGGGTCAGGGGTTGGGCAGACCCACTGTAAAGCTGTGTGGCCAGGAAACTCTAGTTTTAACAAATGCATGTTGAAACCAAGACATAGAAGCAATCTAAATGTCCATCAACATATGAATGGATAAAGAAGATGTAGTGCATATATACAATGGAATATTACTCAGCCATCAAAAAAGAATGAAATGATGCCATTTGCAGCAACATGGATGGACCCAGATATTACCATACTAAGTGAACTCAGCTAGAATGATAAAGACAAACACCATATATTACTTACATGTAGACTCTTTTAAACATGACACAAATGAACTTGTATGCAAAACAAATAGACCCACAGACATAGAAAACAAAATTACGGTTTCTTCCAAAGGAGAGAGGGAAGGAGAAGGGATAAATTAGGAGTTTGGGATTAATGTATACACACTACTATCTATATAATAGATAACCAACAAGGACTTACTGTATAGCACAAGGAACTATATTCAATATTTTGCAATAATCTATCAGATGACCATTATATCTACTACTGCGGGCAGGAATCCATCAGAAGAAATGGAGTAGCCATCATGGTCAACAAAAGAGTCCAAAATGCAGTACTTGGATGCAGTCTCAAAAACGACAGAATGATCTCTGTTCGTCTCCAAGGCAAACCATTCAATATCAGTTATCCAAGTCCATGCCCCAACCAGTAACGCTGAAGAAGTTGAAGTTGAACGGTTCTATGAAGACCTACAAGACCTTTTAGAACTAACACCGCAAAAAGATGTCCTTTTCATTTTAGGGGACTGGAATGCAAAAGTAGGAAGTCAAGAAACAGCTGGAGTAACAGGCAAATTTGGCCTTGGAATACGGAATGAAGCAGGGCAAAGACTAATAGTTTTGCCAAGAAAATGCACTGGTCATAGCAAACACCCTCTTCCAACAACACAAGAGAAGACTCTACACATGGACATCACCAGATGGTCAACACCGAAATCAGATTGATTATATTCTCTGCAGCAAAAGATGGAGAAGCTCTATACAGTCAACAAGAACAAGACCAGGAGCTGACTGTGGCTCAGATCATGAACTCCTTATTGCCAAATTCAGACTTAAATTGAAGAAAGTAGGGAAAACTGCTAGACCATTCAGGTATGACCTAAATCAAATCCCTTATGATTATACAGTGGAAGTGAGAAATAGATTTAAGGGCCTAGATCTGATAGAGTGCCTGATGAATATGGAATGAGGTTCATGACATTATACAGGAGACAGGGATCAAGACCATCCCCATGGAAAAGAAATGCAAAAAAGCAAAATGGCTGTCTGGGGAGGACTTACAAATAGCTGTGAAAAAAAGAGAGGCAAAAAGCAAAGGAGAAAAGGAAAGATATAAGCATCTGAATGCAGAGTTCCAAAGAATAGCAAGAAGAGATAAGAAAGGCTTCTTCAGCGATTAATGCAAAGAAATAGAGGAAAAGAACAGAATGGGAAAGACTAGAGATCTCTTCAAGAAAATTAGAGATACCAAGGGAACATTTCATGCAAAGATGGGCTCGATAAAGGACAGAAATTGTATGGACCTAACAGAAGCAGAAGATATTAAGAAGAGCTGGCAAGAATACACAGAAGAACTGTACAAAAAAGATCTTCATGACCCAGATAATCATGATGATGTGATCACTCATCTAGAGCCAGACATCTTGGAAAGTGAAGTCAAGTGGGCCTTAGAAAGCATTACTACAAACAAAGCTAGTGGAGGTGATGGAATTCCAGTTGAGCTCTTTCAAATCCTGAAAGACAATGCTATGAAACTGCTGCACTCAATATGCCAGCAAATTTGGAAAACTCAGCAGTGGCCACAGGACTGGAAAAGGTCCGTTTTCATTCCAATCCCAAAGAAAGGCAATGCCAAGGAATGCTCAAACTAC
>SJYQ01096541.1:307680-352470 GCA_006410935.1 Redunca redunca
GACTCTGATGCTGGGAGGGATTGGGGGCAGGAGGAGAAGGGGATGACAGAGGATGAGATGGCTGGATGGCATCACTGACTCGATGGACGTGAGTCTGAGTGAACTCCGGGAGATGTTGATGGACAGGGAGGCCTGGCGTGCTGCGATTCATGGGGTCGCAAAGAGTCGGACATGACTGAGCGACTGAACTGAACTGATGTGAAGAAGAGTCAACTTATATATATATATTTATGTGTGACTGAATCACTTTACCGTATGCCTGAAAATAACACAACATTGTAAATCAACTACACTTCAATTTAAAAATAATAAAAAATTTAAATTAAAAAAAGAAGTATGTGTTGAAGCAAAGCAGTAAATTGGTCAACTAATGTTGCTGCTGCTGTTTAGTTGCTAAGTCTTGTCCAACTCTTTGCAATCCCGTGGACTGCAGCCTCCCAGGCTCTGTCCCTGAGATTTCCCAGGCAAGAATACTGGACTGTGTTGTCACTTCCTTCTCCAGGAGATAGTCCCCATTCCGGGATCAAACCCGTGTCTCCTGCTTGGCAGGCGGATTCTTTAGCCCTGAGCCACCTGGGAAGCCCCTGGTCAATTATTACTAGCTGCTAAAATAAGCCTTCTCAAAATAACAGTGGCTTAACCTAGTAAGGGCTTATGTCACACTCAAGTGAAATCCAGTGCAGACATTCCCTTGGTCATCTCTCCTGGGGGGCTTCCTCAGAGTCCTTCAGTAGATCCTTTGTAGCTGACAAAAGAAAGAGGGAGGAGAGAGCGTGTGAAGGATTGCCCCCTACTTAATCGCTTTGGTCCAGAAGGGACACATACTACTTCCCCTCGCATCTCACTGCCAAAGGTAACCACATGAATGGAAGGCTGGGTTCCATAGTCCCTATCCTGGCAGCTGCTTCCTCAAAGAAGCTTTGCCCTGCAGAAGGGGAGCAGGAGTCAATGATGTTTGGCAGTAAACAGATACCATTGCTGCTCTTCAAGAGCTTACAACCCAGTGGGAACATAGACAAGGGGCTACAAAAGAAAAAAATGTGCTAAATAAACAGCCATTAGGGTGAGTGGGCCAGGGGGGCAATGGGATCAGGGAAGGCTTCTTGGAAGAAGGGGAACCTGAGCGAGACCTAAAGTGAATATGGATGCAACCGGGAAGAGGTGAAGGAGAGGGTTCCCAGCAGAGGAGGCAGGATGTGCAAAGGTAGAACAAAAAAGAGGAGTATGCTGCACGTGAGGAACTAAAGGCAATTCAGAGAAGATTATACGGAGAGGGAGGCAGGAGCTGGAGCTGGAGGGGTAGGCAGGGGCCAGACTATTCACTCCCTCTGCCAACAAATATTTACTGAGTGTCTGGTTTATGCCAGGCAATGGGGACAAAGCAGTGGACCAAACAGTCCCAAGGTCATGAGAGCTTTTTGAGTCAGGGAAGGAGTCTGGACTTGGGCCTAAGGGCAAGGAGATTCCCAAAGGGATCAAGATTTGGGGCCCTCCTGCGGGAGCCTTTCGTGCAGGGATGGGACAATTCTGCACCCTGCCACCCACCGCATCCCGCAGAGCATGATGGAGCCATCAGGCCCACAGTCTGGAGTTGGCAGCTGTGTGTGGATCCAATTTCCGGCATTTGGGCAGGTGCCCTTTGCAGCGAATGAATTGTTTACTCTGCCATTTGTTGTAATCATTTCCGATCTTTTGCTTATTGTGTCAAAGATAAACACCACTTGGCTGATCCCCCGGGAGCAAGACGCCTGTTCCACAGGCCTTTGTGAGCCATCACTTCACAGTCGAAACAACCTGTTATTTCCTCTCTTGAAAGAGACTCATAAAATGATAGATGAATCTCCAGTAACTATAATACCTTCCTAATGGTTAGAGAAACCAGAGCCATAGAGCAGGAGTGCAGTCTAGAAGAAAAATGGGAGGGTTAGAAAGACAAGCTTTAAAATATAATGGTGTCGTAATGGGCAAAATGAAACACATGGATGCTATTAGAATCCTGCCCGATGCATCTTGAGCAGAGCGTTAGCTGGAGAGCAGCCCTCTCTACCCAGAGTTCCTGCTTTCCCCAGGGTGGATACTGTAACCATGTTTGTTGAATGACTGAACAATGACAGTGTTTGCTGAATGACAAAATCCACAAGTGCTGTTTACTGCGTAAGTGATAGATCTATTCCTAAACAAAGTATGGGCCCCTCGAAGGCCCTGGAAAAATTCACGCTGATCAAATAAGCAGATGGTTCTAAGTCCTGAACCCACAGGGAACTCAGGATCACGGGTATTTATCAGACCCTGTGCTGTGTGCTCTGTGAGGAATAATTCACTGACCTCCAAAGCCACACAGCTAGCGGCTGATACATGTGGTCATTACAACAGATAAAACTGAAGATTAAAGGCACTGATCCCCAAAACATGTATATGTGCCAAAGAATATTCCAAGCAAAGTAAGAGAACTAGCCGTGTTTTCCTCTGACTGCAGCCCACTTTAACACTCCCCATCCATAATGGTGACTGCAAAGAGTCCCTTTGAATTCTATCTAAGTTCCATCATCGCCAATTTCATTTTCCAAAAAATGGCACGTGTCCCACTTCCCACGTTTTCTCCAGGGTGGCCTCATCAGTGCCCCGCCACAAGTGTGTGGAGCTTAATTCCCCTCCCCTTGCATCCAGGTGGGCTGGTGACTGCATCAACCCATAGAATAAAAGGGAAATGATGCTGTAGGACCCTAAGCCTGATCCTAAAACATGACGTGCTTGCATGCTCAGTCATGTCTTACTCTTTGTGACCCCATGGACCTGTAGCCCCCCAGGTTCCTCTATCTATGGGATTCTCCAGGCAAGAATACTGGAGTGGGTTGCTGTTTCTTCCTCCAAGGGATCTTCCTGACACAGGGACTGAACCCACACCTCCTGTGTTTCCTGCATTGGCAGGTGAGTTCTTTACCACCGAGCTACTTGGGAAGCCAAAGATGTAGCTCCACCTTTTTCACTGGAAACTTTGCTCCCAGAAACCTGAGCTGCCAGGGATGAAGCTCAAGTCCCCAGAGGCTGCTATGCCAGGAGGAAGCCCAGACACGTGGAAGAGGCACTCCAGTCCCGATCCCATTCTGTGTGGCATCACCGCCCCCGGGCTAGACTGGTGATGAAGGAGCTTTCCAAGGATTCTGGCCCCCAGCCTTTGAGTTGTCCTTGCTGAGGTCCCAGATATCATGCAGCCTAGACACAAGTCACCTCTGCAGTGTCCTTTCCAACACCCTGACCCTCAGAATCCATGAGCATAATAAAACTGCTGTTTTAAGCTGTTAAGTCAGGGGGTAATTTTGTTATACAGTGTTATCGGCTGAATCATGTCCCCAGAAATTCTTATGCTGATGTCCTAACTCCCAAGACCTCAGAATGCAGCTGTATTTGGAGACAGGGTCTTTAAAGAGGTGATTAAGGTAGAATTAGATCTTTGGCTTGGGCACTAATCCAGTATGACTGGTGTCCTATAAGAAGAAGAGATTAGGGGCATCTCTGGTGGTCCAGGGGTTAAGAATTCACCTTGCAATGCAGGGGTCACTGGTTTGATCCCTGATCCAGGAAGATCCCATATATGGGACAACTAAGCCTAAGCACCACAGTTACCAAGCCTGCACTTTAGGGCCCTTGAGTCACAACTACTGAGCCCCCGTGCTGCAACCACTGAGGCCTGCAAGCCGTAGAGCCTGTGCTCTGCAACAAGAGAAGCCACGGCAACGAGAAACCCACACACCACAACCAGAGAGTAGCCCCAGCTTGCTGCAACCAGAGAAAGCCCGTGCACAGCAGCAAAGACCCAGTGCGCCTGATAAATAACTTTTAAGGGAAAAAAGAAGATATTAGGACACAATCGTGAACAGCCACACCGGGAGAAAGCAGCCCCTACAAGCCAAGGGGAGAGGCCTCGGGAAAAACCAGTCCTGCCGACACCTTGGCCGCAGACTTCCAGCCTCCAGAACTGCAAGACAAGACATTTCTGTTGCTGAAGCCACCCAGCCTGCACTGCTTTGTTATGACAGATGAATGCACACCAGCATAGTAAGCAGAGCATCAGTTCACACTCACTGGTCCCTACTCTAGGCCAGGCCCGAGACTGGACTCAGGGTGCTTCCCTCACCTCCAGGAGCTCTCAGTGGAAAGTTAGGAAAGAGACACATAAGAATTTAAAGTGTAAGAGGTGAAGGGACAGCCAGAATGCCAGGTGGCCAAGAGAAGGGAACAACGAATCAGTCTTGATGGGCAGGAAGGGCTTCAGGAAGAAGTGCTGCTGTGACCTGGGCCGTAGAGGAGCACGGAGGCTAACCAAGCAGAGGGCAGAGGAAATTCCAGGCAGGGGACCTCACTGAGAGAGGATGTGATGGTGAGGACAAAGGAAAGGAGATCCATGTGGCTCCTGGGAGCAGTCCATGGAGATGCTGTGGGCAAGGAGGTGGAGAGGCCCAGGATAACTCACAAAGGGCCCTGACTGCCATGCCCAGCGCTTTTCTGGATGTTTGCCGGGTCCCCAAAGCTGGAGAGCATAGAGAAAGCTAGCAGGAGGGCTGTGAACAGAAACTAGGCTTGAAAGCCGTGAAGATGAGAGATGAGCCTCCCCCAGCACTCGTGCCCAGTAAGAGGAGGGCAGTGGAAGAACCACATGCCCTGGCCTCCAAACCTCCTCCAGGGCTGCCCAGGCCGGTCAGCGGGCTGGCGGGGGAGCCGGGGGTGGGGCCGTGGGCAGGCTGCAGCCCCCATGAATATACATGATCCTGCCCTGGAAGCCCGGCTTCCTGCGGCGCGTTTACCAAGCTTTATCTTGACAAGGTGATGTCCTTCAGCATAGGACATTATATGGCTCTTAGTTCAGCACTTCTGTCAAGTCCGAGGCAGACGTTTGATTTCCGCTTCATACATATGCTTAGGTGCTCGGAAAAGGCAGTGAGGAGAGGAGCAGCGAGGCCAGGGAGGGAGGTCAACCCCAAGGAGGACGGCTGGGGCTCTCCCCAGGCTGCGTCCAGCTCTGACTTACAGCTGACTTTGGTCATACCGGCCGTGGGCTGCATCTTAACAGCCTTGACGCTCTGCACGCTGATTTGGGCCAAGTGCTGGCCAGGGAGATTCCTTCGATTCTACCCCCAGCCTACTGGGTGACCATAGAGAAATCTCTGTCCCTCTCTGGGTCACAGACCCTTCCTCTGACAATCGGAGGGATTGTAACCGCAGTCAGCAAACTTTTTTTTTTAAGCAGTCAGACCCTGTTTTCAACCACAATTTGGACAAATCACAGTTAACACCATCCTGATTGAGACAGACAATGGGCAGTAACCTTTCCCCTCTCCTCTCCATAGTTTCTGAGGCCCCTACACAACCCCCAGGCTACACAGAGCTCAGATAAAGAACTCCTGCTTTAGCTGGCCTCTGCCTGTCCTGGGCCAACATCTGGGGAGGTGAGAACCCCTTGTTAATTTCAAAACATCCCACTGACCCCACCCAGTTGTACTTTTAGCAGCCCCTTTTCCCCATCAAGAACACTAATGCTAAACAAAACTGTGGGAATTTGGCAACAATTAAATAAATGTACATTTTGTTTCTTACAGCATCCGTATCCATGTTTAAATACAGAGCATGAAAGTTAGAGATGTATTCAGTCCATTGCAGCATTTCCCAAAGTGTGTTTCCTTCTAGGAGAGTGGTTCTAAAAGCTTAATGGCCTTTAGAATCATCTGGTACTGGAGAAACTGGCAGATTCTAGGGCCCCATCAGGAAGCCTCTGATGCAGGATCTGAGGGTTGGGGATGGGACCTAAGCCTGTATTTTCCTAGATTTTATTGTATTTAGTTTTGGGCTCTGCTGGGTCTTCCTTGCTATGCAATTTTTTTCTAGTTGCGGTATGGGTGCGTGCATTCTCAGTTGCTCAGTCGTGTCCGATTCTTTGTGACCCTATGGACTCTAGCCCGCCTGGCTCCTCTGTCCATGGGATCTTCCAGGCAAGAATACCGGAATGGGTTGCCATTTCCTCCTCCAGGGAATCTTCCTGACCCACGGATCAAATCTGCATCTCTTCTGTCTCCTTACAGTGGCAGGCAGATACTTTACCACTGAGCCACCTGGGAAGCCCCTGGTTGCAGCAAGTGGAGACCACTCTTCACTGCCGTGCAAGGGCTTCTCAATTCAGTGGCTTCTCTTGTTGCAGAGCATGGATGCTAGGCGCGCAGGCTCAGCAGTTTTGGCCCATGGGCTTAGTTGCCTGGAGTCATGTGGAATCTCCTCAGACCAGGTCCTCTGCGTTGATAGGTGGATTCCTAACCACTAGACCACCAGGGGAGTCCCCAGAGCCAGCATTTTTAAAAAGCTCCTCAGGTGGTTCTGATGCAGATGGTTTGGGGACCCACGCTTTGAGAAACTCTGAGCTTAGATGCTCTGGTTAAAAAGAAAGAAAAAACAGAAGCAGCATTCTTTGGTTAAATAAGACTAGAAAACTGCATCTGCTCCCTGCTAGAGTGTCACAGTAGTGCAAAAAAGGGGATTTGAGGAGTCTTCCAGTTTCTAAACTTATCTGACCTCAGAAGCATTTTACTCCCTAGTAACAGCATTTAATTCTGGAATATACTTTGAGAAGTGCTCACTTATTAACAAGGTTTGATGATCATCAGTCAGTCATTTCAGTCGCTCAGTCATGTCCGACTCTTTGTGACCCCATGGACTACAGCATGCAAGGCTTCCCTGTCCATCATCAACTCCTGGAGCTTGCTCAAACTCATGTCCCTCGAGTCGGTGATGCCATCCCTCCATCTCATCCTCTGACGTCCCCTTCTCCTCCTGCCTTCAGTCTTTCCCAGCATCAGGGTCTTTTCCAATGAGTCAATTTTTTGTATCAGGTGTCCAAAATATTGGAGTTTCAGCTTCAGCATCAGTCCTTCCAATGAATATTCAGGACCGATTTCCTTTAGGATGGACTGATTTGAACTCCTTGCAGTCCAAGGGACTCGCAAGAGTCTTCTCCAACATGATACTTCAAAAGCATCAATTCTTCAGCGCTCAGCTTTCTTCACAGTCCAAATCTCACATCCATACATGATTACTGGAAAAACATAGGTTTGACTAGATGGACCTTTGTTGGCAAAGTAATGCCTCTGCTTTTTAATATGCTGTCTAGGTTTGTCATCGCTTTTCTTCCAAGGAACAAGCTTCTTTTAATTTCATGGCTGCAGTCACCATCTGCAGTGATTTGGAAGCCCAAGAAAATAAAGTCTCTCACTCTTTCCCTTGTTTCTGCATCTATTTGCCATGAAGTGATGGAACCAGATGCCCTGATCTTCCTTTTTTGAATGTTGAGTTTTAAACCAAGTTTTTCACTTTCCTCTTTAGCTTTCATCAAGAGGTTCCTTAGTTCTTCCTCGCTTTCTGCCATAAGGGTGGTATCATCTGCATATCTGAGGTTATTGATATTTCTCCCAGCAATCTTGATTCCAGCTTGTGCTTCATCCAGCCCAGCATTTTGGATGATGTACTCTGCATAGAAGTTAAATAAGCAGGGTGACAATATACAGCCTTGACGTATTCCTTTCCCAATTTGGAACCAGTCCATTGTTCCACGTCCAGTTCTAACTGTTGCTTCCTGGCCTGCATACAGATTTCTCAGGTGGCAGGTAAGGTGGTCTAGTATTCCCATCTCTTTCAGAATTTTCCACAGTTTGTTGTGATCCACATGGTCAAAGGCTTTGGCATGGTCAATAAAGCAAAATAGATGTTTTTCTGGAACTCTCTTGCTTTTTCAATGATCCAACTGATGTTGGCAATTTGATCTTTGGTTCCTCTGCCTTTTCTAAATTCAGTTTGAACATCTGGAAGTTCACAGTTCACATACTGTTGAAGCCTGGCTTAGAGAATTTTGAGCATTACTTTGCTAGCATGTGAGATGAGTGCAATTGTGCGGTAGTTTGAGCATTCTTTGGCATTTCCTTTCTTTGGGATTGGAATGAAAACTGACTTTTTCCAGTCCTGTGGCCACTGCTGAGTGGTTTGATGATATACGCGTGCGTGCGTGCATGCGTGTGTGTGTGTGTGTGTGTGTGTGTTTGTCTGTCTGTCTGTGTGTGAATTGGAGGTCCTTAGCAATAATATCTTGGTCTAATCAGTACATGTTAATTATATCTTCTCTGTTAGCTTTTTATGGGTCCAAATCAAGACAGCTTATGGGGAACGGAGAAGGCCACTGACCAACATACTTCTTTTCTTTCTCCAGCAAGAGGATCAGGGCCCTTTCTTAGACATATAGGGCATTTACATTCCTACCATATCCCTTATCGGACTGATACCCTGTGAGTCAGGCACATTAAAAAGTCTCCTTATCATTTTGTAAAAGTAAAGTATAGTTGATCTACAGTATCATGTTAGTTTCAGGTGTACAGAACAGTAACTCAGTTTTATATATGTATATATACATATAATATACATATATATACTTTTTCAGACATATATTTTTTCAGATTCTTTTTCCTTATAGATTATTACAAAATATTGAATATAGTTAATTATACTTTATATTATGTGTAAATGTTCATCTCAGCTTCCTAATTTACCCCTCTCTTCCCTGTTGGTAGCCATAAGTTTGTTTTTTATGTCTGTAGTTACAATAGCCAAGACAAAGAAGCAACCTAAATGTCCATTGGCAGAAGAATGGATAAAGAAGATATGGTACATATACACATTGGAATACTACTTGGTCTAAAAAAAGAATGAAATAGCACCATTTGCAGCAACATGGATGGACCTAGAGATTATCATATTAAATGAAGTAAGCCAGATGAGAAAGACAAATATCATATGATATCACATATGTAGGTTTTTTTTTAAAGATGCAAATAAACTTACTCTACCAGGTTTTACAGTGAACCTGGAAATATATCAGTAATGGGAACATGATGGCTTTGGAATCCAGTAGATTGGGGTTCAAATCCACTTAATACCGCCTGTGTGCCAGTGGGCAGGTACTATACCTCAGAGAACTTTCATTTCCTTGTCTGTAAAACAAAGATACTGCCTAGTTCATAATTTTGTTGTGAATATCAAACGAGAGAACAAATGCAAAGCGTTCAGCACAGTGTCTGAAGCACAGTAAGCTCTTGATAACAAGGGTGATACAATGATCCCTTATAGCATCAACCAATAATCCGAGCACATATATTTGGGCAGATGAGAATGGGCACTGGTGGAGATGCCTGGAGATGCTTGGATCAAGGCAGTGGGTAATGAAACCCCTCTGATATGTGTGTGCTTTCTACCTGGGCCGGTCATTGTCCAACTTGATTGCACATGAGAATCACCTGCAGCTCAGACCAATGAAATGAGAATCTCTGGCATGGAACCCAAAAAAGCATAAGGATTTTTAAAAATCTTCAGCCCTAAGTTTTCGTCTTGAGTGCAAGGCCTATATATCTGTCTATGTAACATCTCCCTTGGTTAGCTCGTCATCCTCAACATGTCCTGGGCTTCACTCCAATTCCGGTGTTCCCGCTTCCAGTGATGGCACCAGCCAGCCAGTTCCAAAAGCCAGGTTCATAGGAGGCCTGCTTAATGCCCGCTTCCAGTCGCCAGCTCCTGTGAGGACTGAATGTTTCAACATCTCTTATCCTCACCACTGTCTATCATCCAGTCCAAGCTCCTAGCATCTCTCGCTTGGACCACTGCAATAACTTCCTGACTGGTTTATAAACACCCATTTGATCCACCTTCAACTCATTCTAGCTGCAGCCAGAATGACCTTCTCTAAACACAAACCCAAGCATGAGGCACATGCATACACACACACAGACACACACAGTTTTTAGGGAAAATGCCAGAATCCTTGTTTCTGTGCTCTTTACTCCCTGCCCTACAATACTAGCCTTTAATCCATCCTTCTTGCATGCGCCCTCCCTTAGTAGAGACTTCGCAGATGCTGTTCCCTCTCCTTGAGGCACCTTCTCATCCCTTTTCCCCAGAGAGCTCCTACTTAACCTTCAGAACTGAGCTCAAGCCACCACCTTGACCACCACTACCAAGTATTCCAAGCAGGAGTACTCTAGGGTCTTCCCAGAGCACAGAATGTCCGCCCTTCATTGCACCTGTCAGAGTTGCTGAGTAACTTCTGTGTGACTATTTAATTCATCTCCATGGCCCACTCCATCCCCACCACCAGACTGTATGTTCCCTGAAGGCAAGGCTGATTTCTGTCTTGCCCGATATGGCTTTACGTACACAGTAGGCACTCAGTCAAAGTTTTGAGTCCTTCCTGAAATTCTATTACAAATCACTTTCTCTTTCCAGGGAATTTTCCCATCTGCTTTTACTGGTGGGCTTTATAATGAGGATTCCCAAAGAATGTGGAGTCATAGGTATGAGTTTTAATTAACTCCAATAGGCATTTAATGTAGATTTAATAAGACAGTTATTGTATGTTAATTAAATGTCAACTGATTGCTAAAAGGTTTTTGCAATTATTGAAGTTTACTAATTATCTAATAGATAAATCAGTTTCCCATGTAAATAACTAGCATCTACATAAGCAATAAATAGGCCATTTAGATTCCACACATTAACATATTGAAATGAGAGGTTAGCCCCTTGGGGGATTCTAGGAACTGGTGTCCAATTCAGAGAAGGAATCATCATACCAATCATCTCATAGTCGTTATGCCCCATCCTCTGGGACACAGTGAGAAACCTGGTTGCAAAGATGAGCCTGCTCAGAGCCGGAGCCAGTTTTAGAAATGCTTCCTTCCCACACTTTCTGAAAGCAGAAAACTGGTAGCAGTTTTGGTCTACTCTAGAAAGATCCCTTCAAGCACTGAGGGTTCCTCTCATCTACTGTGAAATGGGGTCTCTAAAGCTCTCTACCCCCGGTGTCTGTGAGCCCTGATGGCTAACATATGAGCCTCAAGAGAGTAAGTGTTCAATGGACAGCAGCACCCCTCTGCTCTGGTCTTCACTCCGGGCCCAGCTCTGGCTCTTCCATCAGACTCACTGTCTCGAAGACGACGGTCGGGAGATGACTTCCCTCCCTGAGCCTCAATTTCCCAATCTAGAAGAGCCACCTCCCAGGGTTGCACAGATAAAATGAGTCAAGGGCCTGAGTGGGAGTAGAGAGAAAAGGAAAGGGCAACAATTGAAAACAATGGGGATGTTTTGGGCTTCCCAGGGGGCGATAGTGGTAAAAACCCACCTGCCAGTACAGGAGACATAAGAAACACAGTTTCAGTCCCTGGGTTGTGAAGAACCCCTGGAAGACGGCATGACAACCCACTCCAATATTCTTGCCTGGAGGATCCCATGGACAGAGAAGCCTGGCAGGCTACAGTCCATGCCAGGACATGACTGGCAAAAAGAGTTGGACAAAGAGATGGACACAACTGAAGTGACTTAGCATGCATGCGTGGAGATGTTTTAGAAGAAAGACTGGAAAGCTGTCAGCTGTCTGTGTTGCTGGGTACTGTGTCAGGCACTGCCAGCTGGTTTCTCCTTTAGTTTTTATCCACCGTCCAGCTTAAAGTAGTTCAAATCATGCCCATTTTAGAGATGAGGGAAGAGAAACAGGGAGGCTATGGAATCTGCAAACAGTTACACAGCAAGAGAGTAGAAGAACCCGGAGCACAACGACAACCACCAGGACCCTCCTGACCCTTCCCGCTCCACCTCTGCCCTGCCACCTAAGGTCATTGGAATCCTGAGAAACACAGCCCTTCTGAATTGGAAGTAAGAGCTAAATGGGAGTTAGCCTTTGTTCCATTCCAGGCAGTGTTTCTAAAGACTCTACTTGTACAATCTTTCTTTTTTCTTTTAATTAATTTATTTATTTTAATTGGAGGCTAATTACTTAATTCCTACAATAAACCTCTGAGGTCAGTGCTCAGGCATTTTACAGCTGAAAAAAACAAGAGGCACAGAGGGGTTTAGTAACCTAAAGGTCAAGGACACATAGCTAGTGGGGCCAGACCCAGCATTTGAACCCCAGCGGGCAGGCTGGCTCTAGACACTGAGCCACGGCCAGGGCACCCTAACATTTGCAGGGCCCCAGTAAGAACACAAGCGGATGCTCACGTACTATGTATGCGCTCCAAACATTTAAATTGTATGTGAAAGTCGCTCAGTCGTGTCCGATTTTTTGTGACCCCGTGGACTCTAGCCTGCCAGGTTCCTCTGTCCATGGCATTCTCCAGGCAAGAATACCGGAGTGGGTAGTCCTTCCCTTCTCCAGGAGATCATCCCCACCCAGGGATAGAACTCAGGTCTCCTGCATTGCAGGCAGATTCTTTACCGTCTGAGCCACCAGGGAAGCCCTGTGTGCTCCAAATATTTAAATCATAAAACTATGTTGAGTGAAATGCCTTGACAAATGAATGTTCACAAGGACCTGGAAGGCCAAATTTGCATTTAGATTCTTGGACTCAGCAGAGTGTCATGCACACCACAGCCCGGCTGCCTGCATCCTCCAGACGCAGCATCCAACAGCCCCAAGCAGCTGCCCTTTGGACCACTCCTCACAGTGTGGCCTGCCCCACGAGGATGGACCCAGGGAACGGGTCCACACAGACGCTGGGAGCCGGGCTCTGCGGGCGGGAAACTCTGGGGCCCCAGGTACCTGGCACATGATCTTCCCCTGAAAAGGAAGTAGGGGTCCAAGCAGGCACTTCCCCATGGATTCCTCACCACGTGGGAGGGCCAGAGCATCTCCCTTAAAAGCATGGGGCTCTGAGGTGGGGTGGGGGTTCAGTCATTCAGTTGTGTCTGACTCTTTCTGACCCCATGGACTGCAGCACGCCAGGCTTCCCTGTCCATCACCAGCTCCTGGAGTTTACTCAAACTCATGTCCATTGAGTTGGTGATGCCATCCAACCACCTCATCCTCTGTCATCCCCTTCTCCTCCTGCCATCAATCTGTCCCAGCATCAGGGTCTTTTCCAATGAGTCAGTTCTTCGCATCAGGTAGCCAAATTATTGGAGTTTCAGCTTCAGCATCAATCCCTCCAATGAACATTCAGGACTGATTTCCTTTATGATTGAAAGGGGTGGGGTGGGGGCATCTTTTTCTCAAGTCTAGGGAGAGAAGGGAGCAACACTGCCTTTCAGCTCCACCATACTGCCTGCCCATACCCCCTGCTAAGTGGCAGGGCTGGGGTCTGAATCCACCAGACTCCAGAACCTAAGCACTTAGCAGCTACACTCAAATGCCAAGGAAGGTGGTCCAGCCTGCACCTGGAGTCCTTTTTTGTCTGAGGGATGGGCCAGCAGTGTGAAGCATCCAGGCAGCCTGCAGCATGGGAGCGCTCTGCCTTTGGAGCCAGACACAGGAGTGCTTCCACTGACAAACACCCAGATATTGAGCAATTCACTTCAACTATCTGAAAGTCAGCTTCCTTGTTGATAAAGTGGGGATCATCTCAGCTACTTGATTTTGAAGAGTTGTTGTGGCAGAAAATGACATAATGTTTGTAAAGCATGGAGTACGGTACTGGGCACATAGTAAATTCTCAATAAATGTCAGAGAGAGACACACATTATCTTGGTCCCAGGTAAGACCGTCAAGGGCCTGTCTTTCTGCAGCTGTGAATTCTTGAGCTCAGAATCCCGAGACGCTCTGTCTTGACTTCCCTACCCGGCCTCCCCAGCATCCTCTCCCCTACGCACACCACCCCATTCCAGGGGTCCAGAACAATAGCACAGTCAGGTGTGCCTGCCCTGTGGGCACCTCCCCAGCCCTTCGGGGGTCCCGCCTGAAGCCCTGAATATGAGTCCCGTTTGCAGGAATTCTCTTCCCTCCGGAGAAAGGGGCTTCTTTGGGAAATCCTTTTCCTTTCAGTGGGCCAGGAAGAGAGAGGGGCTTTCGACCAATGAAAACTCGCAGAGTAAATAAATGGAGGCACACCCCCCAAAGGGCTCCCAGGACCCCTGGGGTCAGAAGCCAGGCGCTGCATTTATGTGCAAATGGAGTCGGATTAGGGATTAGGGATTATCGGAGTCCCGAATTACATGCAGCTGCTCGATCTCTTTGTCCAGAGGGATCAGGGAGATTTCTTGGTCTCCCCCTCCCCTCCCCTCCCCTCCTTTCCCCAGTGCTGTAGGAGGCAGAAGGCAAGAGAGGCTCTCACTGCCCAGTTGGGGAGGGCTGAGGAAGAGGTGGGGAGAGGCAGACCACCGATCGATCGGTGGCCCACGTGGCCCGGCTTCCAGTGGGGTGGGATCGATGCACCTTCCTGCTGATTCCTGCACATCCCTGGGGCAGGGTCGGCAGCAAGCCCAGAACCTTGCCCCAGCTCCGGCCTTTTTCCTCGCAGCACCTGGCCCTGAGAAGGGGGCCGTTCCAGACATCCATCCTCAGGTGTAGCAGTCTGCATGAAACCTTTCCTTGTTCTGACCAATTACATACCATAGCTTCAAGTCTCCTCTGGGCTTCCCTCATAGCTCAGTTGGTAAAGAATTCGCCTGCAGTGCAAGAGACCCTGGTTTGATTCCTGGGTCGGGAAGATCCCCTGGAGAAGGGATAGGCTACCCACTCCAGTATTCTGGGCTTCTCTTGTGACTCAGCTGGTAAAGTATCTGCCCGCGATGCGGGAGACCTGGGTTCAATCCCTGTCACCCTAGTCAGTATATTCTGGCTCCAGTATTTCTGGCCAGTCCATGGGGTTGCAAAGAGTTGGACACGACTGAGTAACTTTCACTTTCAAGTCCCCTCTGCAACCTTGAGTGGGGGGGGGAACCCTGCCCCAGGTGACTGAACTCCAAGAGCAGGAATGAAAACATGGGTCTTCTGTCTCCCAGTCCTGGGTTCCAGTGCTACATGTTTGCACTTTGCAGTCAATGGAAAGCAGCCCAAAAATTCATATCTCTTGCAATTTTTTTTTTTTTGGCATTCATCTCTACTAAATGCTAATATAGAACCAGAATTTTTTCTATGTAACAGTTAAAGTGATCCTAACAGGTAGTTGTGGTTATTTCCATTTTAAAGCTGAGCAAGCTGAGGTTCAGAGGAGTTTGGGGGTTTGTCCAACGTCACCCAGCAAGATGACAGCATCAGGACTGTAGCCCCGAGAGTTCTGGCCAGGCCAGCACTGCTGAAGCCCGTGGAGAAGGCAGGAGAACGCAGGCTGGGAGCTGTGTGTGCCCTGTGAGGGACTCATGGCACCTGGGCCCCCTGGGCCCTGGGGTCACTTCTCCCCAGAATAACCCTGGGGAAGGTGCCACCCTGGTGAGGCATCCCTGGGGTCTCTGCCCAGGGCACCAGAGGGTGGGGGCAACTGGGGCCAAACAGCTTCTGCAAGGCATCCATGGACTCTCACTGGGGGACTGACCCCCTTCCTGCCCCTTCAGTGGGCTTCCCTGTGGGGAGACAGCATAAGGCTTTTCACTCAGGATTGCTTAGACTTGGAGAAAATTCACCCACAAAAATCACAAGCAGAGGAAGAGTGTAAAGCAGAGGTCAGGAAAATTTTGCTGTCGAGTGAAACTTCTGTCAGACAGTAAATATTTCAGGGCTGGAGGGCCATGTGCCATCTCTGTTACACACTTTCTTTGTTTTTCTTTATCAGCCTTTTAAAAAGCTGTTCTTAGCTCATGGGCTGGGCACATGCCCGAATGGGCCCTCTGGCCTCAGAGCTAACAAGCCCAGGTCTCACCTGTCTCCATCACAGGGACTGAGGCAGGAGTCTGGGTCTCTGTCCCAGCAATTTCTGCTTCCATCTCCTTGGCCTAAACTGCTGCACGTGGCTGCTCTGAATGAAAGGGTGCATAGGGAAATATTTTTTACTGAGCACATGGCTGCTCCAAGCCAAAGACAGGGTAGGTGCCAGGGCAGGGGGTGAGCATAGGCCAGGGCCTGAAACAGAGCAGGGGCTGGGGGGCCAAGAATTGGGGCTGGGAGCGGGCCTGGCTGGGGCTGGGTGCAGCTGTAACGGAGCCAGACCAGATCCCCACACTCTCCTCTCAGCTCGAATCAATAACTATTTGAATTTCTTTCATCTGAGCAGGGATCGCAACACAGGCAAACACGGAAGGGAAAAGGCATTGATCCTTCCCAGCTGCTGCCAACCCCTCCCCACTGTTCTCACCGCTCCCCGCATCGTGCCATCTGGCCTTCCCTCCCCCGGGCCTCTCCGCTCAACAGAAGCTCACGGTCCCACACTCAGACATCCACGGGACCTCCAAGGCAGCCCACAATACAAGGATGCTGTCGTCCCCGCAACAACCAGGACCATCCAGTGGGTATCCATAGGCGGCCTCCACCTCTCAGCCGGCCCCATGACTGGACAAGCCTGGGCTTCCCTGGGTGAACCACCACCCAGCCCCCAGGGCAGCCTGGTTCTCATCCCCTGTGCTGACTCTCAAGCACCGTGCTAGCTTCAGGAATCCATTTTCATATTCATGAATCAGGGAGACAAAGCAGGTATCTCATGATCGGTTTCTCGTGCAGTGTGATTTCAGATTCAGCCAACATCGGAGTGGTTCCCTGAGGTGTTAGATAATGGATTTCATGGGGAGAGACTGGAGGCAGGGAGCGTGGTTAGGGGAATGAGGCAGAGGGACTGATGGGAGATGCTGGGGGCCTGAAAATAAGGTACAAAGGACAAGTGAGGATGAATTGCAACATGTTTGTGATATAAAATTAGTAGGATGTCGTGAGAGGATGAGGGAAAGGGAGGACTCGAAAATGATCCCCAGGTTTCTGGTTTGGGTGAGGAGGAGGTAGGTCATTGACCAAGAGAAGCAACAACCGGGGAGGTGGGTCTGCAGGGAAATACGGGGAGACTGGCCTTGGTTATGTTGAGTTGCAAATGCCAAGTTATCATGAAATGAAAAGGTCCCGAGGGAGGGTTGTTGTTGCTGTTTTAGTCACTGAGTCATCTCTGACTCTTCTGTGACCCCAAGGACTGTAACCCATCAGGCTCCTCTGTTCATGGAATTTCCCAGGCAAGAATACTGGAGTGAGTTGCCATTTCCTTCTGTAGGGGATCTTCCCGACCCAGGAATTGAACCTGTGTCTCCTACATTGCAAACAGATTCCTTACCACTGAGCCACCAGGGAAGCCCTCTCCAGGGTTGTTAGTGAAGTCACTCAGTTGTGTCGGACTCTTTGCGATCCGTGGACTGTAGCCCACCAAGCTCCTCCGTCCATGGGATTCTCCAGGCAAGAATACTGGAGTGGGTTGCCATTTCCTTCTCCAGGGGATCTTCCCAACCCAGGGATCGAACCCAGGTCTCCCACATTGCAGGCAGATGCTTTAACCTCTGCACCACCAGGGAAGCCTAGGGTTGTTACATGGGTCTAAATCTCAAAGGGCAGCCTGCACCATAAATATAAAGTTGGGCATCCTTATTGCTCCCTCATCGTCATATAAACCCCTCACTCCTTGAGACCCATGCCATCAGGCTGTACTGCCCTCTCTCCTGTTCCAGTTCTCTCCAGACTACTCTTACACATTCAGGACAGTCTTCAGACCCTGGATCCCAGTCTATTTTCTATTTCCCAAGTCATTCTGGATGTCTTGACTCTCCAGATGGGGAATCTCTCCTGCATACTGCCTTGATAGTTCTTGATTTTCTCATCTCCACTTTCTTCTCTATATCTGCCCCTCTTTACCACTTGTCACCACCAGGAACTGCACCACCTCTAAAATCACTAACTTTACATACTCACTCTCAGCCAAAATGCATTATCATTCTCATTTCTTTCCACAGGTACCCTTTATTGAGCTCATTGAGACCTCAAGCCATTGATTCATCCACTTTCTTCCTATTCTTACATTCCTCATGTAACTTGGAAATTGTCTTTAGCTTTATGTAATGGAAACCCAGCTATGGTGGCTGAACCCAATAAGAATCTATTTTTCCTTTCCTAACAAGATTCAGCTACTTGAAGAAGTCATCAAACTCCTTTTGGCTTTCTAGTGTACCATATTTTGGGGGTAGCTTTCGTCTCCATGGCAGTAGATTGTATTATTGCCCCCAGTGCTTTGTCCCTCCCTGTAGCCATGCCCTTTGTCATGTGACTTTGCGGTTCTTCCCACTAAAAGAGAGAAATATGTCCCACCTCTTGGCTTTAGGTTGCCACTTTCTTATAGAATTAAATATAACTTCATATGAACCAGCAATCTCATGCCTAAGTATTCGCCCTTGAGAAAAGAAAACTTATGTTTGCACAAAAACCTGTATGCAAATGTTTATAGCAGCTTTATGCATAATTGCTAAAAATTGAAAACCATTCAGATGTCCTTCAAAGAGTGAATGGATAATAAATTGCAGTATATCCATACAAAGGAATACTACTCTGTAATAAAAGTAAACATACAACTGATACCTCTGCCCACAAGGAATCTCAAATGCATTAACCTGAGTTAAAGAAGCCAGACTAAAAAAGCTGCATACTGTTTGATTCCATTTATATTACACTCTAGACTAGGCCACATTATAAGAAAAGAAAATAGATGAGTAGCTACTAAGGGACTGAGGATAATGGAGTGGTCGACTACAAAGGAAGTTGAGAAATTTGGGGCAGGTAAGATGATGGAAATGTAGCAGAAACCAACACAACATTGTAAAGCAATTATCCTCCAATTAAAAATAAATTTAAAAAGAGATGATGGAGATGTTCTGTATCTTGATTGTGGCAATGATTACACAATTATATACAACCATCACAACTCATCAAACCACATCCTTTTTAATTTAATTTTTATTGGAGTATAGTTGCTTCACAATGTCCTTAGTTTCTGCTGTACAACAAAGTGAATCAGCTATACATATATCCCCTCTTTTTTGGATTTCTTTCTCATTTAGGTTATCACAGAACACTGAGTAGATTTCCTGAGCTACACAATGGGTTCTCATTATCTATTTTATACGTAGTATCAGTAGTATATATATGTCAATCCCAAGCTCCCAATTCATCCCACCCTCCCCCTTCCACCCTTTGCCATCCATACATTTGTTTTCTACATCAATGTCTCTGTTCCTGTTTTCCAAATAAGATCATCTATACTATTTTTCTAGATTCCACATATATGCTTTAATATACAAGGCTACATCCTTAATAGGATGTCTTTTACTGCATGTAAATTATACTTTAATAGATTTGACTTTTAAAAATAATTTCTAGGTTTTGAGATCATTTCAGCCAAATGCTAACATCCAACAGAAGTTGGTTTCATTGAAGATGAAAGGAAGGGAAGGAAAGGAAGGAAATAGATGGATAAAAACATGGAAGAATTGATTGACTGATGAATGGCAGCTGGCCAACTAGCTGACCAGCCTGCTGGACAGACAGATAGACCATGATCAGAGTGGAGAGATAGATTGGGCTGCACAGGACAGGAGGCTACAGAGGACAAGCAACTGGGGCAATGGCAAGAACACTCACTGGACTCAGACAGCTTGAGCTCCAGCCCCAGCTGTGTGAACTGAGCAAATCCCTACTTCCTATCATGTAAACAGGAAAATAGTCATCCCCTCCCAGTTAACCATAATTACTCACTTAACAAGCATTTATTTAGCACCAGCTCTGGGCCAAGCACTCCTCTAAGCACTTCCCCTGTGTTAGTTCACGGCATCCATGCAACACTCTTTTTTTTAATTATTAAAAAATGAAGTATTATTGATTTACAATGTCATGTTAGTTTCTGGTGTACAGCAAAGTGATATAGATATATATACATTTATATATATATTTGTATATATGTATACCTATACATGAATTTGTGTATATATATTATAATCTTTTTTAGATTTGTTTCCATTATAGTTTATGACAAGATACTGAATATGGTTTCCTATACTATATAGTAGGGCGTTGTTGTTTTATCAGTTTTATATATAGTAATGTGTATCTGATAATCCCAAACTCCTAATTTATCCCTTCTTTCCCCTTTGGTAACCACAAAGCCATTTGTTTTCTATGTCCACACAACACTTTTATATTCCTGTTTCCAAAAGGAGGGATGAGACTACAGATTAAGTTGAGAGACTTGCTCATGGTTATCCAAAGAGCAAGTGGTCAAGAGCTCAGTACTGTCCACAGGCCCACCCTAATGTGAGAGTCATCACACACATTAATATTAGGTTAAACCAGATAGAATTGCTGATACTTAGTCATTTCTCACACTCTGTTTTTTTTTCTCTTTTATTATTATTATTTATTTATTTTTTTACTTTGCAATATTGTATTGGTTTTGCCACACATCAACATGAATCCGCCACGGGTGTACACGTGTTCCCAATCCCAAACCCCAGGGGCATTTTTATCTGGTTCAACCTAATACTACTATTAGTAACCACGGTTCACTGAAGCACTCAATAAACCGTGGTTACTAATAGTCATCATTTGGGCCAACTGTGCCCTTAGCACTTTGCAAGCAGTATCTCATTTACTGCTCTCAAAAAGCACTCTTAGGTGTGCACGTTCCCATCTTACAGATGAGGAAAATGAGGCTTAGAGAGGCAAACACTTTTGTATGCATTCAAACTGGTAGAACTGAGATGGAGCTCTGTGTGTGACCTCAGAGCATACAGCATCTCTTTCCTGCTGGGTGAAGCAAGGGGCTGAATCTCTCACCACCTATTCAACCCATTTTAGTGCCTGGAAGTCCTTGAATCTACCCTTAGTCTTTCTTATCTCTCCCTACTGTGCCCACTCCCCACAGAGCTCAACAGATAGAGGAGGGACAGGCCAGCAGGTAGAAGGGGTTGGGCATCTTTTCTTCTTTTTTTTTTCAGAAGTGTAGGATTTTTTTAATTTCTTGGCCCCATCCATATTTCAGGGCCTGATATGTCCAGGACAGCTGTTTCCCTCCCCCCAGCCCCTTCCCTACAGACCTCTCCACCACTTCCTCCAGGGCTCTGAAGCCCCTGCAAGGCCAGTCTCCAATGCCAGCCTGGTTAGGGAAGGTTCCAGCATCCGGGCCCCCCTGTTCCAACAGCTGGGTCCTTGAGCCCTGGCCCCAAGCCCCAGCCCTTGGCTGTCTCAGCTTTGGATGATTACAGGAAGGTACCCTCATGACTGCCAACTTCTTGTTCCTCTGCTGGCAATTGCTGGGGTCTCAGTGTGGCGACACAGAACCCCCACACACGAGGCTGACCTCTGTTCCGGGCCTCAGAGGGCTGAGCCCAGGCCCGGCTGAGTTGCTGCCCCGACTCAGAGCTGGAGGAAATAGCTGTTGCTGCTATGGCAACAAGGCTTTGTGCCCTCTGCCCAGAACAAAGAGGGTTTTCTTGTCCCTCTTTGGGTCCCAGGGTGGGAGCGCCGCTGCTTTAGGGCAGAGGCTGGGATGCTCCATCCCCCTTTGCCCAGCGTCCTGTGAGTGCCGAACAGCTAAGAAAAGCTCACTCCAGGCCAGTACATTGGACCCTCAGGAACTGGGAGCCACATATCTCCAGCCCTCCCCTCTCTCCCATGTCAGAACTCTGAGCAGCATTTTCCATCCGGGACCTGAAGGTGCCTCTTCTTAAGGTGAATGTGTGAAAGAATGCAGAGACTTTAGAATGCGCCCCTTTCTAGTCCAGCGAATCAAAGATGCATGTGCTTGAAAGTATCCTAATCCATCCCACTCGAAATTCAGACAGGGGCAGGCATTCTCCTTAGGCCACACAGCCAAGGTTTATGAGGCTTGAGCTGGTCACCCTTTCTGCTGACTCTCAGCCCAGCTGTCAGCCTAAACACCCCACCCTCTCCCTCCAGGCACTGACACCTGTGAGTCAGCCTCAGTGTCCTTCCTTTCATTGTCATAGCAACCAGGTGATTTCTGGGCACTCATCCCCATACCTAAGACCCCTCAGAGGCTCACGGGGCTAGCTCTGTAGCCAAAAGATGACCTCTGAGCATCCAGCGCCGGCCTGCCTTGGAAGGTCATCAATGACAGGCAGCAGTGATTCCTAAGCCAAGAAGTTCTTGGGTACGAAAGAATAACTGAGGCCAAAGACTCCAAACTATGGATGACACTTAAAATTGAAGACTGATGGAGGGACAAGATCCAGAGATGGAGCAGGAGGTCAGGCCTGGCAGACGCCAGCCTGAGCCAAGAGCATCTGGGTCAGAGGCAGGCTGCTGTCTTGCGGTTGCACCTGTCACACATACCCCACAACCCACCGCTGGCAGGCAATGCTACTTCCTATTGGCACCAATGGAGAAAACGCTGCAGGGAAGCCCTGTAAGTGTCTGATTTTGAATGCATGGTCAGGAATCGATCCTCTGCTATGATGTTTCTCTGTTGTTTCTAAGTAAATGACACAGTGAGACGTTTTTCTGATCTCTTGTGAACACAGTGGACTGCTGTGAGACAGAAGAGCCTAGTGCCTGCAGCGTCTGCGTTCTGCATCCCCTTCGGTCCCTACAGCTCTTCCACTCTCCTGCTTAGTAACCTTGGACAAGTTGATTCTTCCCCGGACATCACTTGCCTCTGTTAAGTGCAAGTGTTAAGCCAGGAGATCTCTTAGCTCCCTCTCAAATCTGTCCCAGCTCAGAGATTCTATGGGGCAAAAATTCTAACTGTTTTATTTGCTGTTAAAATGTAAATGATTTGGGTTAGAGAGCAGACTTGAGGTTGCCAAGGGGGAAGAAGAGGTTGGGGAGGGATGGAGTAAGACTTTGGAGTTAGCAGATAGCAGCTATTATATACGAAATAGATAAACAACAAGGTCCTACGTACAGCACAGGGAAGTATGTTTAATACCCTGTGATAAACCAAAGTGGGAAAGAATGTGAAAAAGCATGTATATGTCGTAGAACTGAATCACTTTGCTGTACAGCAGAAAATAACGCAACTTTGTAAATCAACTCTCCTTCAAGAAAATTTTAAAGAAAATTTAAATGGTTTGGGTTTGTTTGGGAACCAGTGTGTTAGTGTTTAGCTAGACTGTCTCCAATATTTGTATAAGGGTCTTTATATATATAAATATATGTAAATGTATGTACACACACATTTATACACACATACACACACACACACATATACCTATTCTCTCGGAGTCAACAGCCCACTGGCTCTGAAGCCTCAGTTCGGATCCTGACTCCACTGCTCTCTGGATGCATGACCTTGGGCAAATATCTGACTGCTCTGGGCCTCAGTTACCTAATAACAGTACCTCTATCACTGGGTGACTATTTCCAATGTGAAAGTGAAAGTTGATCAGTTGTGTCCAACTCTTTGCGACCCCATGGACTATAGAGTCCTTGGAATTCTCCAGGCCAGAATAGTGGAGTGGGTAGCCTCTCCCTTGTCCAGGGCATCTTCCCAACTCGGGATCAAACCCAGGTCTCCCGCATTGCAGGCAGATTCTTTACCGGCTGAGCCTCAAAGGAAGCCAGTATTTCCAATGTAGTAGAGTACATAAGGGCTTCCCAGGTGGCGCTAGTGATAAAGAACCCACCTCCCTATACAGGAGACATAAGAGATGTAGGTTCAGTCCCTGGGTTGGGAAGATTCCCTGGAGAAGGGCACAGCAACCCACTCCAGTATTATTGCCTGGAGAGTCCCATGGACAGAGGAGTCTGTTGGGCCACAGTCGATAGGGCGGCAAAGAGTCGGACACAACTGAAGTGACGACACAGCACAGCACACACAGAATATACGAAGCTCTCAGTGCAGTGCTTCGCTCAGTCCAGCCGCTCAGCCGTGTCCAACCCTGCGGCCCGATGGACTGCAGCATGCCAAGACTCCCTGTCCATCACCAACTCATGGAGTTTACTCAAGATCATGTCCACTGAATCAGTGATGCCAACCAACCATCTCATCCTCTGTCGTCCCCTTCTCCTCCCTCCTTCAATCTTTCAGATGAGTCAGTTCTTCGCATCAGGTGGCCAAAGTATTGGAGCTTCAGCTTCAGCATCATTCCTTCCAAAGAAATCCCAGGGCTGATCTCCTTCAGAATGGACTGGTTGGATCTCCTTGCAGTCCAAGGGACTCTCAAGAGTCTTCTCCAACACCACAGTTCAAAAGCATCAATTCTTCAGTGCTCAGCTTTCTTTATAGTCCAACTCTCACATCCATACATGACTACTGGAAGCCCTTTTATACTCTATACAAGTGCAGTGTTTGGCAGATAGTAAACACTCACTAAATCAGCACATGTTTAGAAAATACGTGAGTGAATGAATGAGTGAGTAAATATTAAACTGCTGGGGGTGCGACTTTGTTTCTGGCACTCAGGACCTGCATCTGGACTCCGGTGGGTGTGACTCTGGGATGGGACTTCCACTCCAGAGCTGTCCTGCAGGATCAGCCTGAAGCCACCTTCAGCAGATTCTGCCTGAAGCCACACCCCCAGGGGGCTCCCTCACCTTCCCCACCAGCTGTCTCCCTTCCCTTACTGAGGTGCTCAGGCCTGCCTTTGGATTCTCTGACCCAGGACTCTTGGCTCAAGGGACATCCTCCAGCTGCAGTTCCAGAGCCCTGCACGGAGGGAGCACTTCGGAAGACCCAGCAGAGAAGGACATGGTGGGTGGGTGGAATGTGTGAGGTGTCAAAGAAGTCCAAACAGGTAAAAGGAAATCCTTTTCTCATCACCCTGTGGCTGGACCACACCTGATGACTCTGGGGATGATCTTATGACCCAAGCTCAGCCAACCTGTTCTCTCTCCTGAGAGAACTTGGGAATAAGGGTCACCTGGTTACTTTCTTCACATGTCTGCAACTATAAGTGTGGGAAAATGAACATCCGACAGGGGTCCAGCAGGAGTTCTTGAACACAGTAGCACAAAGTGGGTGCAGGTCAGGGCCTTGACATGTGGAGAGGCAATCAAGGGCAGCATTCTGAGACTGGGAAGGAGAAACGGGCAGCAGACAGGGAGGCCAGTGGGGACACAGGGACATGGCAGTGTCCATGATGGAACTGGGAGAAAATGCCTACCTCCTTCAAGAGCCCAGAGACTCAGGCTGGGACACAGGGAGAGCTTGGGGGGACCCCATGCCTGAGAGGTGGTACCGACCTCCGGGTCTCTGGACCACTACAGACCCTGTCCTGGGGCAAAGCCCGGAGCAGAGCTGGTCTGTGATGGGGTTGGGGATGCAGGGGAGTGGGCAGAGCAGCCTCTGGTGCAGAGAAGGGGCTTTAGGGTCAGGTCAGGTGGGAGACTGAGGGCCACCCCATCCAGACACAAATGAGACATCCTGGCCGCCTGGCTCAGGCTGCCTCATCGGCCCTCTGGGGTCCTCAGCCCAACAGCCTCGAATTATCCTGCCATTAGTGGTGATCCATCCCTTCTGAGCGCTGTGCCATTTCATCACACCATCTCAGCATCCAACATTAGAAGATAACTGCGCTCACAACATATGTCATTACTCATTAAGGGACTTTTTCTGGATTATGGCTGGGGCTTAATGACTTGTTAAAGATGTTTAACACTTACAATTTTGTTTTTAATTTAGGAAGCAGCATGATCAAACTGCGCCCTGAGACTCTCTTGGATTTGGTGAAATCTGGAGATGGGCCGGCTCCGAGGCTGTCTGTGCAGGGAGGTGATCTTAAATTGAATTGCAGCCCTCCGAGGGGTGTTTGCCCCATCAGCGGCTGCCAGGATCTGACATGTTAATGGGGCTGAGGAAACAATGGGTTTCAGAGGTAATTGCTGAAGCAATGACTTCCAGGCAACATTTGACTTAAAAGCGCAGTGTTGCTGCTGTTGGGAGGGGCTGGGCGGGGGCTGCGCCTCGGGCCTGTCTCCAGATTCCAGCCAGGTTTACCTGCCTGAGGGCTCAGGTGGCCACACTCCATGCAGCCAAGGGTGCTAACTCACAGCTTCCTTCCCACCAAGCCCCATTATTCTGCCCATGGTCCACAATGGGAGTTGTTCCCTGAGGGCTGCCAGGGGAAGGAATTAGGAGGTAGGGTTCCTGGCTAACCGAGCCATTAACAAGATGGGCTTGGCGTGAAGAGAAGCCAAGTCCACTCTTATCCCCAACACGCAAGACCTGTCCCCGGGGTTTGGGGTAAGCCTGGTTCTCTCAAGGCCCCCATGGACTCACCTGTGTGACTGTAGATTGTGGGGAGGATTCAGTGAGATGATCCAGTAACAGGCTTAGCACTAGATCTGGGCCATTCTAAGCACACAGCAAACGATGTAAAAAGCCAGCAGTTGATGCCAAACCCAGCCTCTGTATCCTGACACCGAATTAAGTCTTGAGGACAAGAGTTTTGAGTGAAGTAGAAATAAATGAATGGCTTTCTTGCTTGGCCAGGCAAAGCGAGCCACAGGGGGCTAATGCCCTCAAAACTGTGTGTCCTGACCTGGTGGGAGTACCGAGGCATTTGATAGTAATGGTTCAGAGATGAGGGTGCGATCAACTGGTGGACAGTCTGCTGACTCGTTTGTGGTAAGGTAATTGGGATTCAACATCATCAACCTTCTGGTTCCAAGAGATCCGAGGTCTGTGTGCTTGTGGGCAGCATACAGTTAACTTTTCCCACTGAGAACTGTTATGCATATCCCTTGACGGGGATCTAGGAACCTGCGCCCAAGGCTGCACTATTGTTTTTTGACGGCTCCTCCCTAGTCCCCTGGTAGCTGCATCCCCTCTCTTCCCTAATTAGGCCCCACAGGGTCATACTTTCACATTTAGTGAGCTTTGATTCCCAAAGTCACGGAATCCACCCAACAACCTCAGAGGTAAGAACTATTATGTGCATTTTACAGATTAGGAAACTGAGGCTCTGAGAGCTGAAATATTAGAGTCAGAATCCAAACATGGACAACTGACTCCCACATTCTCAGCCAGCACATTAAGGCCATTGCTGCCCAGTCTATGCTTCCTGGTTGAGTGGCTCTGGGCAAACAACTTTGTCTACACATTGAGGCAATGGTAATACCGCAAGCTGGTTCTCTTTGTTGTCACGTTGCAGCTTTTTTAGAAAGTTCTGGGCCTGCCAGAACTTTCCTTCTACATGGAAGGTCAATCTGAGGGCCTCAAGTCTCTTTGCTCTTCAAAAAGAACCTGGGGAGTCGCATAAGAAATTAGCAAATATGCAGCTGCTACATTAGGAAATAAGCCAGAGGTATATTCTGGCATGAATGACTTTAACATTAGCCTTGAACAAGGAGGAGAGAAAGACAAATGGATTCTCAGTCCAGCTCCTTGGAAAGGACACACCAGGCTCAAGTTCAAATTTTCAGCAGACTGGGTTAAGATTGAGGCCGTGAATAGAAATGGAGGCTCACTGGAGAGTCTAGAAGAAAGTTTCATCAAATCATCCATATGTGCATATATGCATGAATACACACCTGTCTTAAACATTCACCCAAGCGCCTGCTAAGCGTGTGGTTCTGTGCTGGGCAGTGGTAGAAAGACAGAACACATCTGCAGCCCACAGTTACCATCAGCTAGTGCTTACTCTATAGTGTTGGTCACTCAGCTGAGTCTGACTCTTTGTGACCCCGTGGACTGTAGCCCTCCAGGCTCCTCTGTCCATGGAATTCTCCAGGCAGGAAAAGCTGCGATGTGACGACAAGGAGAATTCTGTCCATGGAATTCTCCAGGCAGGAAAAGCTGCAATGTGACGACAAGGAGAATTCTGTCCATGGAATTCTCCAGGCTAGAATACTGGAGGGGGTTGCCATTTCCTTCTCCAGGGGATCTTCCCAACACAGGGATCAAACCCAGGTCTTCCACATCGCAGGCAGATTCTTTACCGCCTGAGCCACCAGGGAAGTACCCCACTAGTGCTTAGTAAAGGCCAAACTCCAACACAGGCTTCTTCTGACCCTTTATCCTGAGCCTGCCAGAGGCCTCTGATCTTGTTGCAATGGCCATGAACTTCGTTGGTCTTGGGTGCCCTCACTGCCCAGAAAAGCAGGAGGTCACCACTCCATCACTATGGTAGCAATTTGCCAGGACTCAGGCCAGGCTGGAGGAGAAGGGAGGCCACCCGCTAAGGGCCCTCTTTCACTTGTGTCACCACTACAGAGAAGCCTCCAAGAGCATGAAGGCCAGGTTCCAGAGGCCTCTAATTACACTTCTCATCTGAGCTGTTCCGGGGAGGGAAGAGATCCAGGAAGCAGGCAAGCCCTCACCCACTGAGGACTGGGGTCCTCAAAGTGGAAGTCACAGCTCAGGGCTGGTCCTGCCCCTTCTTGATGAACCCAGTAGAACTCTCCCAGGCCTCAGTTTGCTATTGTTGCTGTTCAGTCACTCAGTCGTATCTGACTGTCTGTCACCCCATGGACAACAGCACATCAGGCTTCCCTGTCCTTCACTATCTCCAAGAGTTTGCTCAAACTCATGTCCATTGAGTCAATGATGCCATCCAACAATCTCATCCTCTGTTGCCCCCTTCTCCTCCTGCATTCAACCTTTCCTAGCACCAGGGTCTTTTCCAATAAGTTGGCTCTTCACATCAGATGGCCAAAATATTGGAACTGCAGCATCAGTCCTTCCAGTGAATATTCAGGGTTGATTTCCTTTAGGATTGACTGGTTTGATCTTGCTGTCCTGGGGATTCTCAAGAGTCTTCTCCAGCACCACAGTTCAAAAGCATCAACTCTTTGCCGCTCAGCCTTCTTTATAGTCCAACTCACATCCCCACATGACTACTGAAAAAAACCAGGTCTCAGGAGATATCACTAACTGAAACTGTGACAAGAATTATGGGTAGTGTCTTCATGTGGCCTGAAAGCCCTAAGCACCTAACATGGGTGCACAGCAGCCTCAAGGAAGGGAAATCCAGGAGAGGGGAAAGTCCAGTGCCCTCCATCTGGTGCAAAGACATAAAAAGCATAAGGCCATGGCCGGGGCCCTCAGTGTCCCACACCTAGACCCCTAAGGAGGAGTGTTCCCCCCATTGATGGGCCCATTTCAGCAATGGGGAAACAGCTATGGGGAACCCAGACAGAGCAGTTTCCTGAAGACAAGGAGGAGGCTGTCACCATCAGTATTCCCCACCACACACACACACACACACACACACACACACACACACGCATACACACATGCACGCACACACTCACGCACATACAAATAAGACCAAATGCACAAGCTTAACTTCCATACCTTTGTACTTGCTTTTCTTTCTTCTTAGAAAGTTTTGCCAGCCCCTCCTAACCACTCATCCCTCCAGCCACAGCTCAATATCACCTCCTCTGTGAAGCCTTCCCACTCCTCCATCCTCTGGGTTTTTGTAGACTTTGCACAAATATCTGCCATAGGATGTGGCTGTTGGTTCCCAACACACCCTTCCTACAAGATGAAAGCTCTTTGAGAACACAGTTCTTACCTTGTTCATCTTTGTATCCCAGGGCATCCCAAGTGTTCAAACATATTTGAAGAAGGAAAGAGAGGAAGGAAGGATGGATGAGAAGGAAGGAGAGAGGAAGGAAGGGAAGGGAAGAAAGGGAGAGGAAGGAGAGAAATGGGAAAGAGAGGAAGGGAAGAGTAAGATGGGATGGGACAGGATGGGATGGGATAGGTTGGGATGGGCTGGGATGGGCTGTCGAGACAAGGAAAGGTAAGCAGCTAATTACAGCTGTCTCCTGCTATGCAATCTACATGCCAGGATATAGTAATATCTTGATTACATTCTTCTTTTTCTGGAGAGGAAAGGAAGATCCAGGCACACTTGTCACTGTTCAGCGTTTTGATTCTGGTTCATGTGACTCCTGTTCAGCCACTCACGATTTTGTCTAGTTTTCCTTTGTTTTCACTTTTCCATCTTGATGGGAAAAGAATGACATTTATACTGTCACTGAGCAAACAGAACTACGACTTCTGTTTCACCGGGTTTGTGTGTGTCTTGCAATTTAGAGGGGGGAAAGTTTATTGAAACTTGCCATGTTACAACAATGCACCCTTAAAAAAAAAAAAAACAGCACCTTCATTAGGCATACCCTCGTTAGGAAAACATCAGTACTGTAGTTGCAAGCTTTTTAATAATAGTACATTTTTCTCATCTATATTTTATTGCTCTTTGCTAAGCCTTACTCTTAAAAATCATCTGTTTCACTACTTATGAAGCAAATTTATTCTTTCATTCTATTACTTTCCCACCATTACAAGCTTTTTCCCCCTGGGAATCTGCAGGGCCGGCATGAACCTGTGCTTCCCTACACCCCAGTCTAATGTTATGTTTATGGCAATGGACCCAGAAAGCAAGTTCCCTCTAGAGTCATCTTCTCTGATGGACAAAGGCAAGGTTCAAAGGGAAGGGCTTGGAGGCCCCAGGTACCGTCTTCCCTCCCAGCATCACCCTTTTTCTCCTCAGGGAACTCATTTCTCCTCTGAAATGAGGCAGAGACTTCTAGGAGAAGCCAGAGAGTGCTCACGAGAAAAGGGTAGACTTGGTGCCACCAGTGTGGTGCATTTAATTACGTTAATTAATCCCCCAAATAACCCATTTCTACAGATGAAGAAGCCCAGGCTCACAGAAGGTAAGAGATGGTAATCATTCAATGAATACATTTTGATATTCACGATGGACAAGCACTGTTCCTACAGAGCAGGCATTCTAGCTGAAGGGTAGGGGCAATAAAACAATAGACATATCAGTACATGAAAGGAAGAATCAGAAAGGGGTCAGTGCTGAGAGTGTGTGCACACTCACAGGCTAAGGGGGATTGGGAACCCCTGCCATGAGACAGGGGTGAGGGACTTGAAATAGGATGGCCAAGGCAGACCTCAGCAAGAAGGTGACCTGACAGAGGCAAGAGTGTGAGCAAGCCCTCTGGAGACCTGGGGAAGAGTGCTCTAAGCAATGAGACATGAGGTGCAGAGGCCTGGGGTGGTGAGTGAGGGGGGACAGTCTCTAGAGAGGTGGGCAGGGAGGTCAAGGGGATTACCAATCATGGAGGTCTTCAAGGCTATTGAGAACTTGGACTTTTACTCTCAGCAAAACAAGGGAGCCACTGCAAGCTTTCAAGCAATGGAGAATTACGATATGAGCAGTATTTAAAAAGCTCTCTCTGGCTGCTGAGTTGATTTACATCATAAAGGGCTAGGGTAGAAGAAGCACCATCAGTAAAGAAGGCCGATGCAATAATTCAGATGAGACAGGGTGGTGGCTTGGACCAGGTGCGCTCCGTGCTACTTCCAGGGGGAAGAGGAGTGCCCCAGGAAATAGATGTGGTGAGTTGTGGTCAGAAACTGGATGTGTTTGGAAGGAAAAGGCAGAGAGTCTTCCTGATTGATCAAATGTGGCAGATAAGAGAAGGGGCAGAGGATCGGGGAGCCTCCAAATCTTTTCAGCCTGAGTAGCTGGCAGCATGTGTTCATTTGAGATGCTCTTAGATCCCCAAGAGGCAATCTGGGGGCAGTTAGGTACATAAGTCTGGAGTTAGGGCAGAGTTTCAGGATGGGGGTATGCATTTGCAAAACTTGAGCCCAAGATGGTACTTAATGAGACTTGATGAGATCACAGGGCAGTGTGGGCAAATAGAAACACAGGAGCAGCAAAGGCTGTGGTGCCCCAGGGTTCAGAGGCTGCAGAGAAGAGGATGGACCAGTAAAGAAGACCCAGGAAGGATGGCCAGTGAGGCAGCAGGAAAGCCAGGAAACTGACATCCAGGAAGCCAAGTGGAAGAAAGGGCTGCATGGAGGAGGAAGAGAAGAAGGAGGAAGTGATCAACTCTGTCCAACACTCGGAGTACAACCCACTTAGACTGAACTAGAAAATGATTGTAGGCTTGAACCGGGGGCTCAGGGTCACCCAGCCAGTGAGGGATGGAACTAGAATTCAAATCCAGGTCTCCCCCGCCATCAGGCTACAGGTCCAGAAGGGAACCAGTCAGAGAACCATCATTTTTTCACTTATGAAATGCTCTCACTCATGGCTGGAAAGGGGTGTCAACATTTTAGCCAGACACCCAGGCGGCAGTTTCATGTAACAAGACTCTGGGATCAGACGTGCTCTGTTCAGTGCCCTGCTGCTCACTGCGATGGGATCACAGTCAGATCGCTTCACTTCTCTGAGCCTTGGTGTCTTCACTGGGAGACGGGGATGATCATGCCCATCTCTCCAGAGCTGGAGAGATGGTGGCACCAAATACTTAGCTTGGTGTCCAGGCACACGGTAGAGGAGAAGGCTGATGGGAGCAGGGGCGCCCCTGTTATCAGTGGCCTGCGTGTTCCTCTCCTCCTGCCATCCCTCTGTGGAACGAGGAGCCCTCTTACTTGTGTGTTAACAGCCCAAGTCCATCACGGAGAGCATGTTGGCCATGAGGTTTTTTTCTGAAGACCTGTTCTGAGGGAGACATACACAACTGGGGCCCAGGGGAAGCAGGAGGCCCAGGCCAGAGGGTGTGGGAAGGGATGTCTGGACCGTGGATGGCCCCATGGAGATTTCTGTTCACACCAGGCCTGGACTATCACTTTACAAAGGCAGCCGTGAATGACATTAGTGTGCATTCCTGGAAGGGACAGGAGTGAAGAGGGTTTGGGCCCCTGCCCTCCCCTAGAAGCATGGCATGCTGAGGTTGACCCTCAGTATTACCTGGGGCTGTGGGCTGGTGGCCTGTGTTCCCAGGGAACAATGGGAGGGGTATTTGCAGCCCGAGTGCCGTGCGTCAGCGTGGATGAAGATGTGTGAGTGAGTGTGTGCTCACGCATGTGTGTTTTTACATATACACAAGCATGGGGTGTACAGAGTGGCTGTACATCCATTGTTCACGGGCACGTGTGTGTGTGCAAGTACCTTTGAGTGAGCACATGGGTGTGCCACTTGCACGGTATCAGCTGCTCCTTGAATAAGTTGGTATCCGAAAGAAGTGATGGGCAAAAGCCAGTGGACTGAGGGCAGCACCCCAGCCCAAGCAGTCTGGCTCTCTTGGGAGAAATAAGGTCCTCAGGGACTCCGCTGGCTGGACTGTCTGCTGCACCACACACAACAAGGTGCCTGCCACCTCCCCGGCACTGACACACCGGGTCAGCAGTGAGTCAGCCAGAGGTGCCCACCTCGGTTTCCATGGCCAAGTCCCAGGAAGCCTTTCTCTGTTCAGACCTGGAGACAGCCTCCCAGCTGTCACACAGAGGACACAGAGTTCAGAAGAGATACCAGGCCACACCCCAGTGCCAACCACAGCCACGGAGGCAGAGACTCCGTCTCTCCCAACAAGCCTGGAGCTCTCAGCTTCCCTCTGCAATAAACCAGTCACAGCTGCCCAGCTTCTGCCCTTGGAAATGAATCATTGAAGATTCCCCTTTCATCCTGGAACCTCTCAAACAGCCTCATGAGCTGTGCGCATGTCTCCCCAGGTAGAATTTAAGGCAGCTGCAAAATGCCTCGATATTTTCAGAGGCCTTATTGTGCTTAAACTCGTTAGAGAGGCCATGGAGTTAATTACTATATAGATTTTTCCATAGAAAGCTAATTTTCAGAATGATTTGCAGCCACTGGGTCTGTAACAGACTGCAATCTATTTTCTTCTCAACTTTTTTTTTTCCCTAAAGAAAAGCCCCAGTTGCAGTGGCCAGATGACTTCCATACCTCACTCCCAGCCCATCTCCTCAGGGGTCTAGAGCCCCCCAGACCACGCTGTTTCCCTACAGTTCTGTCCAACTCACCAGCCCTCAGCTGGTAAATGAAGCCCTCTCCTTCATTTTCATAGACATCAGCGCTGGCCGGCCGAGCCAGCTTTGAGAAAGGAGTGCAGGGCGAGTGGGCTGAGGGCTCTTACAGTGGAGCACAGCGAGGGTCATGTGTGTGAACCTGGGGTCAGATAGACCCAGAGACAATCCAGGATCCGACCTTATGCCGAGTTATCTCTCCTCTCTGTGCTAGGTCTCCCTCATCTGTAAAATCAAGAGAGTGCTCACGACTTCATAAAGAGTATTTTAAGGATCATTATTAACATTGATTTTTTTTAAGCAACATTTACTGGTGCTTCCGGTGTTCTAAGCTCTGTCCTGTAAGTGCTGGATTGGCCAAAAAGTTCGCTTGGGTTTTCCTATAAGCCATTATGGAACAAACTTTCTGGCCAACCCGATATTTTATATCATCTCATTAAATTCTTATTATCGCCTGGTTTCAAGAGAGGAAACAGAGGCTCCGGGGGGTTAAGTAATTCTCTCAAGGCCATACAGTCAGTGACACTACAGGTCTTCAAATTCAAGTCTGCCTGGTTCCAGAGATAAAAAAAAAAAAACCAGGTGAAATCGCTCATAGAAAGTGGTAGTTGCTATGATGATAATGGTGATGGTGGTGATGATAGTGAAGAATACAGCTACACTTACTTTTTTCCCAGGATTCTGAGCCCTCCCTCACACTTCACAGCAATGAGACCCTGCTGACCCATGCTCCTATGGGCAGAAAAGTAAGAGAATCACAGTCTTGGAGCTGGAAAGATGGAGATTGTAGAATCTATCCCACCCCCATTGGACAGGTGGGGGACGTTGAGGCCAGGGGGCGGGGGTTCCAGATCCACCCAAGTCACGCACAGAGAGCGCAAGCCTGCTGACCACCCCCAACCTTCTTCATCCGCATGGAGCCTGCTGCTCTCCCATATCAGGACTCCGAGCTCCTCTGAGGGCCTCTCAAAATGCGAAGCCAGGGGATGAGCTGACACCTGACAGCCTGGTGATGGTTTGGATGGTTTCTGAGCCCTCTGCTGAGTGAAGGCAGTATTAGTCATCAGAGATCTGCGTGCGCCTAAGAATCCTTGTCAGAAAATGTGATGACTTAGTGGACTGAAAATGTATTTCCCTGCCTTATCACACATCTGGAGCTCCAGCAGAGCAGCCCCTGGGCTGGGGAGGCAGTCAGCCTCAAGAACTTGCACAGATATTGGTGTTTATCAGAAGAAGTCCAAATGGAGGCTGAGCCGGGAGGGCGACAGGGAGTAATAGCTTGAGAACATGCCGATGGTGATAAGCAAGCAGTATCTGCTCACTACCCGCAGAGACCTCTCCCCTCACCCCAAGCCTGCATCCCTGTCTGCCCCTGGTTGTAGGAGGTGATTCAATTTGCTCCTCTGACCAGTGGGAAAAGGACAGAAAACACTGGTTCCTATGGGGAGAAGCCAGCAGCTTTCCCAGAACTGGCTCCCACCCCATTGAAATTCTGTGCAGCAAACACTGACTGAGCGCCCCAGCACAAAGCCCCGTGCTGGGCGAGTGCCCGTGGTGCACCAGGCTCCGTGAGTGGCTCCGTGGTGCCATGCCTTAGGATGAGGAATTGCCCACATACACGGGGACCTATGCTCAGTAGGCACCTACTGTGTGCCAGACCCCAGAATGGCTGGACTGCCATGGCATCCCGAGTTGTGTGGGCACCTCCAGCACATGCTGTTAGTGCCAAGTGCTGGGGCATAAAACTCAATCAGGAATCGTCCCTGCCATCAGGCATCTGCACTCTGTCCAGGGAGAAAGACACATGACACAGTGGCTAAACTACCCTCTGAGCCATCTTTAACTGTTGGCTGTAAGGACCTAGCTGACTGAGAGAATCATTCAGCATGAGGCCCTCAGGGGAGGTTTCCTGAGAAGGTCACCTTTGAAGCAGGCCTTGAAGGATGAGTTGAAGTTTGCCAGCCAAACAAGGCCAGGATATTCCAAGGAAAGGGAACAGCTTGAAGACAGGCAGGGAAGAATGACAGTGTGTGGCATACTTGGCTAGCTGGCCAGTGTTAGGGAGAGGGGGAGCATCAGGGAGACATCAGGAGGTATAGCTTCAAGGGGAAGCTGAGACAATCTCATGAGGGGTCATGTGCTCTGAGAAGTCTTCAGGGCTACAGAGAAAGCTTAGAGGGGGCAAGTTCCCAGGACCCCAGACACACTTCAACCAGATGAGCTTCACTTTTCTTTACATCATGTAGTAGGCTTCTGTGTAGGAGTACCCTTGAAAGCAGGGTTTGGCAGCTAAAGTGAAAGGAAGAAAGGGAGATGGAGCAGGGAGGGTAGAAGGAAAAGATACAGAGTTAAGTTCAAATTCCATAAAATGTATAGATGAGGAATCTGAGACCCTGAGAGCTTAACTGACCCAAACAGGATCCAGCAGGGAATTTAGGGCCAAGTTGGGAGTAGAATCCAGACCTGCCAGCTTCCTACTGCTTCACCATTGATCTTGAATCTGTCCATGAGTGGAGCATAAGACAAGCCTCTGCTGACCATGGATGCCCCACAACCTGCTAGGATGCAGGCCACTGCTCCCGAGTCCCAGAAAGCATTAAGCCAATGGACAGAATGTTTCCCATTGACAATATTTCTGCATGGAAGTCTCTTACACCTTTATCTGGGCATGCCTCTGCTCTCAGGCAGACCAGATAGAAATCACAGGCTGAGTTTTCCTGATGCCTGTAGGAGTAACCTCCAGCTATTCTGCCATTTTCATATGAGCAATCTGAGACCTAGGTGAAGAGACATCTGTCCAAGGTCCCTTAGTGGGCAGTGCAGAGCCAAAGCAGTGCAATGCCACGTCTGGGGGCCCAACCCCAGGCTGCCCCACTGTATCTGCCTTTCCCAAGTCCTGGAAGGCCCTGGAGAAGCCTATTGAGGGCCAGTGATCATGACAGTCAGTATGCCTCACCCTTGTTTTTCAGCATGACTCCAGTGAACCCTTGTGTGAGTACTTACCATGGTTCAGCCAGGCCTGAACCAGACTTTTGAGCACTTAGGGCAAGTGAGGATTTGACCCACCCTCAATCTGATAGACCTGAAGGATTTGTTTAGCATTTACTTGAAGGAGAAATTGAAGATAAACAAGGACAATGCTTGACCTCTCCTATTGATACTTTGTGCCATCTCTTTCATGGTCCCAGCAATTCCGCTCTGCCCTAAACTTGCATACCCTCACTTAGCAAAGCAGCAGCCCTGAAATCACCTGACCCACTCTCCTTAGGATGCAGTTCAGAAGTCATCTATTTCTCCTTTGGCCTGAAGATGCAGGTGGGGATGTATGCAAGGAGACATCTTATCCCCACTCCAAACAGCTTCTGTTCAGCTACCTCCAGGGTCCTCCCAGAGACAAGTTTTGGCAAGTATAATTGTTCCCATCTTATTGTATCTCCTGTGCTTTTTGTGCCCCAGACTTGGCCAGTAGGAACTACCATAGCAAGTTGGATTAGGCCCTGACCTCAAGAATGAACATTTATTGGGCACCTACCATGTGCCAGGCAATGGCCAGCAGCTCTCATATCAGTTCTGTCTTCAAACTCACAAAGGTCCCATGATGTAAGCATTGTCACCCTCATTTCACAGATGAAGAAACCAGGGTTCACTTGCTTGAAGTCTCACAGCTCCAGATCTCAGTATACTCCAAGTCCTATCATTCCCTTAGCCTGCTCTGCCCCAGAATGGGGTGGATGCCTCTCTCCCTGCCGATAGGGACCCCACTTCCAGGATAATCCAAATGGACTCTATAGGTATAGACTTGCATTTGAATCCCTTTGGACCTGGTGACTTAGAAATCCCATCCCTTCTTCCAAGGTCACTCAGAAACCCTGGGATGAAGAGTGCAGCCCTCACAATAACAGAGTAGGTGGGTTTTCTGGAAGACTCTACCTTATTAGGTCCAGCTCCCAGTATAGCCCCTCCTTTCCAGACACTGGTTCCCTCACCGCTATTTAGCACCAGTTCCCCCAAGGGTTAAAAACGGGAGCCAAATAATTTATTTCAAGATCTTCAAAAACAAATTCAAATTTTTTTTAATTATGTCAAATTAAGGCCATTAAAAGTTAAGCTGTGTACCGAGAGCATTTTCCTGGGAAAGGTGCTGTAACATCATTATTTCTCCCCCAAAACGCACTTACTGTACATTTCTCAAAGCCATCAGCCTTGATTGAAGGCTAATGAAAAAGCTGTCCTGCGTCAGTTTATTCCTTGTATCCATTAAGAATAATTACGGCTGAACAATTTTTGATGCCTGTAACCTTCGAAAGCGTTGCTAATGGCATTATAAATTGCTCCTTGTCCAATGACTACGGCGAGATGCTTAATTCAAAGGCGCTCTGTCAACAGGACTGATTTGTGTGGCTAATGAGTGCGTTTAAAACAACAGCCTCGGCTCATGCATCCGAATGTCAATAAGAGGACGAGGTTCAATAAGGAGGCTTGTCCGTAATAATTAGCAGGGACAGCGCTCTGGATCAGGCCCATTGTGGCTTTCACAGTCCCGTTCTCGAGACAGCAGCAGCATCCCCTGGACCTGGATGCGATGCTTCACTCCTGGGTTGGGGTTGGGACCAGAAGCCAGAAGACCAGGGCAGAGAAAGAGGTGCTGAGCAGAAAGAATGTTCAAGGCAGTGGTAACGAGAAAACTAGCTACCATGTATCACACACGTATCAATTCTATACCCATTTATTGAGCACCTTCTGTGTGCAGGAGCTGGGGACACTGAGGTGAATAAGTACCTGGCCTCCCTGAGTTTACCAGCTGGTGCAGCTGGCAGACAATGAACTAAGCCGTAATCAGTGAGGCTGGTAAGTGTTGGACCAGACAAGTCAGAAAATGCAGTGCAAATGGCAAGCAGGACGCCCGAAACGCCTGGATCTGGAGGCAGTGGGGTTTAAGATGAGACTGAAAGACCCTTAGGAGTTAGCCAGGCAAGGACAGGGAGCACCTGCCATCTGAGGAAGCAACATCTGAGAAGGAAAAGGCTTGATGAGAAAACTATAGGAAGCCCCACCTGCTGGTGTGGTGGGAGGTAAAACAGCACGTGTTGGCAGAGGCCCAGAGAGCAGGGGGTGGGGGACTTGGAGTGTGTTGGGGGGTGTACCAGAGGGATGGAAGCATTTTAAAGTGTAGGTCTCTCCCCAGTCTCAGAATGCTGTCTACTTTCTCAGTCCTTAAAAGGCTCAGTGCTAATGCCACCTCCCTCAGGAAGTCTGCCCCGATTTCTCCTTGTTTTCTGGTCAAGTTACAACACTCAGCTAACGTCAAGGCTGTACTCATCAGCATCTCCTTGTTTCCTGTTTGTCACATAGACTCTCATCTGTGTGAGAGTCTTCCTTCTTTCTTACCCTAAAGGGCCAAACACAAAGTTATTTATATAGATGACCCTCTGCTGCTGCTGCTGCTGCTAAGTCACTTCAGTCGTGTCTGACTCTGTGCGACCCCATAGACGGCAGCCCACCAGGCTCCCCCATCCCTGGGATTCTCTAGGCAAGAACACTGGAGTGGGTTGCCATTTCCTTCTCCAATGCTTGAAAGTGAAAAGTCAAAGTGAAGTCGCTCAGTCGTGTCCGACTCTTAGCGACCCCATGGACTGCAGCCCACCAGGCTCCTCCATCCATGGGATTTTCCAGGCAAGAGTACTGGAGTGGGGTGCCATCGCCTTCTCCAGATGACCCTCAGTCAGGGTTTATTAGCTGCTCTGCTTAACTTTTCCTGATATTCCCGTGGCTGCAGCTATTCCCATGGTTATCTTTTATGGCAAAAACATTCATTAGAAATGAGGATTGGAGGAGGAGCAGGAGAGAGAGAGATGATGTCAGAGTTGAAGGAGGCAACGTAGGCCCTGCCCTCCAGGACTGGCCACTTCCTGCTGGATATGAACACACATAGCATGTTTGTTAAATTGCACATCACAGTGGGCACTAGGGCACAAAGTCTGTGTGAGGGACGAAGAGGAGGGGTGGGGCCCTCGAGGCCCAGAGAAGGCATTTCGCTTTTAATAAGCAACTGAAGGAAAGCCAACATGTGGCTTTAAGCTGGGAGGTGACAGGCAGATAAGTAGTGTAAAACCACACCTCTGATGGCATATGAGAAGTGCACCGGAAAGAAAAAAAATCACAGGGAAAGAAGGTGGCCAAGAGCTCCAAACCCAGCTGCCTGGGTTCAAATCCCAGCCCTGCCACTTCCAAGCTGTGAGATTTTGAGCAAAAGTTACTTATTCTCTGTAGCCTCAGCTTCTTCCCAGGTAAAATGGGAATAATCCTTACCCCATGGGGTTATGATGAGGATTCACTGAGAAACTGTGTGTAAAGGGTTTTGCATAGTCTCTGGCACTTAATTAACTGTTATTGCTATAGTCATATCAAGCATCTAAAAAAACTGGATCCTCATTTTATCAAACAAAGAAGCAAACACTCAGAAAGGGGAAGTAACCGGCACCCCTAGCTAGTGTGACCAGTGAGAGCTTGGATACCAACCAGCCCAGCTTCTTCTGCCTCCTGCTGCCCCGCCCCCACTGCACTCTGGCGGTGGTATGCAGCAGCCAGGGGAGTGCATCTGTGTGCATGCGTGTGTGCACATGTGTGCAAGTGCGTGTGTTTGCAGGTGGCAGGGTGCAGCCACACACCGTATGGCTGTCAGATGTGGGGCTTTGTCCCAGGACAGCCCTGGGCCTGCCGAGAGGGCTCCAGGTGTTTGCCTGCAGGAGCCGAGGCGAGCATACGCGGTGGGGGCCTCGCCCCCGCCTACTGACACCCAGAGCCTCCGGGGGCTCTGCAGGTGTGGAGGCAGTGGGCAGGTTTCAGAGGACAGGCTGTCATGTTCTGTCTCCCCACTTCTGATGACAAGCCTCAGATTTCTATCTCAGTGGAGAGGTGCTAGGAAAATCCCAGAAGGAAGTGATAAACAGGGTGTTTTTTCCAATCCATCTCCAAAGAGATATTTTGTTCAGAAAGCCCTTCACGTCTACTGCTGCCAAGAGACAGCAAGGAAGCCAGTGCGACGTTAAGATCCGTGCTTGTCTTCCGTGTGCTCCAGGACTGAGGGTCCGTTCTCTGCCTTGGTGAATGGAGGATAGTGCTGAGTCTTTATCTTAGTGGACCTCTGCAGCATCTGGCCCTTCTCACCTTCAAACATCCTCTTCATCTGCTTCCGTGACAACCCTTCTGAGTTTCCTCCGAGATCTCTGACCAATCTCTCCTGGTTTCCCAGACAGGCATTTTCCCCTCTGCCTTTCTCTTAACTCCCGTGTTCCTCTCACTTCCATCCTGTGTTCTCTTTTCACTGCACTCTTTCTTCTTCCATCTGCACAGCTTCATGTGTCATCTGAAGGGTACTGGTCCTCCAGTCTCTTACTCCAGGCCGTGCTCGTCTGACCCAGACGAGCCAACTACTCTTTGAACATCTCTGCTTGATGGCTTATAGGGAAGATGGGGTCAACAAGTCTGAAGCAAATGTCACCATCATCCTCCCTAACCCACTCTCTTCCTGAGTCCTCCATCTCACTAATCCATTCAGTTTGCCAAACCAAATATCAGGATGCAAGAAAGTCTAGCTTTAGATCTAGGCTCTACCACTTGTCAGCTGTGTGACCTTAGCAAGTTACTTAACTTCTCTGACGGAGAAGGCAGTGGCACCCCACTCCAGTACTCTTGCCTGGAAAATCCCATGGACGGAGGAGCCTGGTAGGCTGCAGTCCATGGGGTCGCTAAGAGTCAGACATGACTGAGCGACTTCACTTTCACTTTTCACTTTGATGCTTTCGAGAAGGAAATGGCAACCCACTCCAGTGTTCTTGCCTGGAGAATCCCAGGGGCGGGGGACCCTGGTGGGCTGCCTTCTATGGGGTCGCATAGAGTCAGACACGACTGAAGCAACTTAGCAGCAGCAGCAGCAGCAGCAACTTCTCTGAGCCTCATCTTCCTCAGCTGCAAAGTGGAGGTCATAAAGGTTTCCATGTTGTGAACCACAAATGAGTTTATATATGTAAAGTTAGAAGAATAACTTCTGTATCCAACCAGTCACTACTTGGATCAGTTGTACCCCCTAAATGTTGGATAGGCCAAAAAATATCTTTTGTGTTTTCCATAATATCTTACCAAAAAAAAAAAAAAACTGAATGAACTTTTCTAGTGAAACTAGTATTTCATAATGCTTCTTCTCATCCACTTATTGTCAATACTTAGATCTTCAGGCCTTCCCTCATGCCTCAGTCAGTAAAGAATCTGCCTGCAGTGCAGGAGACCCAGGTTTGATTTTGGATCAGGAAGATCCCCTGGAGAAGGAAATGGCAACTCACTCCAGTATTCTTGCCTGGAGAATCCCAGGGACAGAGGAGCCTGGCAGGCCACAGTCTATGGGGTTGCAAGAGTTGGACACTCCTAAGCCACTAAGCACAGCACAGCACAGGTCTTCAGGACTGACTTCAAAAGCCGCCTGACAGTTCTGCCTCCCATGCATCTTCAGTTCAGTTCAGTTGCTCAGTCGTGTCCGACTCTTTGTGACCCCATGAATCGCAGCACGCCAGGCCTCCCTGTCCATCACCAACTCCCGCAGTTCACTCAGACTCACATCCATCAAGTCCATGATGCCATCCAGCCATCTCATCCTCAGCCATCCCCTTCTCCTCCTGCCCCCAGTCCCTCCCAAGATCAAAGTCTTTTCCAATGAGTCAACTCTTCGCATGAGGTGGCCAAAGTATTGGAGTTTCAGCTTTAGCATCATTCCTTCCAAAGAACATCCAGGGCTCATCTCCTTCAGAATGGACTGGTTGGATCTCCTTGCAGTCCAAGGGACCCTCAAGAGTCTTCTCCAGCACCACAGTTCAAAAGCATCAATTCTTCGGCGCTCAGCCTTCTTCACAGTCCAACTCTCACATGCATCTTACCCCCTTCTTTATTCACAGCAAGTATAGGACAAACGACATCATAACCCCTCTGTGACTTCTCATTGCCATTGTCACAAAGTTCAGGTTTCTGACCCTGGTTTTGTCTAACTCAGCCCCTCGGGGTTTTACCCACTGCTTGCTTACCCAGAATCCTCCTTCACTGCCCTCTCTGGGCTCTGGGGGCTTCCCTGGTGACTCAGTGGTGAAGAATCTGCCTGCCAACACAGGAGATGTGGGTTCGACCTCTGGGTCAGGAAGATCCCCTGGAGGAGAAAATGGCAACCCACTCCAGAATTCTTGCCTGGGAAATCCCACGGACACAGGAGTCTGGTGGGCTACAGTCCATGGGGTCTCAAAAAATCAGACACAGTTTAGCAACTAAACAACAAGTGAGCTCTGGGCTTGAGCCGTGTTACTTGCTCTTTTCCAAAAAGTAGGGCCTCTAGGCCTTGCCCACGCTATTCCCACTACCCTACCCACCACATCGGGATCACTGCTGCTCATTCTTCAAGTCCAGCGTAGCCATCACCCCTCTGGGAGGCCTCATGTGGGGAAGGTTGGGGTGCATCACCCAGAACCCCTCTTAAGACCAAGGCACTCATTCCCCAACTTCCAGAAGCAGGGGCACCAGCCATGCCCTCGAGTTACCCCTTTCCCTGGGTAGCCCATGGCCAGTGGGTGGTCTGCGTGGGCTCTAATGGCCCAGTCCCCTCGCCTAACTCTGGACACCTCTGGTCTTCCAAGCTCCAGAGGCCCCTGTGGGATTGGCTGAGGCCTCTCCTCACGCCAGACCTGCTTTCCTCACTCACACATGTGGTTCCCAAGACCACTTCCCTGGACACTTGCCCCACACAAACCTCCATCTCAGAGTCCCTCTCCAGAGACCCTGATCAGAGGCACCTCCCAGCATTCCCTGCTCCCTACACTGACTTACATTGCCTTTCTTGGAGCTCCTAAAGCCCCTTTCCTCTCTTCTGCCCAAGCTCCCACTACGTGGGGTGAATTTATGCATCTCTGTCCATCCCCCACTAAGTGGAAGCCACTTGAAGATGACCACATCTACTCAACTCCTGATACTTAGAGGTTTTTACGTAGCCAGTTCAAGCAGGGTTTTTGATGTCTTATAAAACAAATCCCTGATGGATAAGACAGACACCCAGAGCTTCATTCCATCCCTGATGCTGAAGTATGGAGAAGGCTTTGGGATAAGAGATGGGCAGAAACTTAAAGAGAGGAGGGAGATCAGAGACAGTGTAGGGATGAGGGAGCAGAAGGGGCCTAAGGGGCAATGCTCACCAGCCACACAAATCAAAACAGTACCTTCCAAATCCTGATGCAGCCAGCCACCTGAGTGGCAAAACAGGCATGTCAAATACGCTTGTGCTTTAGCCTGTGATTTGCTGGGTGCTCCCTAGAAGTCAGTGGCTCCCAGTTGCCCCCTGGATGAAAGCCTAGATGTCTTAGCAAATCCCACCATGGCTGTCTGTCAGCTGACCCCCACCTAGTTTTCCCAGCCATGCCTCCCTCCTATGTCTTTTGCTCTGGCCACCTTCTCGAACATGCCCTCCTCCAGTTCATGTCCTATGTACACATGGGCAGCTCCTGCCCTTTCCCACTTCTTCAGCCCAGGGAATTCCTATTCACCTCAAGCCGTGTGTGTGCATGCTAAGTCACTTCAGTTCAGTTCAGTGGCTCAGTCGTGTCCAACTCTTTGCGACCCCATGAATTGCAGCATGCCAGGCCTCCCTGTCCATCACCAACTCCTGGAGTTCACTCAAACTCATGTCCATTGAGTCGGGGATCAGCCATCTCATCCTCAGTCATCCCCTTCTCCTCCTGCCCCCAATCCCTCCCAGCATCAGAGTCTTTTCCAATGAGTCAACTCTTTGCATGAGGTGGCCAAAGTACTGGAGTTTCAACTTTAGCATCATTCCTTCCAAAGAAATCCCAGGGCTGATCTCCTTCAGAATGGACTGGTTGGCTCTCCTTGCAGTCCAAGGGACTCTCAAGAGTCTTCTCCAACACCACAGTTCAAAAGCATCAATTCTTCGGCACTCAGCTTTCTGCACAGTCCAACTTTCATATCCATACGTGACCACTGGAAAAACCATAGCCTTGACTAGATGGACCTTTGTTGGCAAAGTCATGTCTCTGCTTTTGAATATGCTATCTAGGTTGGTCATAACTTTCCTTCCAAGGAGTAAGCGTTTTTTTATTTCATGGCTGCAATCACCATCTGCAGTGATTTTTGGATCCCCAAAATATAGTCTGAAACTGTTTCCACTGTTTCCCCATCTATTTCTCATGAAGTGATGGGACCAGATGCCATGATCTTCGTTTTCTGAATGTTGAGCTTTAAGCCA
>SJYQ01096541.1:352484-375734 GCA_006410935.1 Redunca redunca
ATATTGAGTGCAGCACTTTCACAGCATCATCTTTCAGGATTTGAAATAGCTCAACTGGAATTCCATCACCTCCATTAGCCTTGTTCGTAGTGATGCTTCCTAAGGCCCACTTGACTTCACATTCCAGGATGTCTGGCTCTAGATGAGTGATCACACCATCGTGATTATCTTGGTCATGAAGATCTTTTTTGTACAGTTCTTCTGTGTATTCTTGCCACCTCTTCTTAATATCTTCTGCTTGTATTAGGTCCATACCATTTCTGTCCTTTATCAAGCCCATCTTTGCATGAAGTGTTCCCTTGGTATCTCTAATTTTCTTGAAGAGATCTCTAGTCTTTCCCATCTGTTGTCTTCCTCTATTTCTTTGCATTGATCACTGAGGAAGGCTTTCTTATCTCTGCTTGCTATTCTTTGGAACTCTGCATTCAGATACTTATAGCTTTCCTTTTCTCCTTTGCTTTTCACTTCTCTTCTTTTCACAGCTATTTGTATGGCCTCTCCAGAGCCATTTTGCTTTTTTGCATTTCTTTTCCATGGGGGTGGTCTTGATCCCTGTCTCCTGTACAATGTCACGAACCACTGTCCATAGTTCATCAGGCAGTCTATCTATCAGATCTAGGCCCTTAAATCTATTTCTCACTTCCACTGTATAATCATAAGGGATTTGATTTAGGTCATACCTGAATGGTCTAGTGGTTTTCCCTACTTTCTTCAATTTAAGTCACTTCAGTCATGTCCAGTTCTTTGTGACGCTATGGTCTGTGGCCCAGCACACTCCTCTGTCCATGGGATTCTTCAGGCAAGAATAGTGGAGAGGTTGCCACGCCCTCCTCCAGGGGATCTTCCCGATCCAGGGGAATCCATGACCCCACCCACTTCCTCCAGATTTCCTTTCCTCCTCTGGTATTTTTGGTACCACTTTGCACTGGGACCATCTGCTGTCTTGTCTGTGCCCCATGCAGACTGTGAGCTCCATGCAGATTCCTCTCTATCCCCAGCACAGCACTTAACCTAACACCGAGCAGAAGCTCAGACGCTGTCAGCTAGGGGGCAAAAGCCATGTCTCTGCATCTGACCAAAGCCAGCTCTGGACATGCTTGTGAGTAAGAGCTTCAGCTCCCTGGGACATATATCGAAAGCTTAGAGCATCCTGGTAGCTTTGGAAAACATGGAATTCAGGTCTTGATGGAAGTCTCCAGAAGTGAAGGGAAAAGGTACCATGGTCTGGATCATCAGAGTAACAAGCTTCAGTGTAGACCTCACTTGGAGGAGGTGGAGACAGAGTGTCGTGACACCCACCTCACATCCATAGTGTCCATAGGGCAGCTGCCTCAGCATCACTGTGATCAGTGGTATTTCTACTTCATAACAAGCCTGAAGCCAAGTGAATGGCAGCCCTATTTCACAGATGGTGTGTGAAGCCCAGAGGTCTCCAGGTTTCTTTCAGCTGCAACATTCCTTGAATTAATGGCATCAGTGACTCAATGGACATAAGTCTGAGCAAATTCCAGGAGATAGTGAAAGACAGCGGAGCCTGGCAAGCTGCAGTTCATGAGGCGGCAAAGAGTCAGACACCACTGTTCAGTCAATCAGACTGAACAGCAACAGCGAATGATTCTCAGTGGCCTTGAAACATGCAGACCGGCCTTGACTCTGGCCATGGAGACCATGAACCCCGTGCTGGCCTTGGCTCTGAAGTATTCTCCTGGGAGCCCAAGCCCTGCCCAAGAAGAGGCAACAGGACTGGGAGACAAAGGAGGCATCTCTTCCCCTTTAGTAGGGCTCACCACAACGCACCAAAGCTGGTTTGTACCTGGAGACATGAGCAGGTTGCCTCAAGAGCCACACTTGTTCCCATAAACCTCCCAGGAGCCCCGAGACCAATATTGAGATGCCATTCGCAAGATAACTGATATAACATGCAAGACTGACATTTCAAACTGTTGCTGCTGCTGCTAAGTCACTTCAGTCGTGTCCGACTCTGTGTGACCCCACAGACGGCAGCCCACAAGGCTCCGCCGTCCCTGGGATTCTCCACGCAAGAACACTGGAGTGGGTTGCCATTTCCTTCTCCAATGCATGAAAGCAAAAAGTGAAAGTGAAGTCACTGAGTCATGTCCAACTCTCAGCGACCCCATGGACTGCAGCCCACCAGGCTCCTCCATCCATGGGATTTTCCAGGCAAGAGTACTAGAGTGGGGTGCCATTGCCTTCTAGCATCGCAAATAGGGAAGTTACTGTTTTTACTGCTACTGTTATTCTTGTGCTTTTTATTTCTAAGGAGGGTTCCCAGCATTCCCTTTTTTCACAGAAATAGATTCAAGAGTCAGCCTGAACATGGGAGATTTCAAACAAGCTATTGAATGCAACCTTTTCATTTTTAACATAACAGTTTTTATTCTAGAAAACCCTCAGTGTTGTCAGATATTAAAAAGTGGAAAGATAAACAATTAGGATGATTTTGAAGTTTTGTTTTTTTAATTAGCAAGGGTACATATTTTAATATATAAAGCATGTGAGGGTACCAGAGGAGTAATGTGTATGTGTGCACACACATGGGCACACACATGGGCACACACATGGGCACACACCTGTGTGTGTAGACACACCTTGGCCATAATACCCAAGTTTTGAGTTCCCCAAGGGCAGGGACTGTATCTTCTTTCCTGTCCCCCACACAGAACCTCGCACATGACTGATGCTCAATAATTACTTGTTGAGTGAAAGAAAGTGAAGACAGTCAGTCAATAAGAAAGAGCTGATGTAGCAACCTTCCCCTGGGCAGCGTCTTGATGGGCCGTGACCTTCTGTCAGTTACCAGCAGTGGGGTTGGGGCAGGGGAAAGAAGGGGGCTAAATTGCTAACGCTACGATTCTGCAAAGTACCAGAAACTGTTTCCCAGGGTTGTCACTGCCACCCCTGCCCCTGACCCTCCCAAAGGTTGTCATCTCAATCCCCGAAGCTCACTGCAAACACACACACACGCGCGCACGCACACACACACACAGCCACTCCTCTAAGGGCCTGGACTGCCTTTGTCCCTCCTGATGCTATTTCTATAGGCTCTGTGTCACACCCTGCCACTCTGAAGACCTTAGCGCCTAGGTCTCGGTGTATATCCCAAAGGAATTGAGTATGTGAGCTAGTGATCTAACCATCCCTAGAACGATCAGGGCCTTAACTGTGCGAGGTTGGGAAATGGTCACACTTCTTTCCAGCTCTTCCCACCAAGAAGATGAGCCATTTCTCTACTGCTTGATTTGAGGGCAAACCTGATGACTCACTTTGGCCACTAGGATGCAGAAGAGGTGGTGCTGCACTTGCTCTCAATCTGAGCCTGAGCTAGAAGATGAGAGACATGATATCTGGCCACCCCCAACACCTGGGCCAACAGCCAGCCAAACCCCAGACCTGTGAGTGAGGCCATCGCAGACCAGCAGGTGCCAACCAGCTCCCACCAACATGCTACTGACCTCAGGCATGTGAGGGAGCCCAGCTGAGCCCAGCCGAGATCAGCAGAGCCTCCAGCTGACTCCAGACTATTGATGTTTTAAGCTTCCAGGTATATGAGTGGTTCGTTACACTTCAGCGACCCCTGCACCGCCCCTCAGCCTCTGCTCCATGGCCCTTGCTCTGTCTGCTACCCAGAACCACAGGCTACTGACGTGGGGACCTCTGTTCCCTACCCTCCCTCACCCTCTTATTGCCACCACACCTGTTCTTCAGTTTCATCAAAACCTCCAACTATTTCTTCCCCTCTAATTTTTCCCCATCTGCCCTTCCTACCTTCCTTACCTTTCCAATCTCAGAGAGATTCCATGTTCTATCACACCACCTACTCTTTGGCCAAAACCTTCAAAACAATTCCTTTGACCCTTGTCCTTCCATCCCACTTTTAGAGGAGTCCCCATTTCTGGGACAATCCAATGGTCCATCTTCTACGCTTAGGCACCCATGCTGCCAAACACTGCTACAGGAAACCATCCAGCCTCATGGGCAACCTTCCCACAAGTTTCTGGTTATCACCTGAGTCCCCGCTATTGCCCAGATGGCCTTGGTGTTTGCCTGGTTGGCTTCCTGTCATGTGACCCTCTGAAATCTGCCCATACCTTCACCCTTTCTTCCTTCTGTCCTTAATGCCCCACACATTTCACAGGCAGTGACCTCACCCACCTTACCAGGAAGCGGGGCTACCAGCATCCTCCAGTTGCTTGTAAACTTGCCTGCCTCCTGTGCCTACCTTCTTCTGCCTTTGCCCAATCAGAAAGCCCTCCTTCCTACCTGATATCACTCCAAGACAGTCAGGGTACAAGTGTCAAGTGTATGGAGCACAGATTCCACTGTCAGATGATCTGGGTGGGTAGAAAGTCCTCTGCACACGTGGGTCAGGCCCTGCAGCAGACAAATGACTGGGAGGGCTAAGAGGCAAAGGGCCAGTCCTCTCCCAACAGAGCATTTCCTTTGGTCTCTCCCTCTGTCTCTCTAGAAAATGTGTCTGTCCCTCGGGTTCTCATTCTGTGTGTGTGTGTGTATGTGTGTGTTTTCTCTCTCTACACACATACAGTCAAGTGGAACCCAGAGGTATGAAGAGAGATGAGTCTGGACAGATGGACGAGGAGCTGATCGGGACATAGCATGTCTCGAAAAGGAGTCTGGGATTAACCCTGAGGGCAGTGGGTGCCTTGAAGGATTTTAAGCCAGAGAAGGAAACAGTCCAATTTGCACTTTGTATAAATGGTTGTGAGAGGAAAGTAGAGAATGGGGCAAGACTGGAGACAAAGGAACGGGTTTGGGGCTATCAAAGGAATGCCAGCAAGAGACGATGGAACTGCAGGAGAGTGGGGCAGGTGTGTGGAAAGAATAGATGGGATGGGGACATGTTGGGGAAAGAGAGGGAGAGAGAAAGGAGATGGAGAAACAAGGGAGAGATACGTAAGAGACAGACAAGAGAGAGACAAAAATGTACAGAGAACAGGAGCGTCTGCAGGAGACAAAGAGAGCAGAGAGAAAGCCAGACAAACGGAGAGAGGAAGAGAAAGAAATCCATCCAGGCAAAGAAAGCGAGTGAAACCGGCCGGGAAATGTGAGGCCAGGGCTGCAGGACTCTTGGCGTCCCTCGTGGAACCTTCTGGCACAGTGCCAGGTCTCAGGTGCTGAGTCTGAGTAAGGGAAGGAGGCAGGGGATGAAGAGAGGAGTGGAGAAGGATGGGGTGGGCGGGAGATGGCTTGGAAGCCCAGTGGCCACAGCCTCAGCTCAGCTCCTTAACCAGCTGCACCCACCATTCACCATTCGAGTCTTTACATGTTGGTGGACAGATTTGTAACTAGGAGCATATTTCAGTTTATCCAGCAGGGGAGCAAGGCAGAGTTGGATATTTCTTGTTTGGGTGGTTTCCAGAGACCCAAGTTTCCATGAGTGAATCAGAGATTATCAGGGATTTCCATTCCTTCCCTGGTAAAGCGGTGAGAGGAAAAAGCTGAAGGAGAGAGATGCTGGCCTCAGAGAACAGCACACAAGTTCAGCTGGAAAGGGGCTGCCTGGTTCTAGAGAGGAGGCACCAATTCAGCTGGGATCAGTGACGAGGACCCCCTCCCTCCACTTCAACCTGCCCTCCCCTGCATGGCCTCGCCTTCTCAGCTCTCCTCCCGCCCAAAAGAGGAGACCCAGTTCGGGCCCTCAGATTCTCTGCTGGGAGACGTCACAGCACCCGGCCTTCCTGCAGGTGTGCGGTAAAGCTGTACCTGGAGTCAGGCCAGGTCTGCAGGCTCCCTCCTCCTGTCACTCCCTGGGTGACCGCAGGCAAGTCCCTTCATGCCCCTGAGTTGCCTTTGCTTCATCTCTGAGGGCAAAACCTCATGACTGGACCTGGAGGTACCACATGCCAAGCGCCCTTGCAGCAGTCACCTTTGTGGAAAAGCTATCTGTAACTGAAGGGTGTGTGGCCCGTGTCCAGGCAACTGAAGCCATAACAGGGCCCTTCCAGGGGCATGGCTGTCTCATCCCCTGAAATAAACACCCCGGGGGTCAAACCTTGCCCTGGCCTCTGGCTCTCATCTCCATCTGTTCCCAGTGTCTGTGTCTTTTCTTTCTGCATGGCTACATAGATGGAAGGTCAAGGCTTTCAAATTGTGGTGCTGGAAAAAACTCTTGAGAATCCCTTGGACAGCAAGGAGATCTGATTTGATCAGATCCTAAAGGAAATCCACCCTGCATATTCATTGGAAGGACTGATGCTGAAGCTCCAACACTTTGGTCAACTCATAGGAAAAGAGCCTGATGCTGGGAAAGATTGAGGGCAGGAGGAGAAAGGGGTGAAAGAGGATGAGACAGTTGGATGGCATCACCGACTCAATGGACATGAGTTTGGGTGAACTCCGGGAGATGGTGAGGGACAGAGAAGCCTGGCGTGCTGCAGTCCATGGAGTCACAAAGAGTCAGACACGACTTAGCAACTGAACAAGGCTCGGGGAGAAAGCCCAGAGGCTGGGGAGGAAACGTACATTCAAGCTGCCTCTCAAAGAGCATCTCAAGACAGGCTTTCTACTGGGCAAGTGCCAGGCCTGGGATCTAGCACTGGAGGGAACAGATAGGGCCTCCCCCAAAGAAACCAAGTGACAGACACTGCCTGGGGAGAGCCTGAACTACTGCACAGAGGAGAACGAGCTTTGAGACCATCCTCTAGGAGTAGCATTGAACTGAGGGCCTCTGGACAGGGCCTCCAAAGAGGAACAGGGGACCAGGCTGGTGACTAGAGGCCCAAGGAGGGGCCCTCGCTCAGCTGGAAGGGCAGCCTGCCTAGGCCCAGAGCCGCACCCACCTCCTGAGATTCTGGACAACAAAAGGAACCCACCAGCCAAGTCTGGGCCGATGGGGTGGAGGCAAGAGGCCTGAGACAAGTATGAGGAGGAGCAGGGCATCCTGTCCATAAACATCTCAATAGCGTGATTAACTGAGCATCGCAAATTGTAACCCTTTCCTTTAATGCACTTTCCCTGAATTACCGCCAGGAGCCGGCGGCTGAGGAGCCCGTACAAATTGCTGGAATGGGCAGTTAAGCGGGGAGGTCGGAGGTTAAATGAACACGGTTGTTTATGAAGACACAGCCCGAATCCATTTGCATTTTAATATTCTCTCAGTGAGACGGAAAGCCACTTTTGAGGACAGCTTGTTTGGAAATCCCATTAACGGGTTATTTATGGGGCTCGTGGCTGCGTGACCCTTGCCCTTGTTTTGTTAAACATGAACCAGACATGAATCAGACGGGCAGCGGGCTAGCTGCTATTGTTTCCCGTAGCACGAAATGTCATCCGATTCAATTATTCTGAGGCTGACACTTTCTGAATTATCACCCTCATAATGCTCAATTTTCCCTTTTTTCCCCTTTGGTCAACCTGATTATTTCTGTCTTTGTAGAAAGCTGATTCTCAGAGTAGCCATCTCCATGCCATGGGCTGTCAGGGGGGCTGGGGAGGCCTCAGCCTGGGACTGGACAAGGCCCCTCGAGGCTGCCAGCCTGAGAGATGGATAGCTCACGTGGTCTTGGGGAGGGACCCACTCTGTGGACAGCTGGGCCACTGCTCCCTACCCTCAAGTGTAGGACCAGCCCAGTTGCCCTGCCCTTCCTTGAGAACTGAATTCTTGGGCTCTGTCACCTGGGGCTCTGAAAAAGCCTTTTGATCCTCATTAAAATTGATTTCTCTGAAAAAAAAAAAAGCTGGAAAATTATTGTTAAAGGGGAAAAAAGAGCCAAGGAATATCCCGGTATTTGGGGGTTCTATGTGAAAAGTTCGATGGATTTACAAAGGTCTGTAGAGCCTGAAGGCAGTCTTTTCTGATGTGAGAAACTGTGATGCCCGCAGAGCACTCAGAGATGTGCGGCAGCGCTTGGTTCAGAGTCAGGCTCTTGTTTGTCATGGGGAGAAGAATTCATCAGTTTTCTGATGGATTTGCCTTAAATTGATGTCATTTTAAAAATCAAAAGGGATCCTGGTGTCCTGATCCCCAAGATTAGGCCTATGGCCTGGAACCGTCTCTCCCCAGCAGTTTCTGGCCCCCACACTGAGCATTCACAGGGCCAGCAGGACCATTCTGTGGGCCTGGGACCAGTGGAGAGAGGAAGACTTCTCTCTGGTTCAAGAAATCAGGAGCCTGTCCATCTGGCCAGAGCTCCACTTTCACCCCGTGTAGCACAGTCCAGCTCCGAGCCAGAGCTGGGTGCTGGGAGAGGCGACGAAATGGGTGTCCATCACCTCTCCATATCCTCACCCCCTAAGCCATTATTTCAGAGCAAGGAAGGACTTCAAAGAGTATCCCAAAACACATGGGAACATTATGACCCAGAGAAAGGGACAGAAGGAGCTCAAGTTTATAGTTTTCTAGGAAAAGAGCTGAGACAAGAACACAGAACCTATCTCCTTGGCGTGACCTTGGTATCACGTACACAGCTGGCACGGCACCTGTATTCCTGGAATAAAATAAATGCTAGAGCCCAAGGAAGAGCCCTGGCATGGGCTTGGAGTAACAGTGCCGGTAGTTGGGCAGCAGAGGCCTGTGTCCTTTTACCCTGACTCTCCATGGCCCACTGGCCTTGCCTTGCCTGGGGGCTTTCTCCGGCTCCTGGAGCTCACTTTGATGTCTTCAAGGTAGAGGCTAGAAACACCAAGAACTAAGACCACCTGGAGGAGCGCCTGGGAATGGTGACTGCGGGGATGCGGCGCATGCATACCCTCGCTCCCGCACCCTTCATGCAGGCTAACTCTTGGTGTGTTTTCTATGCTGCTCCAAGAGCTGCCCCCAGGAGGTAGCGGTTTTGCTTTGTGCCTTAGGTGAAGCCTTCCTGCTGGCCTCTCATGTCCCCCCTCCTCTACCTTCACCTTTATTCAAGTCCTTGTCTCAGGCTCCTCCTCTGGGGCATCCCAGCCTAAGACAGTGACCCTAATGGGGGCTTCCTGCACGCCAGGATCTTTGCATGCCTCTCCTCTCAAATGATCCCTGAAATAGGTGCTAGTACTACTCCTTCTGCAGATGACAAGACTAAGGATGGGAGGCCAAATTCTTGTTCAGGGTCACAGCTGTTGGGAGGCAGCGCTGGGATTCAAAGCCAAGCATCAGAACCCTAAAACCCCTAGCTATCTCACTACACAGTAAATGCAGGGTCCTCACATGGAAGGGTGCCGGCCCCCTTGTCAGGGGCGTATCTAACCTCAGCAGTCAGACCACTCAAGGCTGGACCCACAGGGGGTCAACTTGGGGTGGGCAGGAGCAGGCCAGCCCCCCAGGCCCAGGTGCAGAGAAGGCTGTCAGAGCACCTGCGTTTCCTGGGGAGCTGTCTTCCCACCACTTTCTGCAAAAGCCTTTTGACCAAGTTTAAAATAGATTTCTCCTTGTGAATTGGCCGTCTGAGGAATTCTCCTCCAGTGGTTAATTCAATCTTAATAGAAGCTGATTTTTTTTCTCCCAGAAGAAAAGGGAACAATACATCTTTAGAACGGGTTTATAAGTGTCATGATTTTTCTACTAATTTACCCTGCATTCTCTGCTTTAAAATGTGAAATTACCTCATTGTGTCTCTGAATATCCTCCATGCTTGGGCCTGAAATTAAGCTCGCCGTAGAGAAGCCTAAATGACCACAATTTGCTGTGTGAAATGCCCTGATTGCGAGTGCAATCCCCAGCAATCCAGCCCCAGTGCAGCCCAGCTCCTCTCACTCACTGATTGGCCTTCCCCCCTCAGCTTTGCCAGACACACCTGGTGCTACCTGCCGTGTCGGGGAGGGGTGGCAAGGACCAGGAGAAATAACTGCCCCCGGCCCTCACCCGCTGCTCCAGGCCACCTCCCAGGAACCAGAGAGGATAGGGTCCCTGCTCAGTCACCAAAACGTGTGTTGGGTAAACAGGGTGACCCCATGACAAAACAGCCCTCAGAATCTGCAAGGGCACTTCCCACCAAATATTACAGTCAGCACGAGTTTTTCAAACCCTCAATGACTTCAAGACTGTCCTTTATCCTTTCTGGGTTGCTCTGTGGTCCCCAACTCCAGACCTCTCAGGAGAAGATTCGCTATCAGCGGATGCCAGGCCGCTGAGGTACCAGCCCACAGGCCCTGGGAGGTCTGGAATCAGTCTCTCCAAGTTCAAATGCAAGCAGTACCACTTGCTGTCTGTGAAACTTTGGCTAAGTCACTTCCATGTCACACTTTTCCATGTCTCAGTTTTCCTCATCTGTAAAATGGGGCAGTAATACTACATACAGAATTGTCAATAGGATTAATACCTGCAGTTAACAAAATGGCTATGATGGATGCTCAGTAACCATTCATGGATCTGTAGTTCCAGCCACATATTCAAGTACACAAAATTTTTAACTCCATGTTTCTTAATGCACACTAATGTCTACCTCGAGTGGGTCAGGTCCTATGTAATTTTTAAAAATTCTCCTATGGGGGATGGGGGGAAATACATTGACCTGGAAGAGTCAAGAAGCTGAAACTGACCAACACATCAACTTTGTCTCAGCTGCTCAGAAGCAGGCACCCCTGCTTCCTGCTTTGGGTTTCCAGGTGCGAGTTCCAGGCCCTTCATCCTGAGACACAGAAGTCCCCAAACTCAGCCCCAGACTTCTGCCTGAGCTCCTGTGCTTGGAAAGCAGCCCCTCTTCCAGCCATCTATTCCCAAAGGACCAGCGGCTCCCTCTGGGCTTCTGGGCTTTTTCAGGAACAAAGACAGCCTGTGGCTTCAGCTCCAAGATGTTAGAACAGCAAAGAGCAGACTCCACTCCTCCTCCTACTGCAGGTGCCCCTGTTCCAGTTGGTACTGGAGACTGCATCCTAGATGCAGAGTGGGAGAGGCTTCAGCTGATGTATGAGTTTCCCGGAGACCCTATAACAAAGTACCACAGACTAAGCGGCTTAAACAACAGGAATTCCTTGTCACAGTTATGAGGCTGCAAGTCCAAGACCAAAGTGCCGCCAGGGTTGGTTTCCTCTGAGAGGACTATTGAGAAAGGATCTGTCCCGGGCCTCTCTCCTGGCTCCTGGTGGTTTGCTGGACATATTTGGTGCTCCTTGCCCTGCGGATGCAGCACCCTCTTCTTTCATGGTGTCCTCCCTGTGTGTGTCTCTGTCCCAACTCCCCCTTTCTCTAAGGCCCCAACCATAGTGAATGAGGACCCACTCTGATGACCTCATGTTAACTTGATTTCACCTCTGCAAAAGTCCTATTTACAAATAAGGTCACATTCTGAAATATTGTTGGGTCTAGGACTTCAACATACATATTTGGGGGGCGACACGTTGCAACCTGGTAACTCAGCTGGTAAAGAATCCACCTGCAATTCAGGAGATCCCGGTTCAATTCCTGTGTCAGGAAGATCTGCTGGAGAAGGGATAGGCTACCCACTCCAGTATTCTTGGGCTTCCCTGGTGGTAAATCCACCTGCAGTGTGAGAGACCTGGGCTCAATCCCTGGGTTGGGAAGATCCCCTGGAGAAGTAGACGGCTATCCACTCCAGTATTCTGACCTGGAGAAGTCCATGGACTGTATAGTCCACGGGGTCAAAAAGAGTCAGACACGCTGAGTGACTTTCACTTTTCACAGTGCAGCCCATAACAACTAATCATCCTCTTGTTTCATTGATGAGGATGCTGATAGCCCGGCAGGGGAGGGTTTGCCAAGCGCAATCGAATACCTGGTTCCAGACTCTCATGTGTGTTTTATCTCTGACCTCTTTACACTATCAGCCCAGGGGAGGTTTGAGAGACCTAAAGAATGGATTTGGCCATGACCCAATAGGGCTAACAGTGACAACATCTCTGATGGGTCCCATCCAGACCCAGAAGCTGGGCCCACGCATCCCGGCTCCAAGCTGAGTGTTCATAATGGTCAATCAGGCTGCACCAAAGAGCTTTTTAACAAACATCATTCATCTTATTCCAATGCCAGCGATGGGACTGGCTCACACACAGGGAACGTAAACCCTGAATGCAGCATTAAAATGATTTTAATGCTCAACCGTCGAGTGCCAGAGCTGGGGTCTCCCACCTCCACCACAGCCCATCTTAACATGGGAGTTGGGCTCCTGAAAGGCAATTTTGTTGATGCTCCTGGGAGGGGCATGCAGGTCTGGAAACTCATCCATCATCCTAACGCGCTTCAGGATGGACCGGGAAGATAAAGCTTTCATCTTCTCTACCAGGCGGAGCCTCTTCAATTAGGCTCTGTGGGATGAAGGGAGGGGTGGGAGCAGGGACAGCACTCTGAGGGGTGGAGGGAAGGGAAGGAAGGAAGGAGATGGAAATTCCTCCTGCACAGAAGAGCCTGGGTATGAGAAGTCACCCCGTCCATCCTGTAAAATAAGGAAGCACAGTAAAGGAGATGAGGGCTGGGGTCTGCAGCAGCTCTAGTGGGAGAAGCATAGGGTCTGAGTTTCAGAGCAACCCCTGGGAGAGTGAACAGAGAAGACAGGAAATGGCAATAGTGGGGAAAGTGTCTTTCTTCAAAACATCCAGAGTCTATTGGGATCCGTCCCCTACAGGAAACTGATGGGACAGGATAGGATTCCGACTCAGGAAAACCACTGACCCTAGTCGTAGCCCTCTCAGAGTTGTCCTTAGCCCTGGGGAAGAGTCCCAGTCATCCCAGAGGCAGGGCTGGGAGCAGGGAACAGCTCAGGGTCTCTCTGCTGAAGGGGTACCCAGCTGCCTGGCTGCAGAGGAGGATACCCTAGTCCACTGGGATCCAGATGGGGAAGCGATGGATGATAGCAATGGGACTCAGGGGCATTTTCACTTTCTCCTTCCCCTCTGTCATTCTTCCTTCAGCTCATAGACCTACAAGAGGATTCCATCCTCACCCGGTTCATAACCACCTGTCTAGGCACCCACAAAGTCAGTCCCAACTCCTCAGGTCACCCCATCCAAGTATATCACCCATGCCTCATCTTCAGGGGGTTCTCATGACTCCCACAGAAAGGGATGAGCAGAAGTCTTCTCTTTGCCCTTCTCTCCACACAGCAACACTTGTTCCTCTTGGCAGACGGCCCCCTCTCCAGGACATGGACAAGGGGAAGATGTGGCTGTGGCTGAGTCAGATTCCGAGGCTCCCAGGGCAGATGGCAAGTGGGCTTGGAAGGAGCCAGGAGGGCTCCCTCAGAGGAGGGGATATATAAAATGCAAAGCTTACCCAAACTTGGACTTGGGGTAAAGTGTTCACACTGACACTTATGCCTTTATCCTGACATGTTGTCACCTGGTGTGGCTGGACTCTCCCAGAGTCAACTGATTATTGATCAAGTTGCCAATAAGTCAACTAGGGATTTACTGAGCAATATCCACTAGGTGCTTAATGGGCCTTGCCCTCTGCCAGTCAGCCAAGAAACATTTATTGAAACTAACCAGTAATAATAATAACAACAACAATAATAATGGTGGTGACTATTTATTGAGCACTTACTATGTATTCTAAATGCTTTACATGTTTTAATTCATTGTCTTTCTTGCCTGCTCCATCTTTCATCTCTCCCTGCCTCCTGTTTTAAGCTCCAGTAAAACCTATCTTCCTACCTTGTCATTTCATATTTCACATTCATGCTGCTTCCCTGCCCAGAGGGCTTTGCCAATCCTTCTTTATCTGTCCACCTGCTACTCTCTGCTCATGGTCACCTTCCCAGGAAGCTCACCTGAGTTTCAGCTTGAGCCCAGAGTCCCTCCTACAAGTTTCCAACCACACTCAGCTGAGAAAGCAGGTTCAGTTTTGACATTCCTATGGCTTCACCCATGGCAGGCATTACTAATGAATCACGGCACTTTCTGAGACCTTTTCGGGGCTCAACGGGAAATGCCTGCCAAAAGTACACCAGGTGGTGATTAAACAAGATAATGCCTGTGCAGAGCTGAGCATGGTGCCTGGCTCAGGGCAGCACACTTACACTGCTGCGTGACCACGTCCCACCCCTGCCTGCGCCCACCCCAGCGTGGTCTACGTCTGTCACTCTCTTAGCATAGTTGAGAAAGAAGGTCCTAACAGAAAAGAACAGAACAAGAAGAGAGGGCCATTTCTAGAGAAGAATGTGAACTAATAAAGCAGGGAGCAAAGGCCTGTATCCTCTGCCAGCAGCCAGGGGCAGGTGTCTGCCTGGGCCTGGGTCAGAACAAGAGATGAGCTCTCGTGGAAGGATGGACGAGAGGCAAATGGGGTGAGTGGTTGAGTTTTTCTGTTTCCTGAACCTCAATAAATTGGCTTCCCAGGTGGGTCAATGCAGGAGACACAGAGAGAGGCTGGTTTGATCCCCGGGTTGGGAAGATCCCCTGGAGGAGGGCTTGGCAACCCATTCCAGTAATCTTGCCTGGAGAATCTCATGGAGGGAGGAGCCTGGCGGGCTATAGTCCACAGGCTTGCAAAGAGTCGGACACGACGGAGGCAAATGAGCACACAAACCTCAATAATACAACAACTACTTACACTAACAGATCCCATATCCTCTATCCAGCCCAGCACAGAGCTCCTCACATGCATGCGCTCACTGGACAGAGTTGATAGGATCCCCGTTTTACCAGCAGGGTAACTGAGACCCTGAGGGAGTCTTTTGTCTAATGTGGCCCTGGGATTCAAAATGGGGTTTTTTATTTCAAAGCCTCTCCTTTCCCCTGCAGCACCCCCTGCCTTTCTACATCCACCAAAATCGCTAGTGTTTTGGGTGGTGTTGAGGCATGGGGTGGAGGAGGAGAAGGTAACAGTAGGGGCTGGACAGAGTGGAAAAATAAGCCCTCAAAATTTTACAGGGGCGTATGTAGTTAAGGAATAAAATTGTTCTTTAAAAAACGAACAAATAAATGCAGACGACTAGAGAGCATCTGCCTGCCCAGCCCCTGGTTTCTTTTGTTCAACCTGATTTCGTCCTTCCCACCCCCACATGCCTGGCCAGAGGTGCCATTTAGAGTCGCCCAGAAAGAGAGAGGAAGGGCAGCAGGCTTCCTGATCTCAGGATCCACCCTGTCGAGGTGACCGGGACTCTCCTTTCAGGAGACAGAAGCCGTTCCAGCGTTCTATGTAAATGAGCTGTTTGGAAATGTGCATCCTTAATGCGGAGCTGTCAGGTCGGGCTGGGGATTGGCTGGGATGGAGGAGGACAATAGATTCCGTGCTCCGGGGGTCAGGCCTGGGGGAGGGGGCTGTGGCGCTCGGGGGCAGGGAGAGAAGGAGCCGTTGCTGGGTGGGCCTGGGCTTAGTCCCCATGAGGTGCTGGGGGCCAAGCCAGAGCCTCACTGAGGTCCAGAGCCTCGGGCACAGAGGTGACAAGGAGCAGGGAGTCGGTGGTGACAGCTGGGGTGGGGGGAGTGCCATGTGCCAGGGTGAGGAGGAGAGGCCCGGGGCTCTGGGGCAGCTGGGGTGTCCCTTGGGTGCCAGGAGCTGGCCTGGGGGCAGCCTCAGAGCAGCTGCAGAGGAAACCGTCAGGGAAGACTTTCCTGCATCGTGAGTGGCATGTGTGCTCACCGCAGCACCGTGTGTGTGACCCAGTGTCTGGCGTGGCCCAGGGGAGGGACCTGCCCAGGTCCCACAAAGCAGGATAATGTTCAGCCCAGCTCCTGACATGTCTAGAAATGCTCATAAGTAGTAGGGCTGATATTTAAGAAATTCACTGCAAATAAAACTCAAATGACTCTAGTGAAGCAGAAAAGAGGAATTTATTACAAGGTCCCGGGCTGTCTGCTGGACCCCAGGTGGGGACTAGCCTGTGCAGGGCTCTCTCCGTCCTCTGCAGGGCCCCTAACTCCTCTGTCTGCAGACGTGCTCCTCCCACTTCTTGGAAGCACATGGAAGGCACACCCACAGCCCCTACATTCGCAGGGCTGTGTTTCTGCCCTCTGCCTCCAAGTCCATTTCCACATTAACTAGAGAGAAAATCTGATTGGTCCACGTTAGGTCAGGGGTTCTTTCTGGTTTTTCAGCCATAGCTGGGGGAATGGACATCATGTAATGGTCATTCATTTATTTAATCATTCATTCATTCAACAGAAACTTCATGGAGCACCTACTATGTGCCAGGCTCTGTGAGAGCTTCCAGGGGGAACAAAGTCCTGCCCTCATGGAGCGTGCAGTCTAGCCCAGGGAACACAGATGAAAAACAACTATTTAAACGTGTAAGATGCAGGAACAACACAGCAGGGTAAAGAAAGAGAGTGCTGGGAAGTGGGCAGGGAATAAAGTGCCCTTTTATATTAGCATAAGGTGGCCAGGGATGGCCTCCTAATATCGGATGGGAGACCTGAAGGGAATTAAGGAGACAGGCAGACAGGTATGTGAGAGAAGAGCATTTCAGGCAGAGAAAGGCAGGTCCCAAGGAGGGAGGGTGTGGTGGGTTTGAGGAAAGGCAGGGAGCTTGGTGCTGCTGTAGCAAATAAGCCATGGGGGGTGGAAACGGCAGGGGCCCCACTGGGGAGGGTCTGTGGGCCACTGCAGTAAGAAGTCATGGGGGGTCTGAGCCTAAGAATGGCCTCATCTGACTGTTTCCCAGGGTGTTGCAGAACCTCTTGTGTGGTCTCAAGTCCTCTTGGCCTTGCTGGCTCCAGTGTCCTTGACTTCTGCGTCTGCCCCAGCTGTCATCACACTGACTGTCTCTCCAGGTGGGCCGGGCTCCAGCACAGCTTCAGGAAACTTGCAGTTCTGCCGCCCAAGACCTCCTCCAGGGCCCGGAGCCCACAAAGAGTGCCAAGGCTGCATGCAGCTCCCAGCATACATCGTGAGGCTCCCCAGATGGTAGGGGGCAGGAATCCCCTGGATGCCCCCTCCACTTCCGCACCCTCAGAAAAGCAGCACACCGGAAGGCACGGCTTCTGACTCCTTCAGGGTCACCAAAGGGGTGGGCGACACAACCCAGAAGTGCAGGAGAGTTGCCATCCTGTGAGGCAAGCTTAGACAGGAGGTGAGAGGAAGCCTGAGGACAAGTCCCCGCTCTAACCTCCCCCGCCGTTACTGGGTAGTCACCAGTCTATTCTAATGGCCCATGTGGTCCTGCAGGCAAGAAGATTCACCAGAGACCAGCCACCAGCTGCCCTCAGAACTGTGTTGGTGAAGCCCAGTATTGCACTTCCTGATGTCTGCACCCCTCTTCCCTCTCCCTGCCTTGCTCTACACTCCCCTCACCCGTGGGGCCCTGGGATTGCACTCTCCATTCCTGTGATCATATAGACTTGTGTCTCAGGCTCTATTTTCTGGAGGACTTCCCAGGTGGTTCAGTGGTAAAGAAGCCACCTGCCAATGCCGGAGACACAGGTTCAATCCTTGGATTGGGAAAATCCCCTGGAGAAGGAAATGACAACCCACTCCAGTATTTCTGCCTGGGAAATCCCATGGACAGAGAAGCCTGGTGGGCTACAGTCCTTGGGGTCACAAGAGTCAGACAGAGCAAATGAGCACACACACATGCTGTTTTCTGGAAACCAGGGCTATGGTAGATTGTACTAAGCGTGATCCTAGAGAGCAGACCTTCAGGATGGGATTCAGTTGGATTGCCTCCTTCTGTAGACAGTACAAACTCCATTGCTGGTGGCGAGTGGACTGGTGATAACCTCTGGTACATGGGCTTCACAAATAACATTAAATTTTAACCTGTAGTTCATGAGATAAGGTACAGGGAGAAGGTGAGGCATAGGAATATGGAGTGGGGGCTTGATCAGTCTGAAGAAAATTATAAGGATTGTGGTAAGAGCTAGCTGCTTTTGATGGCCTTGAAAGCCTTGTAAAAATAAAAAGATGGGTGCAGGAAAGCCAACTGATAACTTAAGGCATGCTTTGAAAACCAGAGGTCCCACAACATCTTTAAAGGAGACTCATCTCCCGCTGCCACGGGGCTGAAAACCAGACCCAGGATTTAATGTAATAATCTGATTATTAATGGAAAGATTTTCAAAGGAAATAAATGCACAGTCTTACAGGTGTCTTTAATGTCTGGGACAGGTAAAGAGTAGGACCTTGATATATAGGTCATTTGAGGAGACATGCTTGAAAATCTTGAACCTCAAATTCCCTTTTCTGATAGAGCTATGGGATTTGATTTGATAATATATATGAGAACTCACAGAGGCTTGAGGGTTCTTCCCACAGTGCTCAGTGTTCATTCCTTCATTCATTGATTCATACATCCCCCATTCATTTATTGAGTTTACAATCACTTTGTTGTTGTTCTGTAGCTAAGTCATGTCCGACTCTTTCCAAGCACTCATTGTACTTCTATTATGCACCAAATAATACCAGGAGGAATACACAAATGAAGCAGACACAGTCCTGCCTCCAGGGGAGGTTGGACAGGTCCATCAATGCCTGGATCGTGGGCAGAATGAAGAGAAAAATGCCAACTGGACCTATAGGAACAGAGAGGGAGAGGGAACTTATGTAGGATCAGCAAAAACTCCATGCAAGATTTCTTAACCTTTTTTTTTTTAATGCCAGGTAAGTCTATGGATCATTCTCAGAATGATGTTCTAAAACGAGGAAAATAAAATACATAGGATTAGAAAAAGAACAAACTGTTTTGAAGTATAGACATCAAAATATTCAAATTGAATCTATGAAACAGAAATAATAGAAATATAAGGGCTTCTTTATTAACATATTAAATAGTAAGAGCTAGTCGTGTCCTTAAAGCAACTATGAGTTCAAAGGAGCTTAAACTATTTTTCAAGATAGTTGTTACAACTGTAATGTCTGTGATTTCTCTTGATGACCAAGTTCTGGCACTAATAATTCTACTGTGGTTCATTACCTACTTTCATAATAGAAGGAGATGCTGCATTTCAGTTACAAGTTGGTGAAAATAAAGATTTAATTGTTTTTCCCATGCCCATCAAAACAGCAACAACATGGATTTATGAGTCCTGCAGATGGAGTGGAATTACAAGTTTGTTTCCCCCCTTTTGGAATACTTTTCCAATGAACCTTAATGCTCCCCACCCCACCCCACCCCTTGCAGAATGAAATCTGTTTTCTTAAAGTGAAGTTTAAGGCCCTTTTTGATCTAGCCCCTTCCCACTTCTCTGGCCCCCTCACAATTTTCCCCAGCACACACTATGTACTCTATGGAAGGAAATCGGTAAGATGTCCCAACACACCTTCACAATGACCCATTCTGGGCCTTTACTCCCACTGGTCTCTCATCCTGAGTACCCTCTCCCCTCCCCAGTGCATGGCCTGCTCAGCCTATCCAGATTGACCCTCTTCCAGGAATCATCCGGCCCTAATCTGAGCACCCCAGCTGTACCTCTCCATGGTCCTGATCCCATTCCGCTTTATCCTAATCTGCAACCACACCTTGTCTCCTAGCTCAAGTGAACACCCCTTGGGAGCAGGGCCCAATAGTGCCTCAGATCTTCCCCAATAGCTTCTCACAGGATGTGGAGCTGTTCAGTAGAGGGTGACTGAAGGGACCACTCAGCCTGAGACCACTCCAAAGAGCCCTAATACTTACTGGGCACCTGGAAAGCTCTGCTCACCCAATGGGCCTCTTGGCCATTCATTTATTCATTCACTCAACAAAGGATTACTGCTGCTTATTGAGTGCCAGGCATTGTTCTAGGGAATACAGCATAAGGTCCTGCTATTATTGGAACTCACATTCTAATGAGGGGAGGAAATAATTAAGCAAAATAAAATCAATAGACTATAGTAAGTCGGCCAGTTATCAAGTGCTCTGGAGACAGGAGAATGGAGAAGGGGGACAGGAAGTCCCAGATACCCTCCTAAACAGGGTAGTTTATTGAGAAGATGGCAAATATTTGAGCAGAGTACTAAAAGAAGTAAGAGAGGCAACCATTCAGTCACCTGGTGGGGAGCAGCTCAGACAGAAGGAACAATGTGGTCATTTCTCATTGCTATAGAAAAAAAAAATAGTGGCTTAAAACAACAGAAATATATTCTTTTATAGTTCTGGAGACATACAGTCTGAAATGAGTCTTCCAGAACTAAAATCAAGGCATCAACAGCTGATTCCTTCTGGAGGCTCCAGGGAAGAATCAGTTCCCTTCTTCTTCCAGCTGCTGGTAGTGTCAGAATTCCTTGGCATTCCTTGGCTCATGGCCTCATCATTGCAGTTTCTCCTTTCATCACCACATTGCCTTCTCCCCTTCTGTAGCCAAGTCTCCCTCTGCCTCTTTCATGTTAGGAAACATGTGAGGACTTCCCTGGTGGCCCATTGGTTAAGATTTCACCTTCCAATGCAGAGTGTGTGGGTTCAATCCCTGGTCAGGGTGCTAAGACCCCACATGCCTTAGGGCCAAAAAACCAAAATAGGAAAAAAAAAAAAAGGAAGCAATATGGTAACAAATTCAATAAAGACTTTAAAAAAAGAAAAAAGAAAGCATGTGATACATTGGCCCCATCAAGATAATTCAGGATAATCTCTCCATGTCCACATCCTTAATTTAATCACAGCTGCAAAATCCCTTCTGCCACATAAGGTGACTCTCACCAGGAACTATGACATGGATATCTTGAGGGGAAGGGGAATTACTCAGCCTACCACAAATGGCAAGTACATAGGCCCTGAGGCAGAAGCATACCTGAGGACAAGTGTGGCTAGACAGGAGAAATTCAAGGGAGAGCAGTGGGAGACAGGTGGGAGGCGCAGCGGAGGCCAGAACCAACAGAGTCTTTGTACTGGATGGAGTCAACACTCACTCCTGTGTTAACTCCCCCTCCAAAACTTCAGAGGCGTAACAGGATAGAGGCATGTCTCTGCTCACATTCCGGCCTGACATGGACCCGACTCATCTGCCTAGTGATTCCTGGATCCTGTAGGCCTCAGAGCATTGCTTGGGGTCTTCTGCCTCTAGCTGACAATGGAAGGAAAGGAACGGTGCAGACTTCTCTAGAAGTTTTAAGTCTCAGGCCTGGACAAGGTAGACATCACTTCTGTTTATTCTCCAATGGCCAGAGCTAGTCGCATTGCCCCACCCAGATGCAAGGACAAAAAAAAAAAAAACAACCTGGCCTTCCTTTGTGCAGGAGGAAAATGAAATTGTTTGATAACCAGGTAGCTTTTCATTTGCCACAGCAAAAACATTATGAGAATTTTGGCTTTTTACAATAGCCAAGACATTTCCATGTGTCTTGGAACCTAAGTGTTCACCTCTAGAGGAACAGATAATAAAGATGTGATATGTATATACGTGTGTGTATATATATATGTGTGTAATGGAACAAAGCTAGTGGAGGTGATGGAATTCTAGCAGAGCTATTTCAAATCCTGAAAGATGATGCTGTGAAAGTGCTACACTCAATATGCCAGCAAATCTGGAAAACTCAGCAGTGGCCACAGGACTGGAAAAGCTCAGTTTTCATTCCAACCCCAAAGAAAGGCAATGCCAAGGAATGCTCAGAATACTGCACAATTGCACTCATCTCACACGCTGGTAAAGTAATGCTCAAAATTCTCCAAGCCAGGCTTCAGCAATACATGAACTGTGAACTTCCTGATTTCAAGCTGGTTTTAGAAAAGGCAGATGAACCAGAGATCAAATTGCCAGCATCCACTGGATCATGGAAAAAGCAAGAGAGTTCCAGAAAAACATCTATTTCTGCTTTATTGACTATGCCAAAGCCTTTGACTGTGTGGATCACAATCAACTGTGGACAATTCTGAAAGAGATGGGAATACCAGACCACCTGACCTGCCTCTTGAGAAATCTGTATGCAGGCCAGGAAGCAACAGTTAGAACTGGATATGGAACAACAGACTGGTTCCAAATAGGAAAAGGAGTACGTCAAGACTGTATATTGTGACCCTGCTCATTTTACTTATATGCAGAGTACATCATGAGAAACGCTGGACTGGAAGAAACACAAGCTGGAATCAAGATTGCCGGGAGAAATATCAGTCACCTCAGATATGCAGATGATGTCACCCTTATGGCCGAAAGTGAAGAGGAACTAAAAAGCCTCTTGATGAAAGTAAAAGAGGAGAGTGAAAAAGTTGGCTTAAAGCTCAACATTCAGAAAACGAAGATCATGGCATCCGGTCCCATCACTTCATAGGAAATAGATGGAGAAACAGTGGAAACAGTGTCAGACTTTATTTTGGGGGGCTCCAAAATCACTGCAGATGGTGACTGCAGCCATGAAATTAAAAGACGCTTGCTCCTTGGAAGAAAAGTTATGACCAATCTAGATAGCATATTCAAAAGCAGAGACATTACTTTGCTAACAAAGGTCCATTTAGTCAAGGCTATGGTTTTTCCTGTGGTCATGTATGGATGTGAGAGTTGGAGTGTGAAGAAGGCTGAGAGCCAAAGAATTGATGCTTTTGAACTGTAGTGTAGGAGAAGACCCTTGAGAGTCCCTTGGACTGCAAGGAGATCCAACCAGTCCATTCTGAAGGAGATCAGCCCTGGGATTTCTTTGGAAGGATTGATGCTAAAGCTGAAACTCCAGTACTTTGGCCACCTCATGCGAAGAGTTGACTGATTGGAAAAGACTCTGATGCTGGGAAGGAGGAGGAGAAGAGGATGAAAGAGAATGAGATGGTTGGATGACATCACCAACTCAATGGACATGAGAATTCGTGATGGACAGGGAAGCCTGGCATGCTGCAGTCCGTGGGATCATAGAGGGTCAGACACGACTGAGTGACTGAACTGAACTGAACTGATGGGAAGAAAACCTGAAAGAGAATATCAGTTCAGTTCAGTCGCTCAGTCGTGTCCGACTCTTTGCAACCCCATGAATCACAGCACGCCAGGCCTCCCTGTCCATCACCAACTCCCACAGTTCACTCAGACTCACGTCCATCGAGTCAGTGATGCCATCCAGCCATCTCATCCTCTGTCATCCCCTTCTCTTCCTGCCCCCAACCCCTCCCAGCATCAGAGTCTTTTCCAATGAGTCAACTCTTCGCATGAGGTGGCCAAAGTACTGGAGTTTCAGCTTTAGCATCAGTCCTTCCAAAGAAATCCCAGGGCTGATCTCCTTCAGAATGGACTGGTTGGATCTCCTTGCAGTCCAAGGGACTCTCAAGAGGCTTCTCCAACACCACAGTTCAAAAGCATCAATTCTTGGCGCTCAGCCTTCTTTACACTCCAACTCTCACAGCCATACATGACTACTGGAAAATCCATAGCCTTGACTAGACCGGCCTTAGTCGGCAGAGTAATGTCTCTGCTTTTGAATATGCTATCTAGATTGGTCATAACTTTTCTTCCAAGGAGCAAGCGTCTTTTAATTTCATGGCTGCAGTCACCATCTGCAGTGATTTTGGAGCCCCC
>SJYQ01096541.1:376780-484145 GCA_006410935.1 Redunca redunca
ACAGAGATCATTCTGTCGTTTTTGAGATTGCATCCAAGTATTGCATTTCGGACTCTTCTGTTGACTGTGATGGCTACTCCATTTCTTCTGAGGGATTCCTGCCCACAGTAGTAGATATAATGGTCATTTGAGTTAAATTCACCCATTTTAGTCCATTTTAGTTCGCTGATTCCTAGAATGTCGACGTTCACTCTTGCCATCTCCTGTTTGACCACTTCCAATTTGCCTTGATTCATGGACCTGACATTCCAGGTTCCTATGCAATATTGCACTTTACAGCATCGGATCTTGCTTCTATTACCAGTCACATCCACAGCTGGGTCTTGTTTTTGCTTTGGCTACAACCCTTCATTCTTTCTGGCCGCCACTGCCACCTGCGCAAATACATAACCAAATCACTTTGATAAACTAACAAACATTTTAAATTAACTATACATCAAAAAATTTTAATATAAAGAAGAATTTTGACTTTTACTTAAAGGAAAAGGAAACACTTAGAAAACATTGAGTAGAATGATGACATGATTTAACTTTTTAAAAAAGTTTTTAAAATACTCACACACTCATAGAAATGTTCCTTATCTTCAACACAGTGATGGTAAACTTGACTATCTACATCTGTCCAAACTCATTGGATTGTATATTTAAAGTAAATGACTTTTATTATATGCAAATTAAACTGTGATAGAGACGCTTTTTTAAGAAAAGGATCACATGGACTATTTTGAGAATAAAATATGGCATGAAGGTACAAGTATAAAAACAGAGACTGGTTGTCAGGCTACTGCAATAATTTTAACCCAGAAGGTAGCAAGAAATTGAGTTTGCAGTGTGGTTTTCAGGTAGAAACAAACAGGACTTGCTGACCTAACAGATACAGCAAAGGGAGGTAAGACATAGTCTTTAGACTCAGGCTTCTTGGGGTTGAATCATGGCCCTACTACTTAATGGTGATCTTGGACAAGTAACTTAATATCTCTAAGCCTTAGTTTCTTCCTCTGTAAAATGGGAATGATAATAGAAATGCCTTCAGAGGGTTTGGCAAGGTTATAGTGAGATAATATATGAAGAATACTAGGCACACGGCCTGGCATAAAGTACTTGATACATTGCAAAAGAGACAGTAACCACCCCTGGACTGAGTGTACAAACCAGATCCTTACCTCATGGTATGATAGCTGAAGGGCTGGAGCTTTCTAGCACCAGGCTGGAGTGACCAGAGGCGTCACTGCCCACAACCTGGAGGTCAGAGTTCCCAGTTCAGACCCTACAACAATGGCATCTCCGGAGAGATTCAGACCCCTTAGCAGAGGCGTAATTCAGATGAGGCATCCCCCTACCCCAGCAATGAGGGCCAAAGTACTTTCTTGTATGGAAAGTACAATTTTACAACAAACTGTTAAAGCTTAAAAAAAAAAAATCCTATAAGAGATGGTAGGAATCTGTCACTTCGATTGTTCAGGCAAGACCCTCCCTTTGTTTCTCAGCAATCCCTCTATTCTGCAGAAGTGGTTAAGGAGAGGCAACAGTTAGCATTCTCTGAGCAGCTGCTATGCTCCAGGCCCTAAATAAGGTGCTTGCCCAAAACTTGCAGCCTCGAAAGCACCCCATGAGAAATATCATCATTCCCATTACCTGGTTAGGAAGCCACAGTTCAGGAAGGGTAGGTGACTTGCCTGAGATCACACAACTGGTAGACTGTAAGGATGGGATTTGCCCTATTACGAGGAGTAGTAACTTATCCAACATGAGGAAGTTAATGGCAGGTGTTACAGGGGTTGGGGGCACAGACCTTGGAGCCACACTGCCTGGCTGTGCAGCCCAGCTCCATCTCTTACAAACCTGTGTGAGCTCCTTAGTCTCCCTGGGCCTCAGTAGCCTCATGTGTAAAATGGGAATAATAATAACATTGGTATCCTCTTTCTAAGACTGTTTTGTGAGGATGAAAGGAGTCAATATATAAAGAGCTTGGAAAGGTGCCCAGCACAAGGCAAGAATTATGGAAGGATTCAGTTCAGTTCAGTCGCTCACTCGTGTCCGACTCTTTGCGACCCCATGAATCACAGCACGCCAGGCCTCCCTGTCCATCACCAACTCCCACAGTTCACTCAGACTCACGTCCATTGAGTCAGTGATGCCATCCAGCCATCTCATCCTCTGTCGGCCCCTTCTCCTCCTGCCCTCAATCCCTCTCAGCATCAGAGTCTTTTCCAATGAGTCAACTCTTCGCATGAGGTGGCCAAAGTACTGAAGTTTTAGCTTTAGCATCATTCCTTCCAAAGAAATCCCAGGGCTGATCTCCTTCAGAATGGACTGGTTGGATCTCCTTGCAGTCCAAGGGACTCTCAAGAGTCTTCTCCAACACCACAGTTCAAAAGCATCAATTCTTTGGCGCTCAGCCTTCTTTACACTCCAACTCTCACGGCCATGCATGACCACAGGAAAAAGACTAGATGGACCTTTGTTGGCAAAGTAATGTCTCTGCTTTTGAATATGCTATCTAGGTTGGTCATAACTTTTCTTCCAAGGAGCAAGCGTCTTTTAATTTCATGGCTGCAGTCACCATCTGCAGTGATTTTGGAGCCCAGAAAAACAAAGTCTGACACTGTTTCCACTGTTTCCCCATCTATTTCCATGAAATGATGGGACTGGATGCCACGATCTTCGTCTTCTGAATGTTGAGCTTTAAGCCAACTTTTTCACTCTCCACTTTCACTTTCATCAAGAGGCTCTTTAGTTCTTCTTCACTTTCTGCCATAAGGGTGGTGTCATCTGCATATCTGAGGTGATTGATATTTCTCCCAGCAATCTTGATTCCAGCTTATGTTTCTTCCAGTCCAGCGTCTCTCATGATGTACTCTGCATAGAAGTTAAATAAGCAGGGTGACAATATACAGCCTTGACGTCCTCCTTTTCCTATTTGGAACCAGTCTTAACTCATTATTATTCTTTAACAAAGGCCCTGGTACCAGTGGTCAGCCCAGCTCGGTGACTAAAGGGATAAGAAGAGAATCATGAAGTTTTGAATTGAAAGAACTTAGAAGAGGGGTTGGCAAATCATGACCCGAAATGGCCCTCCACCTCTTTTTGTAAATAAAGTTTTCCTGGAACACAGACACACTTTTTCACTTACACAGTGTCTTTAGCTGCATCTGCTCTACAACAGTAGAGTTGAGTCATTGGGAACCTAAAAGAGCTACTTTTTTGGTCCTTTAGAGAAAAAGTGTGCTGACCCACCTAAAGAGAGTAAGGGTAATTTCTTATCACCTAAATCATCTCCACAATCGGTCTTGATTGAACACCCCCAGGAATGAGACACTCTCTCCCTCCAGAGGCAGCCCAGCCATTTTTCAGATAACTCTAATCTTTAGAAGATTCTTCCTTAAATTGATGTAACCCATCTCCCTGTAACTAAAATCAGAGACCCTCCCCCAGCCTCTCACAGAGAAAGCAAGTTGCCTGCCCAAAGCACACAGTCCCTGGCGTAAAAGCCAGGATCCCAGATCACTTCTTCTCCTGCTGTCTCTCCTTCTAGACTATAGCTTCCTCCCATCGGAGTTGAGTTCTGAATCACTTTTTTTTTTTAATTAAAATATGTTCGATCCACTCTATTTCTCAAGACAGAGAAGTAATTAATATACTTAAGGAAAAACTTTTACTTTCCAAAATGATTTTAAGCTTACAGTTTCAGTGCTATTGGAGTAAAACTTCTGCTATTGACAAAGCTCATCTCTCAAGAATGGCTCAGTTAAAAAAATAAGAGGATAGATAGATAAAATAATCAAGAGTTGGAGCTAAGGGGTCATGCAGACCTGGCTTACAATCGCACAGTAAACATGAGACTGTGAGTAATCATCTTCTGCAAGCCTCAGTGTTATCATCTGTAAATAGGGACCACAAAAGTGCCAATATTATAGGATTATTGTGAAAGTAAGGCCGTATAACACATGCAAAGCATTTAGCTCAGTCCTGGCACTGTATATCCGTTCAATAAATATTTCTATTATTACAACTGAAAATGTATTTTATGGTTTCTCTTTCTACTATGCCTTCTTTCTACTTTCCTTCCCTTCCCCGAGTTGGCATAAAAATTATTTTTCGTTTCCTCACCTCCAATTAGATATTGATTAGAGTATCTGATTGAGAATGAGCACTTAATAAAAGTAAATAAGTTCTGACATTTTATTTTTATTCTTGAATAAAAATGCTCACCATCCTCCTGAAAATGAGCCGTCACATTTTATTCAACAGCAGAAAAGATTTGTACATTTGGCCCTGCAGGAGCTGAGGAATCTATTTTCATTATAACAAACATTGATTTTGCATTAAAAAGTCTCATTATTTGAGATAATGACTGCTGGGCTCCTTAGTTATTCTTTTGGTTCCTAAATCATTAAAACTCTAACGTTTAAAGAGCAAGTAGGACTAGGGTAGCTCCCAAATTATTGCCAGTGAGTTGTTCCCTCTGTGTCCCAGCCACAGAGGAGATGCAAGACCAGGAGAGATGCTGAAACATGCAAGGCCAAGTCCACCTCTTCCTCTTGCCGTTCCAGAATTCCAAAGTCCAAATCAGGCTCGGTTCCTTCAGAAACTGCTTAGAAAATAAAAAGAGAAACAAACCAAAAAACAGAACAAAAAACCTCTGGTCTCTGTATTCATGTTCATTCAGCTCTTTGAACAAATCCAGAGGCTAAAGGAGCTGGGAAGAAGAGAGGAAGTCGCACCCAACCCCAGGGCACAGAGTTGGATGGCATATTGGGTGTCCACAGTGGTGGCAGAGAGATGCAGGAGGTCAACCTTCTACCATCAGCAGAGTAAATTATTGACACCGGGAATATTCCCTAGTGGATGGTTTTCCATGGTTATATTCTCTGATCCTGGGCATTTATGCTGCAGGAGACCCAGCTGGACATCTCATTGGCAAGCCACGTGTGCTACAACTGAGTTTTGTAGAATTTCAACCACATACACCGATTTGGATAATGTATTCTTTCAGAAGCCAGGGCTGAGCTTTAAACAAAGCGTAATCCTGCCTGCATATCAATTTCCCCAGGACTGTGAGGAGGGAAAGGAAAAAAACTCAGAAGCCCAATGCTTGGAGCAGCAGCATTTCCACCCGGGGCTGAGCAGTGGGGACGTCCAGCAGGATTCAGTCTGCAGGTTCATTAACGGGAGCACAAGGAAGGAAGGGTAGGGGGAAGGTGGGGGCGCATCATAAAATATGAAAGGACTTCCTGGAAATTGGCATCAATGTGATTTATTCAATCCAGACCCGAGCTCAACTATTTGAAAATAATTGAATAGTTGATACCCACTGCCACTTGTAAGTGACGGGAACATGGGCTGGGGGATAATGAAGGGAGATGCTGGGAGGAATTTAAGAAGTCCCAGATCTCAGCCTGCCCAGTCTTCTGGAAGAGGAAAGAGAACCCTCCCTGGACCCACCCTAATCACCAATCACTTTTTGTGGGAAGCTCTTTCTTATTCTATTCCTGTCCGCCCAGACGCAGGTTTCTGTAGAGTGATCACCACTGTATGTAAACAATTTTACATCCTACCACTTGTATTTGACATTTTGTTGTAAGCATTTTCTCTTTGCAAAAATTGTTGGCTTTTAAAACATTATATAAGCCTTATATGCCCATGGTAACAAATTAAAGCAATACAGAAATACACTACAGAAGTAGAAATAAATGATAATTTTATTTTTAATAAATTGTGGAAAGGGAACATTTCCCCTACATATAGACACCTGTCCTCTAAGACTGACATTATGTTTAACGCCTAGGTGGGGAAGGGATAAATTAAGAGTTTGTGATTAATAGATATATACTACTATGTATAAAATAGATAAACAACAAGGACCTACTATATAGCACAGGGAACTATATTCTATATCTTGTAATAGCCTATAATAAAAAAGAATATGAAAAAGAATATATATGTATATCACTTTGCTGTACCCCTGAAATTAACCCAACATTGTAAAGCAACTATGTGTCAATTAAATAAGAAGGGGGAAAAATGTTTAAGGCTTGTCCTTCCAGATAGTTTTCTATGTCTATAAAAACACACACATACATGTACATAGGTACACTTTAGAACTTCTTTACAGGAAAATATATATAAATTCTGTTTGCAACTCTTTCATGAAACAACGTTGTGGATATTTCCAAGACAGTGCATCTAGAGACCCACTTCTATCTTTTCATCCACTGTGTACACCTCATTGCTTATTATACTTATTGCTGCATTGCCAGGAAATTAGGGTATTTCCAGTGTTTATGACAAGCAGTGCTACAGCGTCACCGAACATATATATATATGTACACTTGCATAGCAAATGTTTCTGTAGAGTTGATTCCCAGAAAGGAGAGTGCAGGGTCTTAGCATGTGACCTACAAGCTTTCTCCATATTGTTTCACGCATCCCAATTATCACTTTTAATATCTGCAGAACCACCTTTTGAATCCAACTTAGCCAACTTGCATAGCAGGGGAAAAAAATAAATCTATTTAAAGCCATCCTGTCTGCAAGTGCCTCCAAGGAGTAGAGTACAAGGAGACTAGTGTGGTGAGCCTGTTAGAGTGTAAAATATGAAACCCCTCCCCCACCAGGGCACAGTCTGGAAATATCAATAGACTGTGAAGCCAAGAGAGAGTTGAACTACGCGTGGAAGTTAGGGTCTCCCAGGAGATCTGGGAAAGATGGGAATTTCTGGGAAGAGAAGAATGCCAGCAACTTGGCCAAAATCTTCCCTTACACGGTGCGGTCTGCACTGAGCTGTCATCAGCGGTGTGCTGGCAGAGGGTCAACACGAACTGATTTGCTTGTTGATTTCCACATTGTAGATACTCCTTCCAAGGTGCAGGCTGACTCCAGAGCAACAATGATTGCCCTAGACTGTCCTGTAAACCATGGCTAGATGTCTGCTCCACCTGTCAGCCCTGGGCCAATGGGACTTTCCAGGAGCAGAGGCATCAGACAGGTTCCACCTTGGAGTGAAGCAGTCAGCAAACGAGGATGGCTCCTGAAAGGTCCAGGACTAGGTTCAGAAGCCAACTGCAGTGTAGGCTGAAAGGATGAAAAGCTCCCCTCAGGAATCCATGGGAATGCTTTGGGGGGCTTCATGATGGGAAAGGGGTTTGAGTTATCTTTTGGAGATGTGAAAGAATGATCCCAGAAGGCTGAAGGACATGGGGACCCTGGTGCCTCACTTTGGGTTGCTTCCCACTCCCTGCTGTGTCAACTAATCCTGGGTGAGCATCTCTAGCAAGAAGTCAAGACTCTACAAGCTAATCCTCACCCCTTTTCCACCATAGCCCTTCCTCTCCCTACCGACACACCCCCTGCTCCATTGCACCCCACTCCGTCCCAGTCCCAAACGATCACTGCATCCTCCTGACCCCATGCCTTGGCCCAGCCCTGCCCTCCTCCTGAGGCTCTTGCCATCCACCTGAGCTGTTACAGCCATGTCCACCTCTCAAGGTTAGAGTCACACACTCCCTCTTCAAACAAGACTGCAGTGGAATGTGTCTCCTCCTCCCTCAAAGCCCCAGAATGTTTTGTGTAAGTGGCTTCCATAGACAAAACCCCTTGTCTCCCCCACAGGCTGGAGGGCTTCCTGGAGGAGGCAGAATGAAATCACACCTCTGTCCTCAGCATGGCACAACAGTTCCCAAGAGCCAGCACTAATCCGGAGTCACTACCTATGAAGCCTCTCGAACCCTCTGAGTTTTACCCCAGCCTCTGACAACATCCACGTGATGGTCACCTGAAAGGTGAAAAAGAACTGTCCTTATACAGGTGGGGAAACCAAGGCTCGAAGAGATTTGGGGCCTCGTTCGATATCCCAGGGACAAGTCTTGGGCTCAGTTCTTCTGACTACAAGCACCACTTCACTTCTACTCACTTCCGCTGCCAGAGGAAGGAGGACTCTATAACATGATCCAGCCCAAGTGCTCCTACCTGGGGCCTTGGAGTCCTGGGGATCTGCACACTGATTTCAAGGAGACCCCAGGTGGCCCAGTGCTGAAGAATCCACCTTCCAATGCAGCGGATGAGGGTTCATCCCTGGGTTGGGAAGATCCCCTGGAGAAGGAAATGGCAACCCACTCCAGTGCTCTTGCCTGGAAAATCCCATGGACAGAGGAGCCTGGCAGGCTACAGTCCATGGGGTCTCAAAGAGTCAGACTCGACTGAGCTCACACTCATACCAAACCTCATGTCCATTTGCACACAAAGGGGAAGGAGGAAATCCTTGCCTCTTTTTGTTTGTTTGCTCACTTGCTTTTTTTTTTTTTTTTGGTTTTAGGGGGAGTTGTTTGCATTAAATGAGGAACCACTGAGGACTCCTTCCTCTCACTTTTACAGATGAAAAAGCTAAGGCTCAAAGAGGAACAGTGACCTGGCCAAAGACACACAGTCAGCGTGGGGGCTCTATACTGTGTCAAGCTTCCTTTCCTTCCCCTTCATGGCTCTGGGTTGGAGGCAGCCACAGAGAAATCTGCATGAGGTCTGGAGGGTGGAAGAGCAACAGCAGCCACTATGGCAACTCAACCCGCGTGAGATCACAGGCGACGCCCCAGCCACCCCACCTGCTGGCTCACCTTGCTGCCTTGGGCCACCCAGCCAGGCCTGTGCCACTCAGACTCCACTAGATTTCCTCCTTCAGCTTCCCCAAGCTCTGGGCCAGATTTGTGTGCAATGTCATGACGAAGCCGGCCAGTTCCGCAGATCACCCATATCATCCGCTGGAGTGTGGGAGGCAGCAGATCCCCCAGGTTCCAGTGACAGACAGATGTGGGTCCCAGTGTCCCACCCGGCGGGTTCTAAGTCATCCTTCGAGGTTTCACTTTGTCCTTGCTCACTTCCTCTTCCTGCCATCTTTCCTTCCTGACTGCCAGCCCTACTGACCTCCAGACATGTGTGTCCAGACTAACATCACTGCCCACCAGCTGCCGTGATTACAAAGGGCTTCATTCCCAGCAGAGAGTCCTCAGATCACCTGCAGTGGGTCTTTTGTTCTGATGGACCCCTAACACACAGTGAACTCACTGCTGTCGAGAGCCCGAGTTCCTGCCCCTGCTCCTGGCTTCTCTCACGAGCTGGAAAGGTGGTCTGAGCCCCAGACCCCAGGCCGGGCCCATCAAGATCCCTGCCTCCGTCTACACCTCTCAGGGCTGTTTCCCCAGGCCAGTGGCCGAGGGAGACACTTGTGTCCGGCCAGTGCCCCAGACCATGTGCTCTGCTCCTGCCAGGCTCCAGGGCTGCCCAGTCCTGCAACTCTCTCTGTAAGGCCCTCAGAGGACTGGATGGGAATTGGGGGGGATGCCTTGTCTTGGCTTCACATTCTCCCCCAACTCAGTCGGGGCCTTTGAAGGCTATTTATTTCTCCTGGTCCCCAGGCCCACAACCTCCGAGCAGCTTCAGATGCTGCTGTCCCCAGGGCTCTGTTAATCAGACAGTAAAGATGTCACACTACCAGCTTGGCCATTGCCCAAGCAAGCCCTGGGCTGGCCCTTCCTCGCAGTCACTGCATCCTGCCTGCTGAGCTGGGACTTATTACTGCTCCCCACATCCTGGACACCTGCCATCTGTAGCAGGACAGAATTTCTCCATAGCGTGCCACTGAGCTAGTGATTTCAGGTCAGCTGTTCTCTCCTTCCCTCGTCAGACCTTCCTCCCACAGGACGGTCTCTGGTAGCCCAGGGACTCTCCTTTTTCAGAAGTGTTTCTGAGGGAAAAGGGCATTAGCGAAGCTAGGAAAATAAATGCATCTGGATTCAAGCTTCTCCATTGGCACTTACTAGCTGTGCGACCTTTGAGAAGTCATACAACCTCTCTGAGCCTTAGATGACTGTCCATAAAGTAGGAATGTTGTGAGGATTAAATAAGGTACTGCATGGACAGCACAAAGGCCAGGCTGTGGCACATGACACACTCTGCAAATGAAAGCCATTGTTGTTACTATTGTTGCTATTTTTTTTTTTAATCATTATAGTCACTAATCTGTGCTCTTGAGGATGGGGACTGTTGTCCAACGTGTTCTCACCAGTGCCTAGAAACGCAGTGTTGAATGAATGAATAGGTGTTCATTGGCCAGCCTTAGTGTATGCCACAGATAAAGCTCTTAGGACTAAAGAACGTTTAGAGATTTCAGTAGCTGAGCTTCTCCTAGAGCCACTTGGGTTGTCTAACTATCTGGGTTGCACCCTCGTTGAGTTTTTTCTTTGACCGCTTGCTGACTCCCAACCCACTAGTGGAGACTGCACTGGAATTCCCCCAAAGAGTAAGAAACCCTGCCCCTGCCAGGGGCACAGACCCCAGCCACACGTCCTGGCACAGCACCCACAATTAGGGCAGCTCTGACCCAGAGCAAAGCTCTGCTTCACAGCAGAATGCAGAGTCCAGTCCAAGTAAAAGGCAGACCCTATTAATATCCGCCAGTGAATAGATGAGGACACCGAGCTACAGAAGTAACCTGCCCAAAGTCATACGGCTAGCACTAAAAGTAGGATTCAAACCCACCTATTGCCTCTCAGATATGTATTATATACAGAACTCATATACTCTGTAAGGTAGCTATGAATATCTTCACATACAGATACAGAAACAGGCTCAGAGAGGGTTAGTAACTTGACTGAAGCCACATAGCTAACCCAGTGAATTTACATCTTATGTAAAAAGATGCAAAGGTAAAAGCTGCAGAGTCCAAATTGCTCTTGAAATCGCCTAAAGGGTGGGCATAGTTTTCTTTTTATATAGCCTAATGCTGTGATTTTTACTCAAACATGCTCAAGTTTGAGAACTAATGAGCTGGGCTGAAGGAAGGACAAGAAGGGAAGTCTGTGTGTGAAGATGTCAGGACATCAAATCGTTAAACCGTTTAGCCACTTAGATAATCATTAGGCCCCTGGCCCAAATAAGGCAGGGAATAGGATTCTAAGCATTCCTGCCAGATTCACTCAATTGCAACTTAATGCTGGCGCCCTTTGGTGTTAATATATGTGAACAGACTTCATTGAGGAACTATTTAATGAGTAACATATATAAAAGCACCTTGCCTTTCCGAATGAGTGTTGTAGTAATATTTTGTGGCCTCCATTGACCAGCAATCATTGTCAGGACCTTAAGGGTTGAGGTTCTGGTTCCTTACCTTATAGGGGAGGGGCGCAGTGGGGCAACTTGAAGCTGGATGTGACTCCTCTGGACAGCTGACTCCAGGACCCAGGATATCTGTCTGTGTGCTGTGCATAGCCCTTGTGCTAGGAAAAAAAAAAAAAAAAAATTACCTTTAGCCATGGAGCTAAAACCTGGTGATGACCTGAACCAGAATTGGGCTTCCCTGGTAGCTCAGACAGTAAAGAATCTGGCTGCAATGCATGAGACCTGGGTTCAATCCCTGGGTTGGGACAATCCCCTGGAGAAGGGAACGGCTACCCACTCCAGTATTCTTGCCTGGAGAATTCCATGGACAGAGGAGCCTGGCGGGCTACAAACCATAGGATCACAAAGAGCTGGACACAACTGAGCAACTTTCACTGAAGCAGAATTGTTGATTCTAGAGTCTCATGACACTTCTGTTCCTCAGGGTCCTAGAACCAGGGAATGTCCTCAAACACAGGCAGCAGATACAAGGAGAAGAGGACAGAAGAGGATGAGTTGGTTAGATTGCATCAGCAACTCAACGGACATGAATCTGAGCAAACTCTGGGAGATATGAAGGACAGGGACACCTAGCATGATGCAGACCGTGGGGGCGCAAAGAGTCAGACACAACTTAGTACCTGAACAACAGCAAACAACAGCACCTCCACTGAGTGACAGTATTCACCAACTCATGTGATTGCTTCCCTTTTTCTCCAGGGAGAGAGACTGAGGCCCAGAGGCTGCAGGACTCCCCACACCACAGAAGATCAGCAGTGAAAGAAGTCAGGACTCAGATGTCACTCCCAGCGAGGTGTCCTTCATGCCTCGAAATGCTGCCTTCTGGGTCACAGGACATCCACGGGTGGATCTGATCTGGAGTCACCTATGTGGATGCACAGTGCTCTGTGGGAGCTGGCTCCCCAGGGGAACAGGGCGATGATGGAGAAAAGGATGAGGCTGGCCTAGGGGCTGAAGACACACTGCAGGGGATGGGGTGGTCTGAGCCCTCTGAGCCCAGGACACTGATCCCACAAGTGGGGCCCCCAGAGACAGTTTCCTGCAGGGACACAAAGTGAACAGGAGACCACTCGAGGCCACCGCATCTTCCTCTAGCCTTGCCTTCGTCCTGCGTGCATCCGGCACTCTATGCCTAGCTCTGGAACAGCCTGACAGGCATGGGGAGTGGTGATGAGAGAGGGTCTTCCTTTCTAAGAGCGTTTCTCCCACCTCATTTCATTTTCTCCACACCACTAAACTGAGTTGGTAACTCGTGATTGCATTTTACAGATGGAGTACCGAGCTCAACGTGGGGCAGCTTGCATACAACCCTCTGTGTCCACTCAGTGGCACAGCTGAGAATCCAGCCCCATCTTGGAGAGCAGAAGCGGAACTCAGTAAGGCGTGGTATCCCACGTGGCTGTGGGGATGGTCCTCCTTGGGCAGGCAACTAGACTGATGGCAAGTTCCCCCTGATGGTGAGTTCCCCCCCCACAGTGCTGTAACCCCCTCCCTGCCAGGCCTTGTGCCCGCTGCTCCGGATGCAGGTGGGGGGCGAGGCTGGGCGCTAATTTACACTTGTTTAACTACAGCTGCCGCCCTCCTGCCATGTGTCTCCCCGCCATTTATTGCGCTTTCCAAAGCCCTGCCCGGCACTCAGGGGCATTTCCTGCCTGCGCTAATGGAGGAGAATAGACGCATTATATGTGAATAATGGATTATGATGATACAATTTGGGTCTCTTAGCTCTCACCGAGCCTAGGCTGGCCTTGCATTATTGATAACTTACACACACCTTCCCGAGCGTGTTTATGTAAATATTTAATAGGGAAAGCAAGTTAACCCATTGGTTTCAACCATTCCAGAGTGTTGGAAGTAAAGGCTGTGAGGGCAATGGCAGGAGGCGATGATGAGTCAGGTCCCTTTGGAAAAGCCAGAAAGTTCCCAAGATGCTTGCTTAGTCACAAGAAGTGTGTGGTCTCGAAGTTCATGGCTTCCCAAGAGCTGAGAGAGAAGGGTAGGTACGCCTCACCGTGGGAAGACCCACCTGGGGTTGAGAAGACCCGTGGGCAGCAGAGTACACTCAAGAAGGTTGGGGCCAGGCAGGTTCAGACTACTGGAATGCGGCAGTGGAAGGAAGGTCTCCCTGCTGACTTAACAGGACCATTGCTTCCCATTGTCCAAGGCTGATTTCCTGTTCTCTCACACGGCTTCCGCTTTTCACACTCCATTTCCTATTGGAAGACGATGCTCAAGAGAGGCTGCCTGGGTTGCAGCCTGGGCTCCTCCACTACCAGCTGGATGGAGAGTTAGTTCATATCTCCAGGTACCAGGTCTCACATCCGTAAAATGGGGAGGTAAACGTACTTATCTCATAGGCACTCACAGGTTGCTATAAGAACCCAATGAGATAACGTATCTGAAGTGGTTTGTGTGGTGCCCAGTACACAGGAGAGGCCCATTGCTAACCTGTAATCATCTATAGAGATTTAAGATTCACATGCTTTCACATAGGTCTTAGAATAAATGCCATGGTATGTGTTAATTGGCAGTGTTCCTTAGTAGTATGAAAAATAGTTGTGCATCTCAGATGCATTGAAATACTGCCATTATTTTGCTAATATTGTTTCTCACAAGCAGGCCACTTTCTCCCCTCTAGGAAGTCATGAGAGTAGGCATGTGTCCCATCTGCTAATGTGGAGGGTATGGGAGACCTCCCTCCCCACCCCCACCACCAGTACCCTGGCCTTGGGCATCTCCCCCATTAGGTTCATCTCCCCCAAACCCTCTTCTCAGGTTGCCATTGACAACCTGCCATTCTCCAAGCTCAGTTCCCTGAGCTGCCAAGTCTTCACACACGCTGCCTCCTCTACCTGAATTTCCTTCTTTGCAGCATGTGGTTTAGTCTTACCTCCTCCATGAAGCCTTCCCTGCCTCGTGACTGAGCTCATCTTATAACTGAAATGCTGGTGTGTCCGTCTGCCCACCCAGCAGATTTGCAGGTCCAAGGTCCCGGGAGGCAGGGCTATGACAAAGCACTCCTACAGTCATCACCTCCAGCACATGGGGACCCAGGCTGGGTGCTATGAGAAGCCAGGTGGGCACTAAAAGGTAATAGCCTGTGCTCTTGAGGGAAGAGACAGACAATTACACAAGAGACAAGAATTTCTAGTGTGCAGGAAGATGGTAAGCACGATAGAGGAGGGCCTAAGCAATAAGGAATAATGGGAGTGCATGTCTAAGTAGGATGGTCAAGGTCAGCCTCCCTAAGCAAAGGTCTGAGGGGAGTGAGGGAGTGAGCCATGGATATCTGGGAGAAAAGGGAACAGCCAGGACAAAGACCCTGATGTGGGAGGGTGCAGGAGTTCAAGGAAAAACCAGGTGGGTGTGGCTGCCACAGATGGAGGAAGGGCTTTGAAAAGGGGAGGTTCTGATCGTGTAGAGCCTGGTGACCTTGGTCGAGGCTTTTCCTCCTGCTCTATGGCATGGGGCACTACCGGAGGATTCCAAGCAGAGGAGTGATGGGATCTGACTTTATTTTAGGGGGGATCAGGGGGAGCATAGAGCAGAGGGGGCANGGTGTGTCCGTCTGCCCACCCAGCAGATTTGCAGGTCCAAGGTCCCGGGAGGCAGGGCTATGACAAAGCACTCCTACAGTCATCACCTCCAGCACATGGGGACCCAGGCTGGGTGCTATGAGAAGCCAGGTGGGCACTAAAAGGTAATAGCCTGTGCTCTTGAGGGAAGAGACAGACAATTACACAAGAGACAAGAATTTCTAGGGTGCAGGAAGATGGTAAGCACGATAGAGGAGGGCCTAAGCAATAAGGAATAATGGGAGTGCATGTCTAAGTAGGATGGTCAAGGTCAGCCTCCCTAAGCAAAGGTCTGAGGGGAGTGAGGGAGTGAGCCATGGATATCTGGGAGAAAAGGGAACAGCCAGGACAAAGACCCTGATGTGGGAGGGTGCAGGAGTTCAAGGAAAAACCAGGTGGGTGTGGCTGCCACAGATGGAGGAAGGGCTTTGAAAAGGGGAGGTTCTGATCGTGTAGAGCCTGGTGACCTTGGTCGAGGCTTTTCCTCCTGCTCTATGGCATGGGGCACTACCGGAGGATTCCAAGCAGAGGAGTGATGGGATCTGACTTTATTTTAGGGGGGATCAGGGGGAGCATAGAGCAGAGGGGGCAAGTACCCCTGGACACCCATTAAGAGCTTTTAAAAATCAGGTAAGACAAAATGATGCCTGGTCCTAGGATGGGGTGGGGTAGCGGGTGGGAGACGGTGGTGAGAGAGAGCCAGATGTTTGGGTTCTAACAGAGGTGGAAGGTAGAGTGATCAAATGTTTGAACACTTGATGTAAAAGAAAGGGCAGGATCAAGGACAAGTCCAGGCATCATCACTGACTGGAAGGATAGAGTTGCCATTGACCGAGGTGGAGACAGTGGTGGGTGGGGCAGGTTTACGGGGAAAAGATCAGGAATTCTGTTTGGGTTGTGTCATTAGACATACTAGATTTGGGGTGTTTATAAGATGTCTCAGGGGAGGGCTGAAATGGGCACATGGACCCTGGAGTCTAGATTTCTAAGTGAGAGGCCCAAGCTAGACTTATAAATATGAGTCGTCAGATGGATGAGGTCACATGGGAGAGAGTGTAAAGAGAAACACAGACACTGCTACGAGTAGAGGTAGTGGAGGGAAGAGAACCAGCAAAGGAGACAGTGAAGAGGCAGCCTGTGGGGTAGGAGGGAAATTTATTTGTTGAAATGTCACTGCATTGGAGTGCAATAAATAACTATAATCAAATAGCTACCATTAATTGAACATTCACTGTTAGACACATCACATATAATTTCTCCCTTAATCCTGACAATTTTCTTGAAGAGATCTCTAGTCTTCCCCATTCTGTTGTTTTCCTCTATTTCTTTGCATTGATCACTGAGGAAGGCTTTCTTATCTCTTCTTGCTATTCTTTGGAACTCTGCATTCAGATGCTTATATCTCTCCTCTTCTCCTTTGCTTTACACTTCTCTTCTTTTCACAGCTATTTGCAAGGCCTCTCCAGACAGCCATTTTGCTTTTTTGCATTTCTTTTCCATGGGGATGGTCTTGATTCTTGTCTCCTGTACAATGTCACAAACCTCCGTCCATAGTTCATCAGGCACTCTATCAGATCTAGGCCCTTAAATCTATTTCTCAGTTCCACTGTATAATCATAAGGGATTTGATTTAGGTCATACATGAATGGTCTAGTGGTTTTCCCTACTTTCTTCAATTTAAGTCTGAATTTGGCAATAAGGAGCTCATGATCTGAGCCATAGTCCACTCCCAGTCTTGTTTTTGCCGACTGTAGAGAGCTTCTCCATCTTTGGCTGCAAAGAATATAATCAATCTGATTTCGGTGTTGACCATGTGGTGATGTCCATGTGCAGAGTCTTCTCTTGTGTTGTTGGAAGAGGGTGTTTGCTATGACCAGTGCATTTTCTTGGCAAAACTCTATTAGTCTTTGCCCTTCATTCCACATTCCAAGGCCAAATTTGCCTGTTACTCCAGGTGTTTCTTGACTTCCTACTTTGGCATTCCAGTCCCCTATAATGAAAAGGACATCTTTTTTGGGTGTTAGTTCTAAAAGGTCTTGTAGGTCTTCATAGAACCATTCAACTTCAACTTCTTCAGCGTTACTGGTTGGGGCATAGGCTTGGATTACTGTGATACTGAATGGTTTGCCTTGGAAATGAACAGAGATCCTTCTGTCGTTTTTGAGACTGCATCCATGTACTGCATTTTGGACTCTTTTGTTGACCACAGTGGCTACTCCATTTCTTCTAAGGGATTCCTGCCCACAGTAGTAGATATAATGGTCATCTGAGTTAAATTCACCCATTTTAGTCCATTTTAGTTCACTGATTCCCAGAATGTCAACTTTTACTCTTGCCATCTCCTGTTTGACCACTTCCAATTTGCCTTGATTCATGGACCTAACATTCAAGGTTCCTATGCAATGTTGCTCTTTACAGCATTGGACCTTGCTTCTATCACCAGTCACATCCACAAAGCTGAGCACCGAAGAATTGATGCTTTTGAACTGTGGTGTTGGAAAAGACTCCTGAGAGTCCCTTGGACTGCAAGGAGATCCAACCAGTCCATTCTGAAGGAGATCAGCCCTGGGATTTCTTTGGAAGGACTGATGCTAAAGCTGAAACTCCAGTATTTTGGCCACCTGATGCGAAGAGTTGACTCATTGGAAAAGACTCTGATGCTGGGAGGGATTGGGGGCAGGAAGAGAAGGGGATGACAGAGGATGAGATGGCTGGATGGCATCACTGACTCAATGGACGTGAGTCTGAGTGAACTGCGGGAGTTGGTGATGGACAGGGAGGCCTGGCGTGCTGCGATTCATGGGGTTGCAAAGAGTCGGACACGACTGAGCGACTGAACTGAACTGAATCCTGACAATTAGGAATTCTCATTTTAGAGACAAGGAAACTGAGTCTCAGAAAGCTTAAACTGACCAAGATTTCATGGCTGATCATTACACAGCAGCAATAAACCCAACCTTTACCTCGGCTCAACTAACATTTCTTTTTCATTCCTGAGAAATGGGTGCTGTTTCTAGACATTATTTTATTTAATCCTCTCAATGCCCTCATGCTGCAAAGAAGAGGTCATTTCCATCCATTTTACAGATGTGGAAATTGAGGCTTAGAGTCTCACTGAGTAACCTACTCAAAATTACCCAAGGAGGAAATGACTGGCAGGGATTTGAATGCTGGTCTCCTGTCTTGCTTAGACACTTGGGGTTCTCCCAAGTCTGCGTTTGGAGAAGGAAACAGGGTTGAGGGATTAACAGTGGCTTCTCAGCTTGAATTCCTACGTCCCTTCCAAGGACCAGATGTCAGGCTGGTGCCATAGGGCCCTCCGCTGAGCCCTAGGCTGGGAGCAGAGAGGGAGAGCTCTCCATTACCAAAGCCCAGGCTGAGTGCTCCCAGGGAGGTCCCTTCCTCCCCGCCTGCCCAGCATCTGCCCTCTGCCAGCCCCTGCCTGGTTGCCAGATGTGCCAGCTGTGGCTCCTCTCCATGGAGGGCCTCATTTATTAATTAACGTGGACGCCAAGGGGGTAACTTCTCAGGCCCAGCCTCAGAGCAGATCTTGGCATATTTTTCAGACTTTGTTTAATAATTTATCATCTTTTAATCATAAAAATAATTAGCACAAGAGCGATAATATGTGCTCTGCCGAGAGCGGACTGGCAGAGGAGTTTTCAGACGGTGCCAGGGCCCCAAGAACTGAGCTTTGGCAGAGGGGAGAGGGACAGGCTGACTCAGAGCCCATTGTCCACTCCAGCACTGGCCTCTGGGAGTCAGGGTGGCAGAGATGCTGCCTGACTTTGGCAGGGACTCACCGACCCACGTTTCCTAAGAACCTGAGGCTCCTGCTCCTGTCTGATCTGACTCACCGGCCGATCTCCTAAGTTCCTTCTCTCTAGGTCTTAATTTTCCCGTCTATAAAGCAGGAGTTAGACTAGCTGGCCTGTAAGGGTCCTTTGTGCTTCCCAGGTGGCACTAGTGGTAAAGAACCCACCTGCCAATGCAAGAGACACAAGAAATGCAAGGTCAGTCTCTGGGTTGGGAAGATCCCCTGGAGGAGGGCATGGCAACCCACTCCAGTATTCTTGCCTGGAGAATCCCATGAGCAGAGGAGCCTGGCGGGCTACAGTCCAAGGGTTGCAAAGAGTCGGACACAATTGAAGGGAATTAGCACACACACCCGCAAGGGCTCTTTTGTTCAAGAAGCCATGATCCAATGAGGCAGCAAATATAGAAGCAGTTAAGAGAATGAGCTAGAGAGCCCACGAGGCCATGAAGCCTCCGGTGGACTCCTCTGCATCTCCCAGCTACTCACAGAGCCCTGGGAACAAGATTTGGTTCTGTCGCACCTGAGCTGGGTGGCCAGAAGCAAGTCCCTTCCCCTCTCTGAGCTGACCCATCTGAAGAGTAGGAGTGATCATTCATACCCTGCAGGGAGGATGCAAGCCAGGGTGGGGCAAGGCTCACCCTTTGGAGACATTGACCCCATTCTGCTCTGATTCACCTGCAACTACCTGTCGAGACTGCTGGGCTGGGGAACAGTCAGGGCTGTCCCTCCTCTGGCTGGATGCCCCCACTCCCCAGGTAGTGAATAAACAAGCTACCTGTCCTGCCAATGCCGGGGACCTGTCTGGAGGTCATTTGACCCATGCAAGCAGACAAATTCTCTCCCAGGTAACAGCAGAGTCTGGCAACTCTAGAAAAGACTACAGCAGTCCACAAAGGCAACTCAGCTTCGCCTTGTGGGGCCGTGGACACACTACTTGGCCTCCAGATGCTTCAGTCTCTTCATCTATAATATAGGTGACCTGTCTGAGATGAGAGGCCCCAGAGGGAGGCCCCAGAAGGTAGCCCGGAGAAGAATCCAAGAGACAGTCGCTCCTTTGGGATGAGATCCAGATTCTCCAACAGGCAGTAGAGAACTGAGCCAGGAAAGGGCTGGAGGCCAACCAAGGGTGAGTCCAGTGAGCTGGTGTCCTCTGTGGGCCACCAGGGCTCAGACCTGCTGGTGACATCTCAGGGGGCAGAGATGTTTACAAACCTGTTTGTCTACAAACTACAAACCTCCGGCCTCCTGATTTTTATTTCTTTATTTGGCTGCATCCGGTCTTAGTTGCAGCAGCAGTATGTTTCATTGTTGCAGATGGGCTTCTCTCTAGCTGGCGGCACATGGACTCTAGTTTGTGGCATGCAGGCTTAGTTGCCCCTGGACACGTGGAGTCTTAGTTCCCTGACCAGGGATCAAACCTGAGTCCCCTGCATTGCAAGGTGAATTCTTCACCACTGGGACCAGCAGATTTTATAAATAAATTTTATAAATGATTTTATAAAGAAAGTTTTAGTGGCATCCACACCGCCGGGTCCATTCATTTATGTGTCATCTGTGACTGCTTTTCTGTCTCAGTGACAGAACTGAATAGTGGAAACAGAGACCCCGTGCCCTAAAACTATCTGGCCCTTTGCAGAAAAGGTTTGCCAGCATGATCCAGGACAGAGCACAGAACCCAGCTCAGAGCTGTCCGCCCTAAAGGAGGGAAAGCTGGGCTGGTTTTCCACCAACTCCAACCCCTAGTTAGCTGCTCCCAGGGACCCTCACAACTATCCACCCCAACACACGAATTCAGTTCTGGGGTGACACACTCTCCACCAGACAGACCTCTCAGCAGAGTCAAGGATGGGGAGGAAATGGGAGACCAGGAGCTAAGGGCTTCTGCCCCAACACTTCACTGAGCCGTGGTGAGGACTAGACGAGGTCGCACGTCAAGTACTAAGTGCTGGGTACTAAGTATTAAGTACTGAGAATAGGGAATGCTCCCCAACATTATGCAACTGTGATCATCACCATCCGCCCCTAACCCATCATTCCTGGCTCATTCCAAAACATGCTGCCTTTCCCTCCTCGCTCAGCCTCTGCCTGCCTGCCTCGGGCTCTGCTCATTTCTGAGCCCCACATCCCTGGTCCTGCAGAGAGAGCTCTTCTCCAGGCCCAGCTCTACCTGTCTGGTCAGAATGGCTCCAGCACCAACCCCTCAGGAAAGCCTGCCTCTCTGGCTCTCTCCCAAGGCCATCTGTGATTCCGCACCCCCACCCCCAGACCTTGTAAGCCCACGCTCTCGGGCTCTGTCCTCGGGTCTCAGTTTTGGACCAACCCTGGAAGGACTGTCACCTGGTCTCCATCCGAGCAACTCCTGCTTTCTCCCCTGGTCAGGTCTTCCCACCTCCATCCTCCCCCATCGTGGTCCTTCTGCCTTTCCTCTGTTGTCCCTTTCAGGGGCTGTTAGTTCCGACTGGACCCCATCCTTGCTGGGGAGTGTTCTGGGCAGTCAGCTCTGGGTCCTTCCTGAAAATGACACAAGCAACTGTGTTTGGCCGGGATAACTGGGGCTCAGTGGAGGCTGCCATCCGGGTTCAGTCTGCTCAGCCTAAAACCAGGGCCAGCCGGGTAGCAGCCAGAGTTGGTACTCAGTCTGAGTTTCTGTTCAGTCTGAACAGAACTCAGGAAAAGCTTGGAGTCAGGGGCAGGTCTGTACAGAGGCAAGATCCAGGGGTCAGTCTAACCACAAAGCGCCGCACGCCCATCTGGTATATCTAACAGTCCAGCCCAGGCCACAGCATCCGCCCCTTGGCTCACCTCCCTGGCCGTGTCCGGGAGCCTCCAGCCTTTCCCTCCCCCAGGGGCGCCTGCCTTCCCAAGCGTGTGTACACCCTCCTGGCCAGGCAGTGAGGATCCCCAGGTCCATCTGTCTGCTGAGCTGTTGTGGGAACCGAGCTCAGCGAATGGGCCCGAGCCTGTCTCCCTCCGGAGCCTGCCTCCAGACTGTTGGCGTTCACGGCTCTGCCTCGCAGCCTCCGAGCTGGGCTCGCGCTGCCGAGTCCAAAAGCCGTCCACTGCTCAGTTCCAGCCAGCCACCAAGCGCTCCCCAGATGGGCAGGGACCACACCATGCCTGCCTACCTCCTGCCTCAGGCACTGCTCGCTCCCTGCCAGGGGCCCAGAGGAGGTGCCCACTCCCCGGCTCACAGCCTAGGGGGCCACACAGGGTCGGGCAAGGGCAGGGAGCCAGGGCCAGCCCCAGGACCCTGAGCACCATCTAAGCAATGATTCCCTCCAGCCCAGAAGCTGACCCTGGAGAGGCTTGGCCTTTCTCCCGGTGCTCACAGAGCTGCCCAGAGGACCTCGGGAACCCAAGAGGAACCATGGTCAGTGTGCTCTCTCAGAGCTTCCATCTGAGAAGCTCTGGGCAGCATGGGGTTTCAATATCGGACAAATTTTCAACTTGCATGAACTTAGATAAATCACACTGTGCTTCAATTTCCTATTTATAAATGAGCACAGTAATCCCCAGCTCACAGGCTGGACATGCTCAGTTGCTCAGTCACGTCCGACTCTTTGTGACCCCATGGACTGCAGCACACCAGGCTCCTCTGTCCATGGGATTTTCCAGGTAAGAACACTGGGATGGGGTGCCATTTCCTCCTCCAGGGGATCTTCCCAACACAGGGATCAAACCAGCATCTCCTGAGACTCCTGCATTGCAGGCAGATTCTTTACAGATGAGCCATTGGGGAAGACTTAACAGGTTGTAGTGAGAGATAAATAAATTAAAAAGTATAAAGCCCCTGGCATAGGAGAGAGCTTGTAGTGATACCCGTCCTATTTGTCTGCTCAGCACCTCTTCTTCTAGTCCCAGCATCCCCTTCCCACTCTGAACTGGCCCTTCTCCATGACACATGGGTCTGACAGGGCGGCCAATTCTGAGACTTGGTCTGCTTGGCCCAGAATGTAGGCACAGCTGAATCACAGGTGGAAGCTGAACAGAGGGGGCGAGAGAATGAATGAATCACCATCCTATTGACATCACTCAGAATTTCTGGAATCTGACCAAACCCCACACTGAACCACCAGGTCACTGAGCCAATAAATCCCTTTTAGCTGAAGCTGTTGGATTTGGCTTTCTGTCCCTGGCAACAAGTTTCAGAAACAGAGTGTAAGCATGTGTTATGGTCAACAGCCTTGATCTGAAGCCAGACCGCTGGGGTTCAGATTTCAGCTCTGCCACTCATTAGCAGTGTCCCAACTTCATGGTAGTCAATTTCCACATCTGTAAAATTGGGGTGATACTGGTGTCCACCTTCCAGGATCGTTGTGAGGAGTCAGTGAATGAATTTGTGCACAACACTTAGAACAATTCCCAGCACATAGTAAATACCATGTAAGTATTTGTTGCTGCTGCTGCTGCTGCTGCTAAGTCGCTTTAGTCGTGTCTGACACTGTGAGACCCCATAGACGGCAGCCTACCATTTGCCTTCTCCAAAGTATTTGCTAGTGTATTATTAAATTCTTTGCTCAGTGGTTAAGAACCACCACCACCCCCAACCGCCAGTGCAGGGGACACCTGTTCGATCCCTGGGCCAGGAAGATCCCACATGGAGTGGAGCAACTAAGCCCATGCACCACAACTACTGAGCCCAAGTGCCACAACTACTGATGCCCGTGCCCCTAGAGGCCATGCTCCATAGCAAGAGAAGCCACCACAGGGAGAAGCACGTGGTCTGCAGCTAGAGTAGCCCCCACTTGTGGCAACTACAGAAAGCCCTCACAGCAACAAAGACCCAGCACAGCCAAGACAAGAGCTTCACCTCTCTGTGCCTCAGTTTTCTCATCTGTAAAATGGGGATGATGGTATAGTGGGGAATAAAGGCTGCTACTTCATAGGGTTGTTATCCCAAATTGTTCCCCCTCCAGTATCACTGATTCAAGCACCCATTCTCTGATTATAATCTCTTCTCCTTCATTGCCAGTTTCACTAAGGTCCTTCTTTAACTTCACCAAGACCTCAAGTCCATCAACCTCTTTAACTCTCTCCCCATCTGTCAGCCCTCTCTTTCTTCACTTCCTCCTTTATCTAGCATGGATCCCACGTTGTTATTATTGTTGTTTAGTCGCTAGGTTGTGCCCGACTCTTTGCGACTCCCTGGACTGTAACCTGCCAGGCTCCTCTGTCCATGGGATTTCCCAGGCAAGAATACTGAAGTGGGTTGTCATTTCTTCCCCAGAGCATCTTCCTAACCAAAGGATCGTACCTGCATCTCCTGCATTGGCAGGTGGATTCTTCACCACTGAGCCACCAAGGAAGCCCACAGATTCCATACATTTCATCATTTTGGGGCACTTTTGCCAATACCTTGAAACTCTCCTCCCCGTTACCTTTTCTGTACCTGTTCATCAAAATCCCAGTCTCAGATGAACCAGACCCTCTGCTCTCTCTGTGCCACACACAAACCTACAAATTCACCATCACCCACTTTCCATGCCTCATCAGCCTTTCTCCATCAACTTCCTCTTCTGCTTTCCATGACTATTCAGACTTTTCCCACTCTCCTCAGAGCTCTGAGTTACTTTCCTCTTTCCCACTCCGATCAGATGACCTCATCTCTCCTTTCACTGAGGGAATGGAAGTCATCAAAAACGAACTTCACCTACAAACCTATCTGCATGGTACCCATTCTCTCCCCCTCTCAGATGCTAGATGAGGGGTCTTTCCTCCTACCTCCTCCTATGTGTTGGAGCCCTCCTCTCTCACCTCCTCAGGAGTCCCACTTTGTTATTCCTCCTCCCTCTCCTGTATGCATACACTTCTGCTTTCCCCGCCGCCCCCCTTTGGCTGTACTGGGTCTTCATTGCAGGCTTTCTCTAGTTGCAATGTGCTGGTTTTTCTAGTTGTGGCCCGTGGGTTTAGTTGCCCCAAGGCATGTGGGATCTTAGTATCTTCCCTGCTGGCTTCACAGTAAAGAATCTGCTGCAAAACAGGAGTTGTGAGTTCAATCCTTGGGTCAGAAAGATCCTCTGGAGAAGGAAATGGCAACCCACTCCAGTATGCTTTCTGGAAAATCCCATGGACAGAGGAGCCTGGTGGGCTACAGTCCATGGGATCGCAAAAGAGTTGGACACAACTTAGTGACTACACACACACACTCATGTGGGATCTTAGTTCCCAGACCAGGGATCAAACCTACATCTCTTGCACTGGAAGACAGATTCTTAAACACTGGACCACAGGGAAGTCCCCAGGTACTTCCTCTTAAGAGAATGAAAAGAATGTTTCTTATGACATTTGAAGTTTAAATCTCTCCATTGGATAAACCCTTCAATGGCTACATTGTTGGTCAGTTGCTCGGTGGTGTCCAACTCTTTGTGAGCCCGTGGACTGGAGCACGCCAGTCTTCCCTGTCCTTCACTATGACCCAGAGTTTGCTCGAACTCATGTTTGTGGAGTTGGTGATGCCATCCAACCATCTTATCTTCTGTTGCCCCCTTCTCCTCCTGCCGTCAATCTTTCCCAGCATCAGGGCCTTTTGCAATGAGTCAGCTCTTTGCATCAGGGGGCCAAAGTATTGGAGCTTTAGCTTCAGTGCTTCCAATGAATATTCAGGGTGGATTTCCTTTAGATTGACTGGTTTTATCTCCTTGCTGTCCAAGGAACTCTCAAGAGTCTTCTCCAGCACCACTGTTCAAAAGCATTAATTCTTGGCTACATGTCTCCCTCTAGTTACAGGTCTATATCGCTCCCTGCCTTCAAAGCCAAACTGCTAGAAAGAGTTGTCTTTATGTATTTCCACAGTGTAAGTTAATGGCTTGGAATATGAGCACTAGAGCCAGACTTAGGTTTGAATTCTGGTTCCACTCCAAGCCAGGGCTTCCCAGGTGGCTCAGATGGTAAAGAGTCTGTGTACAGTGTGGGAGACCCAGGTTCAATCCCTGGGTCAGGAAGATCCGCTGGAGAAGGAAATGGCAACCTGCTCCAGTATTCTTGCCTGGAAAATCCCATGGACAGAGGAGCCTGGCAGGCTACAGTCCAAGGGGTCACAAAGAGTCAGACACGACTGAGCGACTTCACTCCACTCCTTGCCAGCTGTGTGACCTCAGGAAAACTACCTAACCTCTCTGAGCCTCAGTTTTCTCTTCTATAAAATGGAAATAACTGCACACTTCAAAGAGTTGTTGTGAGGATTAAATGTAGAACATTTAGAAAGAGCCTGCCCTTCGTAGGTGTTTATATCCTATTAGACTTTATTATTGTTCTTGCTATGCTGGTTATTTCCTCACCTCCATTCACTCCTCTACCCACTAATCTGATCTCTTCACCTTCAGTTCAGTTCAATCACTCAGTCATGTCTGGCTCTTTGGAACCCCATGGACTGCAGCACACCAGGCCTCCCTGTCCATCACCAACTCCCTGAGTTTACTCAAACTCATGCCCACTGAGTCAGTGATGCCATCCAACCATCTCATCCTCTTTTCGCTTTACTCCACCCAAACAGCTCTGGCTAAAGATACTAAGGGTCTCCTGTCTAAATCCATAGGGCAACATCCCATCTTTTTAGTTGACGTCTTAGCAAATTGACCATTCCTTCCTTCCTCAAACATTCTTTTCCTTTGACCTCTCTGAGGATGCCTTTCCAGGTTCCGGTGACATTTTGTCCTCCTATCCCAGACATAGGTTTGGGTGACATTGCTATGGGTCAGTTATTACCCTCCAAGCCAATGTCTCCCCATTATATATATCTCCAACCTAAGACTGCTCTCTGACCTTATAGGCAGTTTCCTACTTAACATTTCCACTTAGATTTCTCAACCACCCACGAGATCCAATATAACCAAAATGAACCCATGATCTTCCTCTCACCCTATTCCACCTAAACAAATCGGTCCTCTTTCAGAGATCACAATCATCCATTAGGGGAATCGATGACCAAAATCGCCCACTCTGGCCAGACCCGAAGATAACCACTTGCATGAGTTATCTTACAATAGGAGGTCCTGGTAAGGAATGTGGAACTAATAAGCTACCACCAACCAGAAGAATTAGGGAAAGGTCAAAAGGGGACAGGAGACACCAGTCCATATGTTCTCCTGGAATCCTTCTTCCTGGAATCAATTTTGTCTGAGAGATGTGTGTGTCTCACCAGGAAGGACCCAGAGGCAGAGACAATCCAGAAGCTAATCCCATCACCATAAGACCCAAGACTGCAGGCCAAGTGGCAGAGCAGTTCTCCTGGGTTCCCTCACCCTGCTGTTCTCTACCTGGGCACCTCTTCCCAATAAAGTCTCTTTCTTTGTCAGCACATGTGTCTCCTCAGATAATTCATTTCCAGGTGTTAGACAAGAGCCCGCTCTTCAGCCCTGGAAGGAGTTCCTCTTCCTGCAACTCATCCAGTTTTACAAGCCAGAAGTCTGGGAACCATCTCTTCTTCATCCCCAGCAATCACTCTCCAGTCAATATTACCTCCTCAATAGCCTTAATCACCTCTACTACCTTCAGTCTAACTCAGGCAACTCTCATCTCTTTCCGATGTCTGCTTACTCAGGGTCTCCAGGCTGGATTCCTCTTCTAATCTACCTTCTGCACAGCACCTAGATTGATCTTTTCAAAAAGTGAAAGTCGCTCAGTTGTGTCCAACTCTTTGCAACCCCAAGGACTATACAGTCCATGGAATTCTCCAGGCCAGAATACTGGAGTGGATAGCCTTTCCCTTCTCCAGGGGATCTTCCCAACCCAGGGATCGAACCCAGGTCTCCCGCATTGCAGGTGGATTCTTCACCAGCTGAGCCGTGAGAGAAGCCCCCGATCTTTTCAAAAGACAAGCTGTTTTTATCCACCTCTTGGCCCTGATCTCTTCTGCGTTGACTCCTTCCTGGGCTCCTGGTGGTGGTGTAAAAAGGCTGTCACAGCTCTGAAGCTCACATGCTCTGCCTTTGAGTCCAGTTGTCTCTTGTTCAAAATTCCCTGCAAAGTCCCACAGTGTCTCAATAGCTCTGAGCAGGCCGTGTGCCTGTCCTCAATCCAATCGTGGTGGCCAGGAAGATGCAACATCACGAGTGGCTTAGAATGGGTTACGGGCCCCTCTCTGGGCACCAGGAATAGACTCCAGCAAAGCCACATGGATTGAAAAGCGGGGGAGAGAGGGATTTCCAAGTGGCTGGTTCTGCAAGGAAAATCAGTGGCTACTAAGCACCAAAAAAGACCCAGATGGCATCCACTCTGGTCACAGGACAATTAATCTTGGTGCGTCAGTACATCCCGGTGTGTTGAATACAAACCACTCAGAATTCTCTGAGATAGGGGTTAGGGGAGAAAAAGATATTCAGGGGTAAATAAGTTTGGGGAAAATTGGATTCTATCCCCATCGCCCCTAGGGATGCACAATGCATATTAGCATATTAAGACCACTGAAATCTACAACCAAGGAACCTGTCTGGTTTCATTTAACCCAGCATTTCCTAAATATATATGAGCATCCACCTCTTCCCCTCATTTATGCTGCAGAATTCACTTTTAAATATCTCCCTGTGTTGAGCTGATTTTTGTCTGCTTTTCAGGTTTTTCTCTCTTCCCTGGCTTTCAGCTGTGATTTTCTATTGCTCTGGGTGCTTTTGCTTCTTGAAGCTTCTCTCTCTCCCTCCTCTTCCTACTTTTAAATCCCATGTAGGCTGGACAAATAAGCATAAGGATCATCAAAACTACTTGTAAAGTAAGAGAAAAGAGCTGCAGGCAAGGCCCTGATGCATCCCCCTGTGAGTCAAGCGTGGTGTTTCGTCTTTGTGGTTCTGCTTCTCTGAGCTCCTGATCCTTGACTATGTTCAGGAAAGATGGGGCGACTGGGGAGCCGAGTTCTGGATATGAGACCGCTCTTCTCCACTGATCCCTCTCGATTGTAAAGCAGAATCCAGGAGAGATTCTGAAGCTTTGAGAGAGAGAGAGAGAGTGTGTGTGTGTGTGCGCGCGTGCAAGCACACCTGAACATATATGCATATGTGAAGGGGTGGCTTTAGAAGAGCAGACGGCCATACAAAGAGAGAACTATGTGTATGTAAAAGAAACACAGAAAGAGACTTGACCTAACTTAACCAGAGGAAGGGTAACATATAAACACAGGGCACAGAGCTGCGGTGACAGTTCCTAAATCCTAAAGCAGCCGTCATGGCCTTCTCTGATCTGATAGGTGGATTTCTGCTCAACATGTCTCATGAGCCGATGCACAATCTGACACATAATCTGACCCACACACCGGCCTGTAGCCTGACTTGTGGTCCATCGCAGCTCCACCCAGAGACCAAACATTCAAAATCGGGCCAGGTACAGGACTCGGGGCTTGCTGGGCAGGACTGTGCAGCCCTTCCACACAGTCTGTAAAGGCCCTCTTTCAGGAGAGAGGCGTTGGCGGTCCCTGTGAGTTATGACTTTTATTATGCAGAAAACAGGCCCATTAACTTCAGGTCCTTTGAAAAATGTGGTCCTGTAATCAGAGGCTGTGTCTGTCCTGATGCACGGTGGCAGCAGGCCAGAGAAGTGCAGGGATGAAATAAACATTTAGAAAGACAACTGCATTTGCAGATCTAAGAATTGAGTTATATTCATTTCTGACAGCTTCCTGAATCACAGCCCACGTCTCCGCCCGGCAAAACTGGGACCTGGCCCTTTAACTAGACTCCATTTCACATAATTAAAGACTCACAAAATTAAATGGGCTGCATGGAAAGTGGCTTTCAGTGGACTAAATGCCGGGAGCAATCTCCTCGCCAGAGTGGAAAAGTGACACTAGCTTGCAGATCAATATCATCTCTGTTATTAATATCAAAAGCACATTACTTTGTTTTTGCCTGGCTCCCCTCCAAGCCTCTGGCCCTGCCGCGGAGCAGCCATTTGCTGGGGCCATAATTTACTTTGGTGAGTTTTTAAGGTATTGTTTTGTCAGGACCAATCACCGTGACGTTATAAATGGCTGGGAGGACGCGCGCTCCCCCTCAGTGGCATATGCAGCGAAATTAATTTTTAAAAGTTTCACGTCAATTACTCCTGTCCTTGAGTTATGCAAGAGGACAAAGGACCAGAGACGTAAGGATGTGAGTGATCTCAAACAGATGAGGTAACGACACACAGAAGCCGGGGCTGCAGACCAGAGCAGACATTACACTATCTTTAATTGATGCATTGAATTAAACAATGCTAAAGCCAAATAAATATTGACCACTTAGCAAAGGAACCATTGATTTTTACGATGGACAACAAACAATGCTATCCCCCACTTGGCTGGCTGGGGGCTTCCAGCTAGGGTCTCATGGGTTCCAGGACAACCACTTGGCTGGACTACAGGAGATGCCATGGCTCTTTGGTGGGACTTTGTGAAATGGGTATCAATGATTTTGCTATTTCTTGCTCTGTCTGGTTGTGTTCCCTCACTCTGGTCTTTACGTATCTTCCTCCTGGCGCAAGTGTTTAAGAAGACTCCAAACTGGCCCTGCCTCCCTCCACTTCAGGGTTGGCAGCCAGGACAGAGGTATAGGCTTGCTGTCCCCTGACTCCAAGGGCTCCGTGTATTTCCCATCCTCCTCCTATACCGCCTCCCTGAAGCTAAAGAAGTAACTCACCTACAGGGGGGTTTTAAGGCAGGACAATGCTCTGTATGACCCTATAATGATGGATATAGGTCATCACGCATGCATGCATGCCAAGTCGGTGCAGTCATGTCTAATTCTTTGCGACCCTATGGACCATAACTCACCAGGCTCCTCCTCTGTCCACGGGATTCTCCAGGCAAGAAAGCTAGAGCCTACTCTAATATTGCCATGCCCTCATCCAGCTGATCTTCCTGAGCCAGGAATCAAACCTGAGTCTCATATCTCCTGCACTGACAGGCGGGTTCATTACCATTAGCGCCACATGGGAAAACCTTAGGTCATCATCAGTTCAGTTCAGTTCAGTCGCTCAGTCGTGTCCAACTCTTTGTGACCCCATGAACTGCAGCACGCCAGGCCTCCCTGTCCCTCACCAACTCCCGGAGTTCACTCAGATTCACGTCCATCGAGTCAGTGATGCCATCCAGCCATCTCATCCTCTGTCGTCCCCTTCTCCTCCTGCCCCCAATCCCTCCCAGCATCAGAGTCTTTTCCAATGAGTCAACTCTTCGCATGAGGTGGCCAAAGTACTGGAGCTTCAGCTTCAGCATCATTCCTTCCAAAGAAATCCCAGGGCTGATCTCCTTCAAAATGGACTGGTTGGATCTCCTCGCAGTCCACGGGATTCTCAAGAGTCTTCTCCAACACCACAGTTCAAAAGCATCAATTCTTCGGCGCTCAGCTTTCTTCACAGTCCAACTCTCACATCCATACATGACCACAGGAAAAACCATAGCCTTGACTAGACGGACCTTTGCTGGCAAAGTAGTGTCTCTGCTTTTGAATATGCTGTCTAGGTTGGTCATCATACGTTCGTCCAAACCCCAGTGGCTAAGAGTCTGCCTGCAATGCAGGAGACCTGAGTTCAATCTCCGGGTCAGGAAATTCCCCTGGAGAAGGAAATGGCAACCCACTGCAGTATTCTTGCCTGGACAATCCCAAGGACAGAAGAGCCTGGCAGGCTACAGTCTGTAGGGTCGCAAAGAGTTGGACACGACTGAGCAACTTCATTTTCACTTTATAGAATGTAAACAGCAAGAGTGAAACCTAATGAGAGTTGTGGACCTTCAGTGACTGTGCAGTGATGTGTCTGTGCAGGTTGATCAGTGGTTAAATAAAAAGGCGCCGCTCGAGGAGCGGGGTATGTTGGCAGTGGGAGAGGCCATGCTTGTATGGGAGCGAGGTGTGTGGGAAATCTCTGTACCTTCCTCTTAGTTTTGCTCTGAACCTAAAACTGCTCCAAAAAAGGTTTTTTTTTTAATGGCTCATCTTCATCCTCGAATACAAAAAGCATCCCTCATATCTTGTTTTGCCTAAAAATCCGTTCAGAGGGAGACACAGGAAGGGGCCCACAGATAGATCTGTGTCTGGGGAAAGAAAGGTGTCTCCAACCTACAGAGCATCCAGAATGCACCTGGTGCTACCCCAGACATTATCTGCGTTAATTCTCCCACAGACTCAGAAGGTGGGTATTGCAGGATCAGACTTAAAAATGGGTGCCGACTTTCAGGAACGGCATCTAAAGCCTATCGGTCTAGAAGTGGACCTCCGCCACCTCACAAACCCCAGCTGTTCAGAAATTTCCATGTTTTTTAGAATGCAGGCTCCATGAGGGTGGGGATTTGTGAGTCTTTTTCTGCTGTATCTATTCTCAGTGTCCAGCACAGTACTTGCACATAGTAGGTGCCCAGTGACTATTACCAGAGAGGTAAAATTTAACATCATCCTCTAAGACAGGTACCCATCTGAGACCCCATCACATGGAACCACCTGCCAGGATGCTTTCTGCCTGGAGGAGTGAAACAAGGATTAAAGCCAAGGTAGGATGAAGGCAGCCAGCAATTCAATAGGGCCACAGGGCTTTGGCAAGCCGCCCTACATATATTATGGTCCCCATTTCACAGATGAGAAAACTGAGGCTCAAGCAGTTAAATAACTTGTCCAGAGGCTTAGAATCTTTACCCATTAGTTGAGTGACAATGGCATGTTTCAATTATCCAGCTGTTTCCCCACATCTCAAAAAGCTGGGCATCAGGGTTACCAAGTACGCAGATGTGGGACATGGGTTTTAGCATTTACCCCGAAGCTGCCAGGCCTTGTGCCCATTACCCAGTGCACCATGCCCACGGGACCACCCTCTGTGGGCACTTCCTGGTGATTGTGAGTGTGCAGGACTTCAGTGCCCAGGTGGGCTAGGGGAGGGGGAGGGGAGCTAGATGCCCCCTGCTGGGAACCACAGGATCAGCCCAGCCTGCACTCTCCACGTACTGGAAGATGCGGCTGAGTTTGGTGGAAGGCTTTCAAAGGAAACAGCCTTTAATACATTCTTAGCTTAATAAGGAAACACACAGTTCTTCCACATACATAGGTTAATTAGAACCAAATCAGGCAGTCTATACCGTGTTGCATGACAAACACGGGTTTACAAGCAAGTATTTACTGGTGGTATTCTAACAAATGTCTTCTTTCAATCACAAGAATTTACAAGTTTTTTTGAAATGTATTCTTTAACAAATATTCATGGTCTCAAGGTACTATAGGAACAGTCTTTGAGAGAAAGAGCTATCACATGTTGATGATCACAGACTATTGCTGCTTTTAGTAAATACTTAGAGACTTAACCTCCAGATGTCAAAAATTCTAGTAAGTATAGATTTAACGTGAATGTTATGGTAAATAGTACGCTGCCATACTTATCTTCTTATTATCTGTTTAAACAAAGGGTGCTTGCTCATCTAGTGCTTTTGTCAGTGATGGGGATGCTTGAGGAGTTCTTTTCACTCTGAAAGCATCTGTCAGGCACCCATTCTGGGCTGGCTGGGTGCAGGGCCCCAGCTCTCAGGGCTAAAAGCCATAGTCCTGGCGCTTGAGGACCTCCTTGTCCAGACAGGGGAGGGGCCCAGAAGCAGACTTCAGGGTGTTTGCTCATGGCAGGAAGTGGGGGAAGGCAAGGAGAACCTGAACTCACCTTGCCTGGAAGGAAGGGAGATGGAGTCTTAGGGAGGGAGTACGGGAGCTTAATCCCAAAGAGTGAATCAGAATGCTTAGAAGTAAAGGGAAAGGCGTTCTTGGCTGACGGATTGGCAGGTGGAAAGACCTAGAAGCACAACAGTGTACAGTATATCTGGAGAAGAGTTTGGTGTGGGCTGGATTCCAGGCTGTCTTGAGCACCTACTTTCTGTTCTCAACACTGAAGGGAGAGTGAACCTTGGCAGATAGAAATGGGATCGTGTTGTCCCTTGACCCAACCCTCTAAGAGCTTCCCGTTGCACTTTGGGTAAAAATCTAAAGTCTAGCTGTGGCCTACAAGCCTTTGCATGATCCGATCCTTGCCCACCTCTCCCTAGGTCATCCACCACTCCACCCTCACTCTCTAAGTCCCAGCCTCACTTCTGTTCCTTGAATCAGGTATTCCTCCACTGGGCCTTGCCACTTCCTCTTCCCTTGGTGCGCAGTATTCTTCCTTCAGATCTTCCTTCAGCTGGCTTCTTCTCATTCACGTCTTGGTTCAAAAGTCCCTACATGCTGACAAAGCAGTACACACACATATACACCCCATGCCCTCACTCACTTCCAATCATATCAACTTGCTTTCATGTGCATATCAAGACACATGCGTGCATTCATGTGTGCTAAGTCACATCAGTCAAGTCCGACTCTTCTTGACCCTATGGGCTGTAGCCTGCCAGGCTCCTCAGTCCATGGGATTCTCCAGGCAAGAGTACTGGAGTGGGTTGTTGTGCCCTCCTCCAGGGGATCTTCCCAACCCAGGGATCAAACCCATGTCTTTTATGTCTCCTGCACTGGCAGGCGGGTTCTTTACCACTAGCACCACCTGGGGAGCCCATAAAGGCACATGTCACCCTCTATTTATCCATTGTTTATCCATTGGATCATGGCACCTTCCAGGAAGATAAAGGCCTGTTCTTCTGTGTTCATGGCTATGTTGCTAGTCCCTAGAACAGTACCCAAACCACACTAGGTACTCAAAGTTATCTGTTAAATGAATGAGTGAATAGCCTGGAGAATTCTCTGGGCTCCAAATCTGGGGACATTTGACAGGCAAGGAAAGCAGAAGAGGAGGTTCCTTCACCTCCCTGCTCAAGCTGTGGGAAGGAAGGGAAGAAACTGTAAAGATGGATGGAGTGACAGAGCTAAGTTTGAGAGAAACTGGATGAGATCCAAGTGGGACCCTAGTACCCATCACAGGCCAATAGGCAGATCCCCACTTCCTTGATTCTCAGAGGAGGGAAGTGGGCTTGACCCTGAGACAGAGAGGAGGGAATGTAACTGAAGCTGATGGTGATCTTGGTGAGCATCCAGCACACAGCCTACCAGCCCCTTCTGCACCATGAACATCTCTGCAAACCAGGGAAGGGGAATAATAGACTGAACCGTGTCTGAGGCTGGGAGGAATTCTGGACTGGCCCATCTAAAACGTCATGTCCTCCCTCCAGCCTCGCCCTTTCCTGCCTCCCGGCTGCGCCTCTGCCTGAAACGCAGCTCTCCATGGCCTACCTGGCAAATCCCCACTCATTGTCCAAATGTCATCTTAGAAGTCCTCTCCTCTAGGAAGTCTCCCCTGCCCCCTACCAGACTGGATTTGAAGATCTTCCCTCAGTAGAGTCATGATCATCCTATGTCGTCATCATCCACCTCCGGAATCACACACACACACACACACACACACACACACACACACACCTGGGCTGAAGTTTCAGCTCAGCCAACTGCTGATCAATCTCTTTGAGCCTCAGTTTCCACATTTATAAAACTAGAGAAACAAGCTACATTTTACTAGCGTATTGGGAGGATTATTTGGCATGGTATCTATAGCTGGTGAGTCATAGGTTTTTAATAAATACTAGATATGATAATGAGGAAGAAGAAAATTTTCTGAATCTACCCCAGATGCCTAGTAGGTGGGCAGCTGGGCTGTGGTTAAAACAAAACAAAACAAAACAAAAAACTGCCAGACTTGGGATCTGAAACTCTGGCTCTGCCACTATCAGTGTGATTTGAGTAGGTGTCAGACTCCTTCTCAGCTTCCAATCTTGCTCTGCAAGATGGAACTCCTATTACCTTCCTGATGGGACTGTGGTAAGGATTAGATTTATTCCATCATTTTTCAAATATGTGAAGAACACCTACATGTGCCTAGCACTGGGCTTGGTGCTGAGGTCAGACATACTATGAACAAACTCTGATCTTCGTGTTCATGGCCAGCAGGATCAGACTGACAATAAGAACACTCTGACACATGTATGCTTATACTCTGCTGTTTTTATTGAGGACCTACTCTGTGCCAAGTGGGGGGCAAAAATAGGTAAGTGTCCTGCCCAAACAGAATTAAAGATAATAGTGAAGATTCATTCAGCACTCACTGCATGACCTTGACGTCAGTTCTTTAAGCTTCCTAAACATAGACACAACTCACAGCTACCTCATGAGGTGGCAGGAGAGATTATATGAATTAATGCATGTGAAACTCGGAGCAGAGGTCCTGGCAAGTGGTAAGTGGTCAGTAAATGGAAGCCCTAATTCTATTTATTAGCTCTCTAGGTAGCAGCAATGTGTTTAAAGCTTTATGTGCTTTATCTCGTTTAATCATTTAACCTGGGGTGATAAGTACTAAGATACTACACGTGAATTCGCCTATAAACTTAAAAGCCTTTACACACATGAGTATTTGTTAATGTTTGGCGGGGAGGGGGGCAGTGGAGGACTGTGGGATGGGATCAAGCAAGATCAGCTAGCAATGCTTCTGGAAAGTGAGCCAGGATGGGGTGACGGAGAGTGGAGATGAGTGGAGCTAAGCATCAGAGGGCGGGGGGCCAGCCTCCCTCCTGCAAACAGGGCCACCGGGGCGTTTCTGCTGCTGCAGAAGGCCAGATTCAAACAGGGCAATTTAAAAACATGTAAAAGGCATAAAGCGAGAGCAGCTGTGCACAGCTGCCGCAGAACGCTCCATCGCTGCCTTGCTGTGGACTCTAAATGACAATAAACCTTCCACCCCTTATAAATTAAGCAGACTTTCAAAAAAACCATATCTCCTCCTGCAACTTTTTATGGCTGTTTGGCAACTTTAATCATTTTGCAAAATGCAATTCCTGGCCATAAATTCTCTCCCAAGTACAGATTTAGGGAGATGTAGAGGACTGCGGCGGGTTGATAGGTAAGTTTTAATCTGACAAGGCCAAAAAGTCTATTAGATTTATAGGGAGGCAGCAGATACCCTGTAATTACACCAGGCCCGACCTCCAGGGAATCTCGAACATGAGGGAATGGGGGAGAGAGAGCAAGAAGGGAGCAGCTGGGACAGCAGCAAGGGCAGGCTGGAGCCCCCTCTGTGTGCCAGCCCCTGGCCCCGGCCTTTTGGTCACAGGCCATGGTGATTTCCCACAAATGTGAAAAGACCTTAGGTTCCAAGTCACGGACGCATGTGATTGATGCATGCGCACACAGACACACGCATGGTGCCTCTGGCCACGGCCGGTGTCTGTCAAGAGAAGCTGAGCTCTTTGGAACGAGGTCACATATCCCTGAATGAGGTATAAAGTAAGTGAGAAGGCAGTGGATTTCATTCAATTACAGATTTAACAAATATCTAGTCCACATTTGTACTATGGGTAACGCACTCTATGGAGCCCTGGGGACAGGACCATGGACAGCGTGCGAGTTGTATCCTGTGCACTCACCTGGGAGCCTAGGGTGGGTGCTGTACACCAGCCAGGAGAGGTGGCTTCAGCACAGAGGAAGGAGAGCCTTTCCTGACGGAGCTGCCCAGGGCCATCCCTCTCCTTTCACTGCAGTGCTAGCCTCCCTGCAACCCAGGTCTGATCACAGGGTGATCACTGTCAACAAGACCCCAAAGAGCACACTGGCAGTCTGCAGGCTGAAGGTTTTATGTGGTCAGCACAGGGTTTTAAAGTTTCTCAACTGGGGACTTCCCTGGTGGTTCAGTGGTTGAGACTTCACCTTCCAGTGCAGGGGGTGTGGGTTCAAACTCTGCTCTGAGAACATAAAACAGAAGCAGCCTTGTAACAAATTCAGTAGACTTAAAAAAATATTTTTCTTCAACTACAAACTGGTTTTACTTTGCCATCACACCTAATTATCTTACACTCAGAGAATTCCTTTACAATTCCTTTACCTCCTGGCCCCAAAGGGCAGGTGCATTTGAGACACTTGGAAGAAGGCTATGGGAGGTGATGGAGACGTAAAGGATGTCACAGGAGCACCAGACACAGCACCCAAACCCAGATCCCCATGGAAGTGTAGTGGGCAGAAGAGGACTGCTATAGGTTATAAACTATCATAAACTGAGTGGCTTATACAACAAAAATATATTTCTCAGTTCTGGAGGCTAGGAAGTCTAAGATCAGAGTCTGATGAGAACCCACTTCCTGCTTTGTAGACCGCTGTGATGTCACTGTGTCTTCACTTGGCAGAAGGGCCGAGGGAGCTCCCCAGGGTCTTTCTATAAGGGTACTAATCCCATTCACGAGGGCTCCACCCTCCTGACCTTATCTAATAGTAACTACTTCTCAAAGGCTCCAACTTCAAATTTCCTGTTGGCCCAATAGTTAAGAATCCACTTGCCAAAGCAGGGGACATGGATTCAACCCCTGGTATGGGGCATCTGAGCCCCTGTGCCACAACTACTGAGCCCACTCACCCAGGTGCCCATGCTCTGCAACAAGAAAAGCTACCACAATGAAAAGCCCATGGACTGCAACTAGAGAGCAGCCTTTCTCAGCACAACCAGAGAAAGCTTGCTTCCACACAGCAGCAAAGCCACAGTACAGCCACCAATAAATAAGTAAAAAGTTTTTTAAAGGCCCTACCTCTGAATCTGCTCTGAATACCATCACACAGAGGCGCAGGGAAATGGAAGCCAACATACAAATTGGAGGGGGTGGTGACACAGCCCCCTCCATTGTTATGGTGTTCAGTCCATAACAATGTTGGTACCCCTGAAACTGTGAATATGTTATACGGTGAATTGGGAACTTTGGTTGCAGATGGAAATAATTTTGTAAGTCAGCTGACTTTAAAGTAGGGATATTATTATATATTATCTGGGAGAGCCTGGTATATTCACAAGGATCCTTAAAAGTGGAATCAAGAGGCAGAAGAAGAGTCGATGTCACAGTGATGGAACATGAGAAAGACTAGATGGCTTTGAAGATGGAGGGACCACAAGCCAAGGAATGCAGGCAGCCTCTAGAAACTGGAAAATGTAAACATAAAAAAAGGTTCTCCCTAGATCCTCTAGAAGGAAACACAGCCTTTCCAACACCTTGATTATGGAACAGTGAGACCCGTCTCAGACTTCTGACACCCCAGGAGTGTAAAATAATAAATCTGCGTTGTTTAAGCTACTAAATTTGAGGTAACTTAGTACAGCAGCAAGAGGAAATTAGTAACTTTTAAGCCGAAGCCCAAGAGATCAATAACTTTGTGCTAGGGATTTCTTTGGAAGGAATGATGTTAAAGCTGAAACTCCAGTACTTTGGCCACCTCATGCGAAGAGCTGACTCATTGGAAAAGACTCTGATGCGGGGAGGGATTGGGGGCAGGAGGAAAAGGGGATGACCGAGGATGAGATGGCTGGATGGCATCACTGACTCAGTGTACATGAGTCTGAGTGAACTCCGGGAGTTGGTGATGGACAGGGAGGCCTGGCATGCTGCGATTCATGGGGTCGCAAAGAGTCGGACACGACTGAGCGACTGAACTGATTGACTGACTGAGGAGTGTTTCAGGTGAAGGAAACACACATAAAGAGATGACATCTCTCCATCTCCCCATTTTGTGCCCTGTGCTCTGCAACTTGGACTGAGTTATCCTGGGAATATGAAGTGTTTGTAGATCTGACCTCCATGTGGGTGCAGAGTGTAAGCAGAGGCTGCCAAAGGAAGCCGACCCAGCAATGAGTTATTTTGAGGTAAAATTTATTAGGCCTTGTACTCAACATCTTCACAAGCAGCCCTGCAAGACTGGATCTCACAGCAGCTAAGAGTCTGGGGCCTGAATCCTGAGTACATGGTTCACATGCCCACTCTGCCCGCTACTAAATATATAGCTGCAGCTTAACCTCTTGTGCTGCCATTTCTTCATCATAATCATAATGATAATCATAGCACATCATGGGATTGTTCAGAAAGTCAAAAGAGTAAGAGACTTAGAACAGTGTCTGGCACTGAGCAGTCATTGTCAGGTACGGTGGACAGACCCAAAGGTGATCCCCACCTCCTAGGGACTGCCCTTCCCATATGTGTGAGCAGCTGCGACTTGCTTCTAACTGACAGAACATGGCAAAGATCCTGCAATGTCACTCCTATGGTTACATCACATTATACAGACACGCCCCATCTCACGATGACTGGACTCATCATTATTTGACTTTACAAAGACATGAAAGACATACAAATTCAGTAGAAATTTTACTTCAAATTTTGAATCCTGATCTTTCCCCAGGGTGACAATATGTGCTACATTACTCTCTCTTGATGCTGGCCAGTGACGGTGAGCTGCAGCTTCTGGTCAGCCACACAATCAGAAGGATAAACAATTAATACACTTACATCTGTATCCTGACATTCTCTTTTTCATTTTCAGTACAGTATTCAGTAAATTACAAGACAGTCCTGGGTGTTCATTGGAAGGACTGATGCTAAAGCTGAAACTCCAATATTTTGGCCACCTGATGCAAAGAGTTGACTCATTGGAAAAGACCCTGATGCTGGGAGGGATTGGGGGCAGGAAGAGAAGGGGACGACAGAGGATGGGATGGCTGGATGGCATCACCGACTCTATGGACATGAGTTTGAGTGAACTCCGGGAATTGGTGATGGACAGGGAGGCCTGGCTTGCTGCGATTCATGGGGTGGCAAAGAGTCAGACACGACTGAGCGACTGAACTGAACTGAATACTTTGCTGTAAAATAGGCTTTATGTTAGATGCTTTTGCCCAACTGTGCATGCATGCTAATTCACTTCAGTCATGTCCAACTCTTTGAGATCCTATGGTCTGTAGCCTGTCAGGTTCCTCTGTCCATGGGATTCTCCAGGCAAGAATACTGGAGTTGGTTGGCATGCTCTCCTCCAGGGTGATCTTCCTGACCCAGGGATCAAACCTATATCTCTTATGTCTCCTGCTTTGGCAGGAGGGTTCTTCACCACTAGCATCACCAGGAAAGCCCTTTGCCCAACTGTAGTCAGCTTCAGCTTCAGCATCAATCCTTCCAATGAGTATTCAGGAGTGATTTCCTTTAGGATTGACTGGTTGGATCTCATTGCAGTCCAAGGGACTCTCAAGAGTCTTCTCCAACACCACAGTTCAAAAGTATCAATTCTTCGGTGCTCAGCTTTCTTTATAGTCCAACTCTCACATCCATACATGACTGCTGGAAAAACCATAGTTTTGACCAGATGGACCTTTGATGGCAAAGTAATGTCTCTGCTTTTTAATATGCTGTCTAGGTTGGTCATAGCTTTACTTCCAAGGAGCAAGCATCTTTTAATTTCATGGCCAGAGTCACCATCTGCAGTAATTTTGAAGCCCCCCAAAATAGTCTGTCACTGTTTCCATTATTTCCCCACCTATCCATGAAGTGATGGGACTGGATGCCCAACTGTAGGTTAATAGAAATGTTCTGAGCATGTTTAAGGTAGACTAGGCTAAGCTATGATGTTCCGTAGGTTCAGTTCAGTTCAGTTCAGTCGCTCAGTCGTATCTGACTCTGCGACCCCATGAATCGCAGCACACCAGGCTTCCCTGTCCCTCACCAACTCCCAGAGTTCACTCAGACTCACGTCCATCGAGTCAGTGATGCCATCCAGCCATCTCATCCTCTGTCGGCCCCTTCTCTTCCTGCCCCCAGTCCCTCCCAACATCAGAGTCTTTTCCAATGAGTCAACTCTTTGCATGAGGTGGCCAAAGAACTGGAGCTTCAGCTTCAGCATCATTCCTTCCAAAGAAATCCCAGGGTTGATCTCCTTCAGAATGGACTGGTTGGATCTCCTTGCAGTCCAAGGGACTCTCAAGAGTCTTCTCCAACACCACAGTTCAAAAGCATCAATTCTTCAGTGCTAAGTNTCAGGTGGTCTGGTATTCCCATCTCTTTCAGAATTGTCCACAGTTGATTGTGATCCACACAGTCAAAGGCATTGGCATAGTCAATAAAGCAGAAGTAGATGTTTTTCTGAAACTCTCTTGCTTTTTCCATGATCCAGTGGATGTTGGCAATTTGATCTCTGGTTCCTCTGCCTTTTCTAAAATCAGCTTGAACATCAGGAAGTTCACGGTTCACATATTGCTGAAGCCTGGCTTGGAGAATTTTGAGCATTACTTTACTAGCATGTGAGATGAGTGCAATTGTGCAGTAGTTTGAGCATTCTTTGGCATTGCCTTTCTTTGGGATTGGAATGAAAACTGACCTTTTCTCATCCTGTGGCCACTGCTGAGTTTTCAAAATTTGTTGGCATATTGAGTGCAAAAATGCATTTTCACCTTAAGGAATTTTTAACTTATGATGGGTTTATCAGGATATAACCCCACCATAAGTTGAGGAAGACCTGTATAAGACTACTTTTATAGATTTGAAACAGAGCATCTCCCTGCAGGCTTGATGAAGTAGGTGACCATGTGACAAGGAGCTGGGGCCACATCCAAGAGCTGACAGCCACCTCCAGCAGACAACCAGCAAGGAGTCAAGGCCTCCAGTCCTACAACAGCAAGGAAGTGAATTCTGGCCAACAATGTGAGTGAGCTTGGAAGCAGACTCTTCCCCCAGTCAAGCCTCCAGGTGAGAGCACATTTCACTCACACATTGATTGTAGCCTATGAGACCCTCAGAAGACGTTACAACTAACCCATGCCAAAACCCCTGACCCACAGAAACTGAGAAACATGTGTTGCTTAAAGACACTACGTTTGTGGGAATTCACTAGCATTTATGCAGAAATAGACAACTGATATACCAGTTCAGTACTAGTACTTTTCCCATTTTTACAAACAGGAGGTTACGATTTGTAAATAGTGAGTACCTTCCCCAAAGTCATGTATATAGTTAGAGACACAGCCAGAATTCAAGCCCAGGACTGTCTGATTCCAGAACCCCTGCTCTTAATCACCACTCCAAGCTGTCTCCTTCCTTCCAGGGTAGCCAGCTTATCCTATCACCAGGTTCTTCAGGGTCCCTCATCTATTTCTTATCTTTCCTCTTCTTCCTTTTCCTCTTAATCTTCCTCGAATCTTCTAATCTTCTTCAACTTCCTCTCTCCCCTTTCTCCTCTTTCTTCTCCCTTACCCACAGTGGGATAATTCTCTTGTCATGGTTCCTGCCTTCCCAAATCTTTCCCTAAAGGGAACTCTAGGACCATCCCTAGAAGAAACAAATGGGGAATCTACAGCAGCTTCAGCCCACCTGGCCAAGACCTAGATGCCCACACCCTTCCCCCTGACCCCAGTAGAGAGCCTGAGCTCATCTTCCAAACAGCCAGAAGCAGAACCATCCCCCCACCCCACCCCGCCCCCGCCCGAACCCAGGCGGGGCTCCAAGGCTCAGAGACAACCACCACACATGCCCCATGGCTGTACCTGCAGCTTCGGGTTCAGAACAGGTAAGAACCTCTGCCCCCTCTGCTCTAGCCCATCTGCTAGTCTCTGGCCCCGCTCCCTTAGCAGGAAAGGAAGAGGGACTTCTTTAAAGATGGAACAGAATAAAATATAGATAAGCATTAGTCAAATGAAATTAATGCTTCCAATATTGTTTTAGGCTTGCTCATATGCATCAAGCGTTTATGAAATTGCAGTTTATCACGTGGGGATATTGCAGTTATATATTAGCTGACTGTCTAGTGGCCACTCCAACAACTCTCTCTGGACCCTGGGTCACCCTTCACAGGCAAAGTCAGCCTTGCTGACATCCATCTCCTTCCTCTGCTGACACATCCCCAGACGCTGATAAAAGGCCTTGCCCCCAACAACATATGAATATTTAAATGACAGTTAATTATTCAGCATATAATGATATTATTAGCATCCACTTCAGGGCTGGCTGTGGGCCCAGCTAAACCTTGTCCCACACTAAAGAGTGCCACAGAAAAGCCCAAATGCAGGCAAGCTCTATGTCTGCTGCATCTGCAGGGACCTTTGTTATTTGGAGGAGATATCAATTCACGAATATGACTGCTAGGATCTCCTCAACCTGCTCTGTGTCAAGTCATGTGCTGGGTGTAGGGGAGAGATTTAACCAACAGAGTCTCTGTTCACAAAATGTTCATGCTGTCACCCTGCCAAGCATTTCATGTGAGCCTCAGTGGATCCGTAAAAGAGCCTTCTGAAGTCAGGGCCACTTTATTTCCCCTGTCTTATAAATGAGGAAACTGAAACTTAGAGAAGTAAAGTGTCATGCACAAGTCACACAGTAAGTGAAGAAGCTGGATTCCAACCTGGACAGCCTGACCCCAGGGCCCCCACTCTACCAACCATGAGCACAGCTTAAACTCCAGAAAACAGGAAGGACATGCTGCCACAGAGATGCAGGCAAGGGCTCTGAAATCTGCAAGAGAGGAAGAATTCAGACAGAGATGAAGCAGAAAAAGCTTCTAGAAAAGGCAGTTTTGGAGCTGGACCATGAAGAATGATTGGGCAAGAGGCAGGGGTGCATGAAGGTGGGTAATGGAAAAGACGCAGAGAGAGGGAACAGTATGGGCAAAGGCTGAGTGGAGGAAAGATGCTCTAAAAAGTGTAAGACTCTGGAATAACTGCAACATGAGATTTGCTTGGGGTACATCATGGGAAGGCAATTTGAAAACAGATCATGGAGGGCATAGGGTGCGAGCTAAAGATTTGGGTTTTATCCTGAAGACACTGGGAATCAAGCAAAGTTGTGGTAGTCTGCAAAAAGATAACACTTTGGCCCTTTTCATAAAGAGGTGAAGTCTCTGTTTCTCTATCCCAATCTCCCCATTGCTTCTGGGCATAGTCAAGGGACTTGCTTTGGTGAGTGGGAATCTAGAAAGGGTGATGCAAGCAGGTGTGTAAAGCAGATGCAAGAAGTTTATAAAGTGCTCGAATATTGAGACTTGCCCTCTTGCTGTTCTTAGAACCCAGAGTCCACCATGGAAACAAGTCTGAGAGGCCACATGGAGAAGAAACAGGATATGCCAGCTGAGCCCAACCCAAAGTAACTGACAGCTTGCTGACAACAGACATGTTAGCGAGACCATTTTGGATAGTGCAGCCACCAGCCAACTGGGGAGCAGACACATGAGAGAGCTCAGATCAGCCAGTCTGGCCCAGACTGGAACCACCACCCAACTGAACAAGAGAAGCCTAAGCTAGACAGCGTATTAAAAAGCAGAGACATCACTTTGTGGGCAAAGATCCATACAGTCAAAGCTATGGTTTTTCCAGTAATCATGTATGAATGTGAGAATTGAATCAGAAAGAAGGCTGAGGATCAAAGAATTGATGTTTTCAAACTGTGGTGCTGGAGAAGACTCTTGAGAGTCCCTTGGACAGCAAAGAGATCCAACCAGTCAATCCTAAAGGAAATCAACCCTGAATATTCATTGAAAGGACTGATGCTAAAGCTGAAACTCCAATACTTTGGCCACTTGATGTGAAGAGTTGACTCATTGGAAAAGACTCTGATGCTGGGAAACATTGAAGGAAGAAGGAGAAGGGGGTGACAGAGGATGAGATGGTTGGATGGCATCATTGACTCAGTGGATATGAGTTTAGGCAAATTCTAGGAGATAGTGAAGGACAGGGAAGCCTAGCATGCTGCAGTCCAGGGGGTTGCAAAGAGTCAGACATGACTGAATGACTGAAAAACAACAAGCTAAATAAAACGATGGTTGTCTTAAGCCACTGTGTTTGGGGATAGTTTGTTAGGCAGCAATAGCTAACTGATACAAGAGTTTATAAACAAGGATGACCTGAGTGGAAGTTGTTTTAAAAAGATAACTCTGACCATGATGCAGGGGATAGGTTAAAAGTGGTGAAATTGCTGCTGGGGACCCTTAAGGAGGCAGGTGTCAGAGTTCCAGGTAAAAAGATGAAGACCTAATCAAGACAATAGTGATGGCTAGAGAGCTGTCCCAGCGTCCCCTTGGGAGACACAATGACATCATGGAAATATGTTTTGAGGCCACTCCCTATACACGTACATGCACACACATACACAACACCCTTGGTTACTTGGGGGCCCCACACTGTCTGTGTATCCCCTGCCGCCATCATTCACCCCCTCATCCCTCCACTTACTCTCTTACTCTGCTCCTTCTCCACCCCAAGAAGGAATCACACAAATAGTAGAGGCAAGAGCGTGGAGATGGCAAAGAGCACTGGACAAGGAGTCCAGCCTTTCCCCTGTGCTCCACTCCCAGCTGTGCCTGCACTGGCCATGGGACCTGAGGCAAGCCTCTGCCCCTCTCTGGACCTCAGTTTCTTCCAAGACCTTCTACTTTGACTCTGGGTTTGTGACCTGGTACTTTGGATTCCCATGATTAGGAGGCCTCCTCGGGCTTCCTGCCCACTTTGTTCCATCTGTGCTTGGAATCTCGGAGAGGCAGATGTGCCCACTCACCCACTTGGCGCCTACCCTGGCCCTGGTGATGTCACAGGGAGACTGAAAGAGATGACTGTGGACGATATGCATCTTCCTCGAAGGCCCATCCCAGCAACCAGCCCCTCAGAGTTACTGCTCAAAGCCTTCTAGGGACTTGGGCTCACTGGCCCTGATCATCACAGCTAAATCTGGGCAGCAGATCAATCCACCCACTGAATGAACAGAATCCTAAAGATGAGGGATTCAGAGAGTGGGGTTGAGCACAAAGAACCCAGGACTTTCTGGGGACAAGAAAATCGAAGTGCAAACTTAGGTCTGTCATTTAATTGATTTTTGTGACCTTAGACAAGGGACTTAACTTTCCAGAACTGCCCTCTGGATGAAGTGGGCGACAGAGCATAAACGGAAAATACTCAACTCTGTGCCTGGCCCTCAATAGTTACTTAGCAATTGTTCATTTCTTTCTTTGCCCTGGCATAAAACAGGGATATCCATCTCCTCTCCTCAAAATTGTTTTGTGACTTCAGGTAAGATAGCTCTGCAAAGGACTTGGCATATAATATACAACCACTAAACCTTATTCCAGTCTTTAAAAGTAAACTTCAAGAAACATTCAAAGAAACCAGGATGCATTTCTGATGTTTTACAATATGAAGTGTACCTGGGACATATTCTTGCGAATCTAATCTGAAACTAATTAAGCACCTGGGACTCACTTGCAGTTCACAGGATACACAGGGGAAGGAGGAACACGTTGAACAACACCAGGAGGAGACAATCAGATAAATGTAGCATCCAGAATGATAAACCATAATGGAAAAGAATACAAAAACAGCCTATTTGTGTGTAACTGAGTCACTTTGCTGTAGAGCGGAGATTGGCACAGCATTGAACATCGGCTATACTTTAATAAAAATTAGATAAATAAAATTAAAAATTACCTAGAGCTAAAAAAAATAGTTTAGTATCTAGAATATTCTAGGTATTCTAGAATGAAAGAAAGTGAAGAAAACTGGCATTCACTTTTCAAAAAGTTAATGTAATAATAATAATTTTTAAGAAAATAAGAGGACTACTATAGATTAAAGATCAAAAGCAAAATACATACCTTGATTGGATTCTAGTTCAAAAAAATTTTAACCACTATAAAAAGCATTTTAGAATAACTGGAAATATGAATATGAACTAGAAATTGACCGATGTGATGGAATTACTGTGATCTTCTCACATGTGATAACAGCACAGTGGATATGAAGAAGAATGTCTTTATTCTCAGGAGAAGGCTGAGAAGTGTTTAGTGGTGAGGTGTCATGATGTATGCAACTTATTTTCAAATACTACACAAAAAAAGAGACAGAAATAGTGCAAAATGTTAACAAATGCTGGATCTAGATGGAAGATTTATGGGTAGTAATTGGGCTAGTCTTTTAACTTGTCTCTAAGTTTGAAAACTTCTAAAACAAAATGTTGGAAGTAGGGGCAGAAAAACAGACAGTGGGTCCAGAGATTCAGAAGCAAACTCAGCCAGCTGCAAAGGTCCTGCCTGGCCCTGTGTGACCAGGCCATCACAGGACGAGGGCTGAGTCACTGTTGGAAGTGGCCCTTCCGGCTCTGGCTCAAGCTGGGGAGGTCAGGAAGGAAGGGAGTTAGGGGCCTACTTGGAAAAGTCAGCTCCCCAGGCATCAGAGAGGGCTCTGTCCCTGGGGAGGCTGGAGCCAGGAACGCTCTGCAAAGTTCACTGCTCACTGCTCGGGAGGCGGTCACTGGCCCTTTGGGACAAACACGCTTTTGTTTTCATCATTCTGAGGTTTTGGTCCATGGCGGGAGAGCTGCTGTTGGTCCCATTTCCAGCTGCTCCTGTAGCCACTTCTCCCCACCTTCTTACTTCTGCTGGATGATAGGGGACCAGCTGCCTGGGCCAGGGGATGTTTGTGTGATTTGGGGGAATGTTTCCAGGGGTTTCCAACCTCATGGCTTGAGTCAAGCAAACAGAGCTAACACCCTGGGGATAGATGAGGAAGGGACCCTCCAGAAGATAGGACTAGAGAGCAACTCAGACTCCCCAAGAGAGGGCGAACAGGACCTGGATAAGCTCAGGGAGGAAGTGCAGAAATTGTCATCCAAGAGGCTTCTGGAGGCTCCTATGCAGCCTGGACCCCTGAGGTAACAGCCAGACCTCAGAATCCATGGGAAGGCGTTGTGGGACCCATGCAGTCTAGGGGTATGTTGAGGACACATAAAGAGACAGGACCCAATGCACCTGAGAGCTCACAGCAGCCTAGAATTCACGGAATCCTTCCCAAGGGCCAATAACTGTGCTAGGCACCATCCATGCATTGCCCCACTCAGTCCTACTGGAAGTCCTGCTTAAGCACCCCAGTTATAACTGGAGGACGCAGACCATCTTTCTCCTGTGTCTGTGTATGGATGAAATACCACAGAAATAATAAATGATGTCAAGCTCATGAACCAGGTAAAGCAGGACTGGCACCCAAATGGATGGTCACTCCTGTCCCCGCCATAGGACAGTATTCCTCCTCCCAAAACAGTGCTAGCTCCAACCCAGCCTGTGGACAAATGGACCATCAAAAACTCAATTGTACACCATCAGAAAGGTTTTCCAGGGTGGGTCTGATTGGATGTGTTTCCATGCAAGGGAGATTCTGGGGTTAAATGAGCTCAGGAACTCCAGACGATATTCCTCTCTTGGAGACTCACAAAGGACCCTCGAACCTTGAAGACCCTGAAAAGTCCTGGAGTGAAGAAGCCTCCAAGTCCTGTGTAACCCAAAGCCTCCCAAAACCTTTTGCCCTGAAAACCCTTTTTCTAACATAATACTTAGTAAAGCTCCCACCATAATGTACTAGAACACCTTTAGGAAATTCTGCTAAGGAGCTATCGTTCTAGCCTCTGGGGAAAATCTAGCTCTTGCTCCATCTCCCTCATTTAAATTCTTCCCAATATATGGGCCAAACGGAAATTCAATAATATGCAGACATGAAGTCACCCCCAAGTTCCTGGAAAGAGCAGACATGAAGGGAAAAACCCTTCTGAGATGAGACCCTGACCTGGGGATGAGGGAGAAGGGGTGGGTCGTCTGAGGTGCTCCCTGGCAGTTCTGAGGAATCATTCACTCATGAGCCCAGCTGTGCTCAACAAATCCTCCCCTTCTTAAATCAGACTCCAACTCAACAGGAACGACAGAAATGATTGTATGAGTCAGTCTAAACAGGAAAATAAAAACCACCTTAAAAGTGTATAATAGAAGGAATCAAATCATATTTATCTGCAGTTAATGTATACTGGAATACATTTTTAAGGTTAACTTAATACATGTCCTACAAACAGATTGCATTTTCTTTTTTTTCTCCTTGTGCTACACAATATGTTCTTATTAGTCATCTATTTTATACATCAGTTCAGTTCAGTTCAGTTGCTCAGTTGTGTCCGACTCTTTGCGACCCCATGAATCGCAGCACGCCAGGCTTCCCTGTCCATCACCAACTCCCGGAGTTCACCCAAACTCATGTCCATCGAGTTGGTGATGCCATCCAGCCATCTCATCCTCTGTCGGCCCCTTCTCCTCCTGCCCCCAATCCCTCCCAGCATCAGAGTCTTTTCCAGTGAGTCAACTCTTTGCATGAGGTGGCCAAAGAACTGGAGTTTCAGCTTTAACATCAGTCCTTCCAAAGAACACCCAGGACTGATCTCCTTCAGAATGGACTGATTGGATCTCCTTGCAGTCCAAGGGACTCTCAAGAGTCTTCTCCAACACCACAGTTCAAAAGCATCAATTATTTGGCGCTCAGCTTTCTTCACAGTTCAACTCTCACATCCATACATGACCACAGGAAAAACCATAGCCTTTACTAGATGAAACCTTGTTGGCAAAGTAATGTCTCTGCTTTTGAATATGCTATCTAGGTTGGTTATAACTTTTCTTCCAAGGAGTAAGCATCTTTTAAGTTCATGGCTGCAGTCACCATCTGCAGTGATTTTGGAGCCCAGAAAAATAAAGTCTGACACTGTTTCCACTGTTTCCCCATCTATTTCCCATGAAGTGATGGGACTGGTTGCCATGATCTTCGTTTTCTGAATGTTGAACTTTAAGCCAACTTTTTCACTCTCCTCTTTCACTTTCATCAAGAGGCTTTTGAGTTCCTCTTCACTTTCTGCCATAAAGGTGGTGTCATCTGCATATGTGAGGTGATTGATATTTCTCCCGGCAATCTTGATTCCACCTTGTGTTTCTTCCAGTCCAGCGTCTCTCATGATGTACTCTGCATAGAAGTTAAATAAGCAGGGTGACAATATACAGCCTTGACGTCCTCCTTTTCCTATTTGAAACCAGTCTGTTGTTCCATGTCCAGTTCTAACTGTTGCTTCCTAACCTGCATATACATTTTTCAAGCGGCAGGTCGGGTGGGCTGATATTCCCATCTCTTTCAGAATTGTCCACAGTTTATTGTGATCCACACAGTCAAAGGATTTGGCATAGTGAATAAAGCAGAAATAGATGTTTTTCTGGAACTCTTGCTTTTTCCATGATCCAGCGGATGTTGGCAATTTGATCTCTGGCTCCTCTGCCTTTTCTAAAACCAGCTTGTACATCTGGAAGTTCACGGTTCACACATAGTAGTGTATATATGTCAATCCCAATCTCCCAATTCATCCACCTTCCTTCCCCCTCCTGAGTGTCCATACATTTGGTCTCTACATCTGTGTCTCTATTTCTGCTTTGCAAATAGGTTTATCTGTACTATTTTTCTAGACTCCACATGTATGCCCTAATATAGGCATCCCAGGTGGCTGAGTGGTAAAGAATCTGCCTACCAATGCAGGATACGCGGGTGCCATCCCTGGGTCAAGAAGATCCCCTGGAGGAGGAAATGGCAACTCCTTCCAGTATTCTTGCCTGAGAAAGCCCACAGACAGAGGAGCCTGGCAGGTCACAGTCCATGGGGTCGCAAAAGAGTTGGACACAACTGAGCACAACACAGAAGCAGCAGAGTTAATATATAATATTTGTCTTTCTCTTTCTGATTTACTTCACTCTGTATGACAGAACAGAAATGCATGCAGTCAGAAAGTACATCGGTAGATGCCAGGAACTGGGGTGGGAGGATGGGGAGGGTTAGTATTTAATGACAGAATTTCTGTTAAGGAAGGTGAAATTTTCAGGAGACAGATGATAGGGAGAGTTGTACACAATGTGAATGTGCTAAGTGCCACTGAAATGCACAGGTCAATATGGTAAAAGTAATACGTTTTCTATGATGAGACTTTTACCACAATTTTTTAAAAATTAAAAATAATAAAATAAGAATAACAGAAACAACACCACCAACAAAAAGAATGTATAATAGAAGGAATTTAATGCAGAGAATTGGTCACATAGGTGACAGAGAAACTGAAAGCCAGCTAGGTGGCAGGGAGGTGCCCAGAGGCTGGCAGGAAGCCACTGTACCTCTAGATTGCAGAGAAAAGGACAGGAGGAGGCGGTGTCACTGGAGCCCCAGGGCTAGGTTCTGGCAGAACTGGACTACAGAACACAGAGGAGTTGGAGCCACGGAGGGCAGGCGGCCTCTGCCAGAGAAGCCACCGAGGCAGAAAGGGCAGAGGACATATACCCAAGTTCTCCACCAGCCAGGCTCCCACCAATCCCTCTTACTGGCCCAAACCAGAGGAGCTTGCAAATGCAGCCTGCAGGGGGGTCAGCTCCCAACATGCACACAGTTGTGATTCCAAAAGAGATGTGAGTGCAAACAGGCTCAGGACGGGCATGACTCCCACAGTAAGTATTTCACCTGAGCTCCTGAGTCTCACTCCTCTCTCCCAAGGGCTCCACAGGGAGGAAAAGAGAGGAACTATTGAGGCTCCTCCAGCTTCAACCTGACGGCCGTGGGTGTGACAGATCCCTCCTCTGAGCACAGGCAGAGACCCCAAAGACAGACCTGTGTGGGAGTCATCAAGCCACTTGGCAAGACTTACAGTACCCCGCCTGCCATCCAGAGCTCTGAGCTCCATGGAAGTTGTGGGTTGGAGTTTAAACCCAGCAATGTCCAGGCAGAGGGCACCTGAAATCTGACCACACTTGACCCCTGAATCCCAGCTACCCAGCCCCAGCCAAAGCCATGGCAAACCTCATCCGTATAGCCTTCATAGTCCAAATGTTCACCAAAATAATCTGAGCAGCAAAAAGCTGAAAAAAAGGTCGAGGTGGTTAACGTAGGTTGGATTTCCCAGGAAACAGACTCTGAGGTGGGAATTTTGCGTAGGGAGTGTGTGGGAGTCCAACACCTGCCGGGGAGTGAGGGCCGCAGAACTGAGCAGAAGCATTTGAACGGTGATGCAGCCTCAGCAAAGGCCTCAACCCACCCCCTGGGAAGCCCTAGGGCTTGAGTGGGATTGCAGAGAAGGCTCGAACTGAGGCCTTTCACCCTTGCAAGCTGGTCATTGGGGGTGGGCTCCCCTGGGAAGGAGGTATCACCTTGAGTGAGGCAGGTGTCTGCAGCCAAGGGCAGCTCCCAGCAAGGAGCTCAGCAGGGAGCATCACCACTCCAGAAACTGAGGGAAGGAGCACCTCCATCCTGAAGAAGGATCTGGGTACCACACCACAGCATCCACTACAGGTGCCCGAAACCAAGAGAACTTTCCAAGCAGAAGGGACCCAAGACTTAGGGAGGTCTTTTGAGAGTCAACTTGTCGTTATGCTTTTGTTGTGGTTTTCTTTATGCATCTCATATACATCGAAAGGGAAGTGAGGGATACTACCTGAGCATCTGAGTCAAAGTTTTCCCATCCACCCATGACACTGGTGATACCTAGAAATTCATCTTGTTGTGTGAAGAAACAGGGTGTCCTGATACACAGGTTATGAATCTGAAGTGTCCTGATAAGAGAAATGTGCCCCTATGTTCATTGCAGCACTATTTACAATAGCCAAGACATGGAAGCAACCTAAATGCCCACTGACAGGTGATGGAGAAAGATGTGCATGGAATACTATTCAGCCATAAAAAAGAATGAAATGATGCCATTTGTAGCAATGTGGGTAGACCTAGAGATGATCACGCTAAGTGAATAGGCCAGACAGAGAAAGACAAATATTATATGATATTGTTTATATGTGCACTCTGAGAAAAAAAAAGATACAAATGAACTTATTTCCAAAACAGAAAGAGATTCACAGACATAGAAAACAAATTTACCATTACCAAAAGGAAAATGAGTGTGGGGGGAAGGATAAATTAGAAGTTTGGGATTAACATACACACTACTATATATAAAATTGGTTACCAACAAGGATCTGTTGGTTACCAATAAGCAACTGTATAGCACAAGGAACTATACTCAATATTGTGTAATAATCTATAAGCGAAAAGATTCTGAAAATAATATATATACATATTATATAACAGCTGTGCTATATACCTGAAACTAACATGATATTGTAAATCAAATATACTTAAAAAATTTTTGTAATTAATATAAACAGTTAATATTACAAATAAACTGATAGGGTCCATTTTACAAGTTCAAATAAATGTGGAGTAAAATGAAATCTGAACAAAAGGGGGGTGATGTGGGTTTCAGAGCCGCTAGCCAAAATCTCTTTCAAACACCAATTAGCCAGCAAAACCAGCTCTTTATCAATGACACTCCTGGTGTGTGCAAATAAAATCATGTCAGTGGCATCCAGGAAACTGCTGTTCTTTCTTTTTCTTTGGAGACAAGGGGACAGGCTTCCAGCCACCTAGAAGCCAGAATGAGCATCTTCAGAGAAATTAGTATAATGAGTGGGTCAGTACTTACTACTGTTCAAGCTCTGACCGGTCACAAGACTGGTCCTCCTGACCCCACTCTTCGACTTGTAGCAAAAACCGGTTGGTCTTAACCCAACACAACGGCTTCTGTACGTGAAGATTCCAGACTACAGCCTTAAGAACACACAGCTCTTTTCATAAGGATATTTTTCAGGCCAGAAAATATCTGGAAGTGACACTGTCATATGAAAACCTAAACCATCTATGACTCTCCAAGCCACACCCCCTGTGCCACAGCCCCATCAAGCCAGCCAGGGTCCAACCATAAGAAAGGAAGTTAGCAGAGAGGTGCCCTTTCTCTGTTACATAGGCCACCAGCAGCATGGAGAAAGAAAGTCACCGCATCAGAAACACAGTTGACATCGGTGCTATATTTGAAACTTGAACTTTTCAGACCAAGCCTGGGAATCTTCTGCTGTTGGCAGTAAAAGAAGTGACCCTCCCAGTGCTGAGGTGTAAGACTTGACCGTCAAGCCACACACACAGAGAAGAGAGCAACAGGAGACAAGGCTCACCCTTCACTCAGCCGTCTGATCACTGAGCACTTTCCGTGAGTGGGGCACTTGGAACAGAGTGGTGAGCAGAGACACAGGGGCCTTCCTTCCTGGAGCTCAGAGTCAGGGCTACGCAGACTCGAAAAACTAGCATCGCAAATAAAGGGAGTAAATGCCTCGAGAAGCACCACCAGTGAATGTGAGAGCTCATAGCAGCAAACCTGATCCAGCCTGGAGAGTCAGAGACGCGGGCACACAGGCTCTCATTAGCTAAGGACTGCCCCACAGAGTTCTCTATTTGTTGCCATCGTATATGTGTGCACATATGTTTACATATATACACACACACTAAGCATATATTCTTGAGTTAGCCATGGAGTAACCTGAATATCATTCTCATTCCAGAGCAGATTGTGCTGGTCTCAGTTAACCTTGCTGTTGACGTAGTTTTTAATTGAAGTATGAAAGTGAGAGTGAAAGTGAAATTCAGTTGTGTCCAACTCTTTGCAACCCCATGGACTATACAGTCCATGAAATTCTCCAGGCCAGAATACTGGAGTGGGTAGCTGTTCCCTTCTCCAGGGGAATCTTTACAACCCAGGGATCGTAAACAGGTCTCCCACGCTGCAGGCAAACTCTTTAGTGTCTGAGCCACCAGGGAAGCCCAAGAATACTGGCGTGGGTAGCCTGTCATTGGTTTAAAATATTGTGTTAGTTTCAGGTGTATAGCAAAGTGATTCAGTTACACATACAGTGTTAGTCGCTCAGTCGTGTCCAACTCTTTGTGACCCCATGAACTGCAGCCTGTCAGGTTTCTCTGGCCATGGGATTTTCCATGCAAGAATACTGGGGTGGGTCGCCATTTTGTACTCCAGGGGATTTTCTAGACCCAGGGACCGAATTCAGGTCTCCTGCATTACAGGCAGATTCTTTACCATCTGAGCCACCAGGGAGATTCTTTTCCATTATTCAGTTCAGTTCAGTTGCTCAGTCATGTCCGACTCTTTGCAACCCCATGAATCGCAACACGCCAGGCCTCCCTGGCCATCACCAACTCCGGAGTTCACTCAGACTCTCGTCCATCGAGTTGATGATGCCATCCAGCCATCTCATCCTCTGTCGGCCCCTTCTCCTCCTGCCCCCAATCCCTCCCAGCATCAGAGTCTTTTCCAGTGAGTCAACTCTTCGCATGAGGTGGCCAAAGTATCGGAGTTTCAGCTTTAGCATCATTCCTTCCAAAGAAATCCCAGGGCTGATCTCCTTCAGAATGGACTGGTTGGATCTCTGTGCAGTCCAAGGGACTCTCAAGAGTCTTCTCCAACACCACAGTTCAAAAGCATCAATTCTTTGGTGCTCAGCCTTCTTCACAGTCCAATTCTCACATCCATACATGACCACTGGAAAAACCATAGCCTTGACTAGACGGACCTTAGTCGGCAAAGTAATGTCTCTGCTTTTGAATATGCTATCTAGGTTGGTCATAACTTTTCTTCCAAGGAGTAAGCATCTTTTAAGTTCACGGCTGCAATCACCATCTGCAGCGATTTTGGAGCCCCAAAAAATAAAGTCTGACACTGTTTCCACTGTTTCCCCATCTATTTCCCATGAAGTGATGGGACCAGATGCCATGGTCTTCATTTTCTGAATGTTGAGCTTTAAGCCAACTTTTTCACTCTCCTCTTTCACTTTCATCAAGAGGCTTTTTAGTTCCTCTTTACTTTGTGCCATAAGGGTCTTGTATTATTACAAGACATTGAATATGGTTTCTGTGCTATACATTAGGTCCTTGTTATTTATCTATTTTATATATAGTACTGTGTATCTACTAATCCCAAACCCCTAATTTATCTTTGGCCTGCTTTTCCCTATGAATAAATTTGTTTTCTATGTCTGTGAGTCTATTTCTGTTTTGTAAATAAGTTAATCTGTATCATTTTTTAGGTTACACATATAAATGATATGAGATGATACATGTCTTTCTCTAATCCTGCTGTTGACTTAGCGAGCTCCTTCAGATATTGGTGACGATCGTCCCTGTCCAGAGTGAGCCAGGCAGGTCAGCGTCCTTATCCAGGACAGAACCTTAGCTGGGGAGCATCCTGTCCCAATGCACCTGCTTTGGAGAGTGTAAGAATTTGGATGGGGATGGGCCTGCAGGCCTGTGAGAAAGACCCTGCAAGCCTCACCGTGTATGTGGTGTGTGCGTGTGTGTACATAGGTGCGTGCATACATGTGAGTCTGTGTGTCACGTGAGCTCACATGCAGAGATGTGGATGCTCCATGTTCTGCTGAGGCAGGCGGTAGAGGGAAGCACCTCATTTTCTTGGATCGGCAGTTTTGTGGCTCAGCGCCTCTGGGAGTTGGGCACTTTCTGCCTGCCCTGGTGTTCCTTACAGCCGTTTCGCCTGCAGCAGTCACACTGTTGAAAAATCTGGGTCCCTCTGACTGCTCAGAGACTGTGCAAAGGCAAACAAGTAGGATTCGTGGCCATTTTGCAATTCTTGCTCATTAGACATGTCTGGGGCCTTGCGAGTGAGCTCTGAGGATAAATAAGTATAAATATTATATTTGCCTCCAGGTTATCTTTAAAAATGTATTTCCCTCTCCCTCTACCTGCCCCCCACCAGCCCCTACGAACAACTGTCAGTGCCTCCAGAAAACTCCTGGGTATGGGAAGTGCCATAGTGAGAGTCTAGGGTCTTCGCAAGCCATTTGTTTCCCAGGGCTGGGCCCTGTCGCCCAGCCCATGGGGTGGCCACAGGCACCAGGGCACCCCATGAGATTCTTGGTGCCCCCTGGAGGCAGAGCATGAAGGTCCCCTATGTCCTGAGAGTCAGAGCCACCCAGCAAACATCCCACACAGAGGACCAGGGCCTTCTTCCTCACCAGGTGTGCCTGCCAGCCCAGACAGAGCCCAGAGTCACGTGTGCTAACCCTCAACTAACAAGGCAGCGGTGTCCAGAAGTGATGGAGACTCCCACACCTGGAAGAGAAGGTCCAGGCCTTTCCCATGTGTGGGCCATTCAGTGTTAAAAGAGAAAACGGACTCCTGCAACTCAAGGCAAAGGGGAGATTTGCAGGAAGTGTATGGGAATTCTGTTCTCTTCCCCCAGGACCTACTGACTCTGCAGTGTTTTCTAGGGTGGGATTCAGGAAGTGGTATTTTTAGAAAGATGCTGAGTGATACTGGTATTCAGCTAGAGCTGAGAGCTCCTGGCATGGAGTAAGAAGCAAACAGAGGGCAGAGCCCTGCCCCTCAAGCTTTAGACGGCTGTGAGCATCAGAATCTGCACTGGGGCAAAGAACTTTCTCTGATCCCCTTGATCCTCTCCAGTTACAGCTAAGTATCAGCTCTCTCTACCCATGATAGCTTTTCAATGGTCTAAAAAAAAAAAGAAAAAGAATCCCCTGCATGGATCTTCTCCAGGCTGAGCTGCCTCAGACCTGCCTCACAGAACAATATTTCCAGTTCTCCCACTGACCCCAGCATCCTTTAAGGGAGACCCTGGGCCACTGTCACCTAAAATACAAGACACGATGGGATCCTCTCAGTGTCTAGCCAGAATAGCAGGTCATGGGCTGCCCCAACCATGGAGACTATCCATCCTCCCTTCTGCCTATCCTGGTAAAGAGACCTTCTTGGACTCTATGTGAGATGGGATGGCACTCCCCCTTATCACGAAAAAGTGCCCCCCAACTGCGTAACAATAATAGCTACAATTAGTTTAATACTTCCTGTGAACCATATGTTCTACAGATTGCTTTACAAGCATGATTTATTTAATCTCTACGATAGTAGTGATAACACTATTATCATTTTGCAGATAAGGAAACTGAGGCTCAAAGGATAACCATCCTAAGGTCCCACAGCTTAAACCCAGGTCCTTTTCTTGACCACCAGCTCTGTATTGCCCAAAAAATCTTGAAGCAACTGAATTCAGCTACCTACCTGGACTGCCCCACCCCACCCCACCTAGTGACACTATAGGGATGGGAGCTTCAGAGTCTCCACATGGAGATTAGAGCTTTTCTGGAATCCTGAAAATAGATGAAGTGTCCCTACTTACTGGAACGTGACTGGTCTACACCTATTATCTAACCCCAGACAAATATCGTTTGACTTGCTGGGCTCTCTGTGATATGACCAGAAAGCATGGGCTACATCAAGCCTGAAAACAGAACTGGATAGTAAGATAAGAAGAAGTTCAGAGATGGAAGACTCCCTAGAAATCACCCAATCCAACCCCCTCATCATACAGGGGAAAACCAGCCCTAGAGAAGGAAAGAGTTCTTCTGACTTTGAGAGCTACTTAAAGCAGAAATGGCAATGGCTCTCATCTCCTATACCAACTCTTGCTAGCTGGCTGCCTTTGAGTATTTTGTTGAGAACACTTCTGACGCCATATCTGGGTTCAATGGGAAGGAATGCATAGTTAATAGGCAATGACAAACATGGCTTCAGGAAGAAGTAATGGTAGCAAGCATGCCAGGTAACGCCAACTCTGTGCCAGAGCCATGATTCAGTCTCAGGTGTCCTGACTGCAAGTCCAATGCCCAGCAGGCACAAGCATTCTAGTTAATTGTGAAACATTCTAGAAAATTCTGTTCTAGAAAGTTGTAAAACAAATATACCTCAAAGTGTCTCAGTGATTGTCCTAGGCATAATATATTTGGTTGCCAAGACTAGAAACTCACTCATTAGCTTAAGTAAAGGGGAACTGGTTGTCAAGATATGACAGGCAATCTCATAGGCCAGACAGAAAACAGTGCACCCAACCCACAAGGGTCAAGAGTGGAAATGTAACCTCAGGGACACAGGCCATGCTCCTTGCCTCTTAAAGACACGTGTGGCAGAAACTATTGGTTGTCTATACAACAGTGACTCCACCACCTTCTTAGGCACCAACAGTAAGAGTTTGTTCAGAAATCAGGCAGTACTGAGTCCTGCCCAAGAGATGCACCATGATCAGTCCGAACGAGTCTTGATAATCCTATTTCCCTTTGCCAGTGATTCCCCCTGCAGGAACTGATTAATCCCAGTTCTGCTCAATGACACAGAAGGAAGCCTGCAGGGGGCTCAGTGAAAGAAAAAACACAAGGGGAAGCTTCTCCCTTCCTTCCTGCCTTAGATGTAGCCATGTAGGTTGTTGTCATGTGATTGGTCCAGATTGGTCAGGTGTTTAGCCCTGGTCCAATCATCTGTGAGCAGGTGTGGCTGAGCTGTGCAGCCATCATACCAAGACAGGAGGAGCCATTACCTACATTCTGAGGGTAGCCCAGTGGAGAGCTGGGAAGAAACTAGAGATTTTTGAGTCACCAGCTATACCCTCCCTCTTTCGCCTCCTTTCCTTATGTCCCTGTTAAGTGGGATGATAAATAGGCATGTTGTTTAAACTTTCTTTAGTTGGGTGGTCTGCTGCTTCTTTTTTTTTTTTATTTCGAGGATAATTGCTTTACAATGTTGTGTTAGTTTCTGCTGTACAACAGGAATCAGCTATGTATACATATATCCCCTCCCTCTAGAACCTCCCTCCCCTCCCCCGTTCCACCCCTCTAGGTCATCACAGAGCACTGAGCTGAGCTCTCTGTGTTATACGCAGCTTCTCACTAGCTAGCTATTTCACACGTGGCTGTGCTACTCTCTGCAGAAGGCAGTAGCACCCCACTCCAGTACTCTTGCCTGGAAAATCCCATGGGCAGAGGAGCCTGGTGGGCTGCAGTCCACAGGGTCTCTAGGAGTCACACACAGCTCAGCAACTTCACCTTCACTTTTCACTTTCATGCATCGGAGAAGGGAATGGCAACCCACTCCAGTGTTCTTGCCTGGAGAATCCCAGGGACGGGGGAGTCTGGTGGGCTGCCGTCTATGGGGTCGCACAGAGTCAGACACGACTGAAGTGACTTAGCAGCAGCAGCAGCAGCAGCAGCATGCTACTCTCTCAGTTCATCTCACCCTCTCTCTGCACCATTAGCCATGTCTGTAAGTCTGCTCTCTACATCTGTGCCTCTATTCCTGCCCTGCAAATAGGTTCATCAGTACCATTTTATAGATTCCATATATATATATATATATATATACACATTAATATCTGATATTTCTTTTTCTCTTTCTGACTTCACTTTATAAGACAGACTCTAGGTTGATCCACATCTCTACAAATGATGTAATAATTCTTAACAATAAAACACCCATCATAATTTATTTCATCCACTCCACACCTCAAAGTCCCCATCTGTAAACTGTGAATAGCAATAGGATTGACATAGGATTTAAGGATATAATGCATGTAAAACACTTAGGACAGTGCCTTGCACAATTGTTAGCAATTGTTACTATTAAAAATCATTATTTGGATAAAACGATACTATTATCTGATTTTAAATATTTCAATGCTCTCCACCCACCAAAAAGTGGGGAGGCAGATGAGAAACAAGAAATGTAGAATGCTGATAACTGTCAAAGATAAGATCATGGTTACACAGGAGTTCGTTGTGTTGTTTTCTGTTCTCTTGAATGTTTTAAAACTTCATAATAAAAAATTTAAAAATTAAAAAAAATATTATTTGTGCTAGCTTGTCTCCAAGAGAGCCACCATGAAGTCTTTCCCTCCCTTTACCACTGATATTTCCCCATCTAGAGATAGAGTCCATTCCTACCAACCCTTGAATCTAGGCTGGCCTGTGACTGCTTGAAGCGACAAAATAGGGTTGAAATGATACTGTGCCAGTTTGAAGACTGGCCTTTAAGAAGATTGGCAAAGTTTGCTTCCCTTCTCTTCAGGTACTTGCTGTTAGCCCACTTGGAGCCCAGCCACCATGCAGTAAGAAGCTCCAGCCATGCAAAGGAGACACCTATAGGTACTCCAGACAATAGCCCCAGTAGAGCTCCTAGCCTACAGTCAGCATCAATTGCTCACCAGTGTGTACACCATCTTAGACAGCTAGTCCAGCTGAGCTTTGAGATGACACCATCCTCAGCCACACTCTGATTGGAACAATATGAGAGACCCCAATAAGAATCACCTAGCCAAGTCCAATCAACCCACAGGTAATAATAAACTGTTCTATGCCACTAAGTTTTTAGCTGGTCTGTTACATAGCAATTGCTAACCAAAATATTATCAAAATAGTCATTATATCTACTTCTTTGTGCTTCCTTGTAACTCCTACTTGTGTGTGAATGGAGTGTGTCACAGAAGCAAGTGAACAAGCTGGAGCACACACCTTTGACCTCAATTCTACATGACTTTTCAATGCTAGTGCCCATAATACTGTCTTACTGATTTAATCCCTAAGTCTTAGTTTCAAATTCCTATGAGAAAAAACCTGATAAGTCACACTGAGTTAAGTGTTCACCCCTATAAAATCATTTGTGATCAAAAATGAAGGTCACATACTGTCTAATACTATATGAGGTATGGGAAAGAATTCCCTAAGAAAAGTAGGTGATATGGAGAAAATATGGTGAAAAGAAGAGACGCGAAAAGCAAAGGAGAAAAGGAAAGCTATAAGCATCTGAATGCAGAGTTCCAAAGACTAGCAAGGAGAGATGAGAAAGCCTTTCTCAGTGATCAATGCAAAGAAATAGAGGAAAACAATAGAATGGGAAAGACTATAGATCTCTTCAAGAAAATTAGAGATACCAAGGGAACATTTCATGCAAAGATGGGCACAAAAAAGGACAGAAATGGTATGGACCTAACAGAAGCAGAAGATATTAAGAAGAGGTGGCAAGAATACACAGAAGAACTGTACAAAAAAGATCTTCACGACCCAGATAATCACGATGGTGTGATCACTCATATAGAGCCAGACATCCTGGAATGTGAAGTCAAGTGGGCCTTAGGAAGCATCACTATGAACAAAGCTAGTGGAGGTGATGGAATTCCAGTTGAGTTATTTCAAATCCTGAAAGATGATGCTGTGAAAGTGCTGCACTCAATATGCCAGCAAATCTGGAAAACTCAGCAGTGGCCACAGGACGAGAAAAGCTCAGTTTTCATTCCAACCCAAAAGAAAGGCAATGCCAAAGAATGCTCAAACTACCACACAACTGCACTCATCTCACATACTAGTAAAATAATGCTCAATATTCTCCAAGCCAGGCTTCAGCAATATGTGAACTGTGAACTTCCAGATGTTCAAGCTGGTTTTATTTTTTTTATTTTTTTTTTTCAAGCTGGTTTTATTTTTTTTTTTTTTTATAATTTTTATTTTTACTTTAGTTTACTTTACATTACTGTATTGGTTTTGCCAAACATTGACNAAATGGGCCAAAGACCTAAATAGACATTTCTCCAAAGAAGACATACGGATGGCTAACAAACACATGAAAAGATGCTCAACATCACTCATTATCAGAGAAATGCAAATCAAGCTGGTTTTAGAAAAGGCAGAGGAACCAGAGATCAAATTGCCAACATCTGCTGGATCATCAAAAAAGTAAGAGAGTTTCAGAAAAACATCTATTTCTGCTTTTACTATGCCAAATCCTTTGACTGTGTGGATCACAATAAACTGTGAAAAATTCTGAAAGAGATGGGAATACCAGACCACCTGACCTGCCTCTTGAGAAATCTGTATGCAAGTCAGGAAGCAACAGTTAGAAATGGACATGGAACAACAGATTGGTTCCAAATAGGAAAAGGAGTACGTCAAGGCTGGTATATTGTCACCCTGCTTATTTAACTTATATGCAGAGTACATCATGAGAAACACAGGGCTGGATGAAGCACAAGCTGGAATCAAGATTGCAGGGAGAAATATCAATAGCCTCACATATGCAAATGACACCACCCTTTGGCAGAAAAGTGAAGGAGAACTAAAGAGCCTCTTGATGGAAGTGAAAGAAGAGAGTGAAAAAGTTGGCTTAAAGCTCAACATTCAGAAAACGAAGATCATGGCATCTGGTCCCATCACTTCATGGGAAATAGATGGGGAAACAGTGGAAACAGTGTCAGACTTTATTTTTTTGGGCTCCAAAATCACTGCAGATGGTGATTGCAGCCATGAAATTAAAAGACGCTTACTCCTTAGAAGAAAGCTTATGACCAACCTAGACAGCATATTAAAAACCAGAGACATTACTTTGTCAACAAAGGTCTGTCTAGTCAAAGCTATGGTTTTTCCAGTAGTCAAGTATGGATGTGAGAGTTGGACTATAAAGAAAGCTGAGCACCGAAGAATTGATGCTTTTGAATTGTGGTGTTGGAGAAGACTCTTGAGAGTCCCCTGGACTGCACAGAGATCCAACCAGTCCATCCTAAATGAGATCAGTCCTGGGTGTTCATTGAAGGACTGATGTTGAAGCTGAAACTCCAGTACTTTGGCCACCTGATGCAAAGAGCTGACTCATTGGAAAAGACCCTGATGCTGGGAAAGATTGAGGGCAGGAGGAGAAGGGGATGACAGAGGATGAGATGGTTGGATGGCATCACCGACTCAATGGACATGAGTTTGAGTAAACTCCGGGGGTTGGTGATGCACACGGAGGCCTGGCATGCTGTGGTTCATGGGGTCACAAAGAGTCAGACACGACTGAGCGACTGAACTGAGCTGAATGGAGATAATAATGGATGCCTCGCAAGTTCCACATGATGGCAAGATGGCTGCAGCAGCTCCAGCCACTGCATCTTCTTGGATCAAGTGCAGTGAAAGAGAGCCAGACCCTTCTGGTAACTCCTCCAAAAGTCCTGAATCAATTGCAATCAATTTGCAACCAAGATGCTTTGATTGGACAGGCCTGGGTCATAGACTACACTTGTGAAGCCTAGAGCTGCTTCAGAAGAAAGGGTGAATGAATGCTTGTGTGTGTGTGTGTGTGTGTGTGTGTGTGTGTGTGGAGGCTGAAGGGGATAAATAATAAATCTCCACCATACACATCAAATATCAATGGAGATACCAAGGAACTTCAAGAAGGAGAAGGGAGTGTTCTGAGTAATGGACATTTTGATCCAGTTACTGGCAGGCACCGCTGCTTTATAAATGAGAGTTGACCTCCTTCACCTCTTAGACAAACTTCACCAGTCTGAGTCTTCTTTTCTGCAGGCTATAAATTCTTGCTGCTTCTATGCTTCCACACAGACCTCAGTCACACTGGGCCATGGTTGCCAGGCCAGCGCTCTGTCTCCACAAGTGGCAGCTTCAGCACTAACTCTGGCCACCATAATATCTTCTCCAGAAATCCACATGGTCCCGTCAGGGTCTCCTGGGATAGGGTGGTGGGGTGAGGGAGTGGGGAGAGGCAAGTATTTACTTTTTTAAAAGTATATGTGCTTATTTGGCTGCACTGGGTCTTGGTTGTGGCATGCAGGATTTTCACTGCGTCATGCGGGATCTTATGTTGTGATGCATCCTTGGGGTCACAAAGAGCCAGACAACTCAGTGACTGAACGGCAACAACTCAGTATTTCTAGTTGTGCCACATGGGCCAGCTCAGTTACTTCATGGCACGTGGGAAGTTAGTTCCCCAACAAGAAATTGAGCCTGCATCCCCTGCACTGTAAGGTGGATTCTTAACCAGAGGACCGCAGGGAAGTCCCTACCTTATTCTTTGCACTTCGAGCTATTTCTCTTTCCCTCGGGGTTCTTTATTTGCATTTCCACCCAGAGCAGGTTGTTAACTGCCCTCCAGTGACGTCAGTTGGAATGCTCGACTCCTTAGAACTGACAGTTACCTTCCATGAAACAAACGGGCATCCTTAGCAGCCATTCTGGAAGGACTGGGGAGAAGTGGGCATCAGAAAAGTCCCACCTTCTGCCCCAGCCTCAGGGTCATTCATCAGAGGCTGACATTCCCTTTGTTGCTGGCCCAGGGCCAGGGGAGTGAGTGGCTTATTTCTGTTGCATGACAGTTTGAGTCCATATGCAAACCAGAGGGCTGTGTCTATAAATAAGATATTATAGTTAAATCAATATTGATTATTAGGAGTTAGTGTTATATTTAAAGCCATAAAACTGAATAAATATTATGGTAAAAGTATCCTAAATCTCTTGGGCAAAATCACTGAGCAAGGCAGAGACATGGGCCTTGGATTGATGGAGCCGTGACCCCATTTCCCCACCCCCTAAAAGATACTATCAGGCAGATGGCTGCCCCTGATAGAAGTAAGGGAAAGGCAACGAGGGGACAACTGCAATGTCCTTCAACCTCTCTCTCAGCCACATTCTTGACTTTATTCAGATCTTGTTATGTATCATTTGGGATACACTCAGCTGATTCTCATGAATTGTGGTGAAAATGTAGCTTACTCACAATCATGACAATTGTATTCACCAAATATATTTTTCTTAAAAAAAATAAACTTTTCTTCTGATTTAAACGTATTTTGTGTTTATTACAGAAACAACAGAAAAGGCAAGATAAGCAAAAAGGAGAAACTAAAATCCACCCAGCATCCTACTCCCCAGAGATAATCACTGCTGGCATTTTGGCACCTACCCTGCCAGTCATTTCTCTGTGCGTGTGTGCGTGCGTGTAAATTTTTAATAGGCTTGGAAATAGCCAGGCTGTTTTGCAATCTGGACAGATTACATTCTATTGTATGTATTAAAATTTATTTACTCAATCCGTTATTGCTATATATTTAGATTGTTTTCAATGCTAATTCAATTACTTTTCAGTTTTGTTCATTCATTTTGTAACTAGGACTAAAAGGTGCTTATCTTGAGGAAATAAGCCTTTATTTTTCCAGTTAACTATGAGGAACGAAGGCTGAGATGGGAGCACAGTTCTGGTAGAACACAAGAAGTCACTGAATTCCTGCTTGCAGCGTAGAGCAGAAGCAGGCGGCGACCGGCCCCAGGGGACAGAGGACAGAAGGCCTCCTCCATCAGTCTCTGCCACATATTTCCCTGCCTGGCAGAACGGGGAGTCCTCTGGAGGCCTTGTACTGCCCCATCTCAGAACTGCTCAGTCTGGAGAATTTGGAGGTGCTCTCTCCCAGTGAGGATGGGTTAGAAATAGTCATCGTTGAACAGAGTCATGACAGGAACCAATTCCCCACGTCCTCATCTGTTTGGAGGGCTGGGAGGAAAAGGCGACCTAACATCAGCCAGTCACTGACTCCCAAGACGCCGAATCTTGAGCAAGTGTCACAAGGATCACAGAGCCACTGGAGGTTAATTTCAACAGTGGTAGAAACAGCCATGGCACTGCCAGCCACATCCCCTCCCATCTGCTCTTGCTGAGGACCAGTTTCTCAGCTTCCTGCTTCCTGAATCCCAGGCTTCCAGAGCCTCCTCAGTCCCTGCCTTTTCCAGGCCTGGTCCCCCAGCCTCCTATCGATTAGTTGTGTTGTTGAGTCACTCAGTCATGTGAGACTCTTTGTGGCCACATGGACTGCAGCACACCAGGCCTCCTTGTCCTTCACTATCTCCTGGAGCTTGCTCAAACTCATATCCATTGAGTCAGTAATGCCATCCAACCATCTCATCCTCTGTCACCCCCTTCTCCTCCTGCCTTCAGTTTTTCCCAGTATCAGGATCTTTTCCAATGAGTCAGCTCTTCTCAACAGGTGGCCAAAGTATTGGAGCTTCAGCTTCTGAATGAATTCTAATGCTCACATATAAAAATGCTAACTGGAATCTACTTCATCCCCACTCCACTCACTCATCCTTCAAGGCTCAGGTCAAATGTCACCTCCTCAGTTGAAGCCTTCACCAGCTGCCCTAATGGTAGTCACTATTTCTGAGTTCTTCCAGAGCCCTTTTCTCATAACTCTTACAGCACTTATTTTATCCTGCCTGATTTGAAAGGCAATTTTTAACATGACACAAAGCCTAGGTTGTATCTCACACCATAACCATCGGAGCTTGTTGAATGAATTAACAAGCAAACAATAAACATGTATATCTGTGAAACTAAGACTACCATTCTTTGTGTCCAGTCATCAGCGGATGGTTAACAGAGTGTTGTTCAGTATTTCGTTTGAATCAAAAGTCACAAGCATTTCCATCTTTTGTGATGTAAATAGTGAAATAGTCCTGATCAGCTGGGGACGCATGAACATTGAATTGTAGGTGTTTGCTAGTGCTTTTCGCTTGCATCAGACATTAGCACCTGGCTATTGTTAAACCCAAGTTATGCCTCTGGTCCCTCTGTGATTCTGTATCAGTCATCATAGACTGACTACCTGCAGGCCAAGTGCCCCCTGCAGCCTTGTTTGGCCCACACTGGCAATTTTTTTTTTCCAACTGGTTAGTTACCAACATTTAAAATTCAGATGACACATAAAATTTCAGAATTTGACCTTTCTTGAATACTCAGAGGATCCAGCAACACCAGTTTCCTCTTCCTACACTTCAACAATCTGTTGGTGCCAAGCAGTGGCTTCCCCACCTGTCTGCCCCTTACTCTCACCCTTTGTATAGAACACAGAATCCCCAAAGTCCCCACAAAGCCCACTTCGCTTAGTACGTGCATGGTCCCTGAAGACATCAGTACTCTCAGTCTCTGTTCAAGAGACTGGTCATTAGAGGTGGAAAAATGGCGGGATGAGGGTTTACTGAAAGTCAATGTCTTCCTGTTTGAATCAGTTTCTAGGGTATCATACTCAGAAAAAGTCAGCTTTAGAAGATTCTAGAAAACTATCCTCCTCCTTTCCATCCCCAACTTTCTCCTTGGAGGACTCATCTGCTTCTGTGAAACTAAAACCAAGCTCCTCTTTCCTTCTTTAGTCTCCAGAATCCACCCTTCCCACGTGCCCAAGAGGGCATTTCTGATACCCAGGGTCTCCAAAGTTCAAAAAGGAGCCATTTCAGGCCGGCCTCCCATTTGGCCACACTGGGAAGTAAACCACAGCCCGCTGGGTACCACAGGCCTCCTCAGTCTTTAGGGCTGTGTGAGGAGCCTCTCCCACCACCTGCCTGGCTAAGTTGGGGCAACAGAGATGAGGGCCAGTGGCTCTCTGGCGTGACTGCTCTTGGACAAAGCACAGTTGGAGGTGGGAGACTACACCTGGCTGGGTTCAACCTCCTGCTCATGGCTCAGCTCAGTATCAAGGTTCAACACCAAGTCAGGCTACCTCCATGCAAGACAAGTTTGACCCTCTGCCCCTTTCTGAGCTAGCCTTGTCAGAGCAGGGAGATTGGAAGAGATGGAATTCTTGTCCATGGGCCACTTTTTTCTCTGATGGAGGCACAGGGTGGCAGGAGGTGAGGTTTTTATTGTTTTGTTATTGTTTCTTTTCGGGGGGGCGTTTATTGGAGCATAGTTGACTTACAATGTTGTCTTAGCTTCAGGTGTACAGCAAAGTGAATCAGTTACACATTTACACATAACCACTCTTTTCTTAGATTCTTTTCCCATATCAGCCATTACAGGATATTGAGTCGAGTTCCCTGTGCTATACGGTAGGTCCATGCTGCTGCTGCTGCTGCTGCTAAGTCGCTTCAGTCATGTCCGACTCTGTGCAACCCCATAGATGGCAGCCCACCAGGGTCCCCCGTCCCTGGGATTCTCCAGGCAAGAACACTGGAGTGGGGTGCCATTTCCTTCTCCAATGCATTAAAGTGAAAAGTGAAAGTGAAGTCGCTCAGTCGTGTCCGACTCTTTGCAGGAACCCTTCTGGGTTTGCCTCAAGCATGGCCTTTGGCCTTCGACCTAAACAAGCAAGCTGCTGCTGCTGCTGCTGCTGCGTCACTTCAGTCGTATCCGGCTCTGTGTGACCCCATAGATGGCAGCCTACCAGGCTCCTCTGTCCATGGGATTTTCCAGGCAAGAGTACTGGAGTGGGGTGCCATTGCCTTCTCTGATACGATAGGTCCATATTAGTTATCTATTTTATACATTGGTGTTGTTTTAGTCACTAAGTTGTGTCTGATTCTTGTGACTCCATGGACTGTAGCCCACCAGGCTCCTCTATCCATGGGATTTCCGAGGCAAAAATACAAGAGTGGGTTGCCGTTTCTTTCTCCAGATCTTCCTGACCCAGGGATCGAGCCCACACCTCCTGCGTTGCCTGGAGGACTCTTTACCGCTGAGACACCAAGGAAGCCCACTTTATGCCTAGTAGTATATATATGCCACGCCACTCCATCCCACCCCCATTTCCCCTCTTGGTGTCCATATGTTTGTTCTCTACATCTGTGTCTCTATTTCTGATTTGCAAATAAATTCATCTATACCATTTTTCTAGGTTCCACACATCAATATATGTGTTAATACATGATATTTGTTGGAGGGTCTTAAAGAGACAGGCTTGTTTCCTCTTTCTCTCACCGCCCCTTATACACAATCCATCAGCAAGCCCTGTTGTCTCTGCTCCAAGACAAATACTGACCACGTCTTTTCCTATCCATTTCTACCACCTTCATCCCTGACACACTATTGCAACAGTCTCCTAACCATCCACTAGTCTCCACACTATGCCTCACACCACTCATTCTCAATACAGCAGCCACAGTGAGCTATCTAAACTGTAAATCAGATCCCATTTGCTTAAAACCCTTCCCAAGGCTTCTCATAACCCTTAGAATAAATTCTCTGCCAGGACCTGCAAGACCCAGTTTGCTGCGGCCTTCACCTACCTCTTGAGATGCATTTTCTCTTGTGTGTGTGTGTTGGCCACTCAGTCGTGTCTGACTCTGCAACTCCATAGACTGTAGCCCGCCAGGCTCCTCTGTCTGTGGAATTCTCCAGGCAAGAATAGTGGAGTGGGTTGCCATTTCCTTCTCCAGGGGATCTTCCTGACCCAGGGATCGAGCCCAGGTCTCCTGCTTTGCAGGCAGAAGTTTTACCATCTGAGCTACTAGGGAAGCATTTTCTATTCATCTTCCGAAAATTCATCACACTCAGGCTTTTTTTGTTCCTTGAACCCAGCCAGGCTTATCCCTAGCCCAGTCTCCCTCTGCTTGGAACACTCACAGATCTCAGCCCAGAAGTCACCCACTCAGGAAGCCCTTCTTGACCACCACTGTCCCCACCCCCCCANCCACTGTCCCCACCCCCCCACCCCCATCCAAAGGAATTCACCTGTAGTCACTTTCATGTACATCACCCAATTTCATTTTCCTCACAGATCTAATATTTGAAATTATCTTTTTTTAATTGTGTGCTTTCTTGTCTATATTTTTAGGGTCTCCTCCTACTAAGAATCTTTGTCCAGGAGAACTAAATGCCTGCCTTGTTTGATACTATTTCCCCCAGTGAGCAGCACATAGTAATATGCAATAAATTGTTGTTGAATTAATTAACTAGTTAATTATCCAGGTGAGAGATGATAGGGACATAAACTAAGGCAGTTGCATAGAGAGTGAAATGCAGAGAAAAAATGTGAGAGGTATTTAAGAACCAGAATCAACAGGGCCAATTTTAAATAAGAGACGAGACAGCAGAAGCCTCCAGCTCTAACAGCCTGGTGGGTGGCGAAATAATTCATCAATATCAGTAATTTATGGGAAGGAGCATGTTTGGAGGAGACCATAATGAGTTCAACAATGAGAAGTTGACTTTAAGGTACCTGCAGGACTTCCAGATGATGTCCAGGTATACATACATTTTGGAGAATTAAAACAAGATTTTGGCAGCTGGTTGAGATTTGGGGAAACCATGGGTGGCAGGTAAGTGGTAGGTAGGTAGAACTGTGATCTGCCCTGAGTCCAATAAGAAGAGGACCTAGGATGCAGCCCTGGTTCATTCAAAATGTAACAGGACAGACAAAGCAGAAGCAGAAAAGGACCCTGAGGATTGTCTGGAGAGATAGGAGAAGAGCCAGGAGGGTATTATTAGGGAGAAATATTTCAAGGAGAAGAGAGCAGCCAACAGTTTCAAAGGCAAGAGGGATCCTGAAGATACAGACTGGAAGGTATTGCCCTTGCAATTTAGGGGTCACTAGAGGCCTCCTTGGGCTTCCCTCATAGCTCAGTTGGTAAAGAATCTGCCTGCAATGCGGGAGACCTGGGTTCAATCCCTGGGTTGGGAAGATCCCCTGGAGAAGGGAAAGACTACCCGTGCTCTGCACGGGATTACAAAGAGCTGGACACGACTGAGTGACTTTCACTTTCAGAGGCTTCCTTAGAGCAGTTTCAGCGGTGTTCTTGATGGACACCAGATTGGAGTGAGTTGAGGAGTGAATGAGAAAGACGTTCATGAGACAATGATGGAGCAGAAATTTCTCCAATCAATCTGGCTTTGAGTAGAAAGTCGAAGATGTGGTAATAGCCAGGGAAGGACAAAGGGTCAAGGAATGATTTTTCACTGGAGATGACTGACCTATATGTAGCCCAAACCTGTGAGTCTATAACATGGTTTGAGTTCTTTCCCAAAGAGCTGCTAACGGCCCTGCAAAATCGCTGGATGCAGTGTGTTCTAGGTACCCCGCAACATTTGTAATATTAATGACTGTAGAAACTGCCCAGGAAAAGAAGCCCTTGAGCCCAGTACCAAGCTCCTCCCCCAGCATGGGAGAGTAAAAAGAGCAGATGACTGTGAGAAAGAGGTAAGGAGTGATGTCATGGATAATATAACCTTTTTATATTATCTATTGGCTGTTCTACATCTTCACTGCTGCCCACGGCCTTCTCCAGCTGCAGCAGCGGGGCCTACCCTCCCGCTGCAGTGTGCAGCCTTCTCATTGCGGTGGCTTCTCCTGATGCAGAGCACAGGCTCCAGGGCGAGCAGGTGTCAGCAGCCGTGGCTCGCGGGCTCTAGCGTGCAGGCTCAGTCGCTGGCGCGTGTGGGCTTAGTTGCTGTGCGTCATGTGTAATCTTCCCAGACCAGGTATTGAACTTGTGTCCCTTGCATCGCAAGGTGGATTCTTAACCACTGGACCACCACGGAAACTCATGTCATGGATAATATACTTCTCAAAGTCTTAGAGGGGGGAAGGGTGATATCTGCTTTAATGGCCTTTGAATTCCCCTGCCTGACTTTGATGAACAGAAACTGAGCAATAATAACTACAAAAAGACACAGGAACCATTATCTGGATTTTACCTTTAGCTTTATTACCGACTATGTGTCCTCTCTTCAGGGCTCAGTTTCCCCGTCTGTACTTTAAGGACATTAATATAGACCTTCCCTGAGAACCCACCACCTCTGACACTGTCTGAAGCCAGTGTGGCTGGATTTAAATTCCAGCTCTGCCATTTTCTACCTATTTGACCTTGGGTGAATTACTGAACTTTCCTGTGTCTTGTTTTCTTAACTTTTAAAGCAGGGTTAATAATTGTCCTATGTCCCAGTGTTGTTGTGATGATGAAATGAAGAATAATACGTGAAATGTCCTTAGGAGAGTGTTGGGGACCTGGAAAGCACTATATGCTTTGGCTAATGTCATCACTATGTTAGCCCCTGATCCAGGAGAGATCCCCAAGTGCGTGGATGAAGCGTGCTGGTCCCATCCAGAAGAGCAGCAAAGAGGGGACTCTAGGACAGGGGTGGGCCACCTTTTCTTATAAAAAAAAAAAAACAGATAGTGAATAATCTAGAGGGACTTCCCTGGCAGTCCAGTGTCTAAGACTCTGTGCTCCCAATGCAGAGGGCCCTGATCAAGGCCCTAGCTCCCACACACCACAATTAAGAACCCACAACATTGTTGTTGCCGTTTAGCCACTAAGTCACCCTTTTGTGATCCCATGGACTGTAGCCCATTAGGCTCCTCTCTCCATGGGATTTCTCAGGCAAGAATACTGGAGTAGGTTGCCATTTCCTTCTTCAGAGGATCTTCTCAACCCAGGGATCAAACCTGTGTCTCCTGCATTGGCAGGTGGATTCTTTACCACTAAGCCACCAGGGAAGCAAGAGCTCACATGTGTGCAACTTAAAAAAAAAAAGGATCCTGCATGCCACAATGAAGACCCACTGTAGTCAAATAAATAAATAAATAATCTAGATTTTGTGGGCAATCTAGTCTCTGTTGAAACTACTTAACTCTACCACTGTGATAGAAAACAGCTCCAAACAACATGCAAACTAACAAGCGTGACTATTTTTCAATAAAACTTTATTTACAAAAATAGGCGGTGGGCCCCATTCACAGACCCCTATTCTCAAACAAGGGACCCTGGGAAAAGGGATGGTGAACTTTCCTCTCCAGTGGATTGTTGTTGTTTAGTCTCTAAGTCACGTCTGACTATTTTGCAACCCCATGGACTATAACCTGCCAGGCTTCTCTGTCCATGGGATTTCCCAGGGAAGAATACTGGAGTGGGTTGCCGTTTCCTTCTCGAAGGGAACTTCCTGACCCAGGGAACGAACATGGGTCTTCTGCACTGGCAGGCAAGTTCTTACCACTGGGCCACCAGAGAAGCCCTTCAGAACTAAGAAATGTCATGCCTCCAGACCCAGATCAGAAGTCTGACCACTCATGGCTATAAACTCACCAAGAAAGTAAGCTTCCAACTCACAGAACAAGCAAATAATAAACGAGTTTTGAAAATAATTAAAATTGAAAATTGATTGTCTGGGCCAGAGCAGATTTATGCAAAGGGCCCTGGCTCCGTAGGGAGTGAAAGGAGGGTTTCTAAGCTCTGTGTTGAACAAGCTAAGCATTTTTTCAGATTATTCCCAGCATAATATGCCAAAGGGAATAGGCTCCATTTATTATTTCCTTAAAAAAATCAATGGGCTGAAACATTCCCTCTAGACCTATAATATTTATTTCAATGTTCTGTCAATAAATATAACAAGGTTAGCTTTCTATCAGTTTAGTTGGAAGAATCATTTGAGGGAAGTTCTATTTGTTAAGCTCGATTACAGAAAGCAATCAATAGGGGAAAATTCCCTGGTCACTACAGGCAAGAAATATAGAGCTCAGAGGAGCCATCCCAGGAAGGAGATTAATGCCACTGCCCCATCCTTTTCTCCTCCCCCCAGAAATAGGAGGTGTGGGTGCAACATTGAATCATGGAGTGTCCCATCCGGTGCTGACAGGGAAACGGAGGCCCAGAAAGAGAACAGGAATTGTTCAGAGTCCTAGAGTACCACAATTGGAATAACAATCTGACCATGCTAACCTTGGATTTCTCCCAGGCCCTGAGCTGAACAGCGGAATAGAAAGACCAATGGGCAAAAGATAATATTTTTCTTCTATTTGAATTCAGCTTTATCGAATAGGGCTTTCCAAAAGACAGAGGAAGGTGGGTGTCTCAGAAGGGTATTGAATGAACAGAGTAGAACTATGCCTTCTATGAATTGGGGATTTCTAGAGACTTGGACGTTTAGGGGAGCTGTCTCACCATTTCTCCCTCACCCTCCAGCACACACACATGCACACACATACATGCATCCCTGGCTGAGTTATCCAGTAGGTCCTGTCTCATAGAATTTGAGACTCACCTTTTGGCATTGCTGCTGGATTGGATTGGATGGACTCATTCAACTCTACCAAGGCTTTCCATCAAATGAGTCCTGGATTCTGAGGTCAGAAGACTTGATGAGGTGACTCAGCTTCACCATACTCTTGACAGGACAAAGTCATTTGACCTCTCCAAATTTCCCCTCCCCACGTATAACATGGGAATGATAATGGTGACATCTTACTTCACAGTAAAGAGTATAAGGAATGCATGATACTGTTAGACAGATAAAATGATCAGTAGTATTATTGGTGTTAAATTATTTTTCATAAATCACTGAGGTTTTTTTTATTCTGGGACTTGTTTTCTTTTCTTTTCTTTTTTTTTATTTGGTTGCACTGGACCTTAGTTGCTGTGTGCCAGATCTAGTTGCCCGACCAGGGAGCAAACCCAGGCCCTCTGCATTGGGAGTCCAGAGTCTTAACCACTGGACAACCAGGGAAGTCCTAATGTTCAATTATTATTAACAATAGAATGCTCTCTGTATACCACATACCGGTATGTGTATGTGTATATAGGTTTCATCACATTTAATTTTCACAGCAACACCATAAGGAAGATGACATTAATATCTCCATGTTCGTTGTTCTTTAGTCGCTAAGTCGTATCTGACCCTTTTGTGACTCCACGGACCTTAACCCACCAGACTTCTCTGTCCATGGGATTTTCCAGGCAAGCATACTGGAATGGGTTACCATTTCCTTCTCCAGGGGCTCTTCTCTACCCAGGGATCAAACCTGTGTCTCCTACATTGCAGGCAGATTCTTTACCACTGCTCCACCGGAGAAGCCCTATCTCCATGTTACAAGTATGGAAAATAAGGTTTGGAGGTTAAATAACTTGCTCAAGGTCACAAACCTTGGAATGATGGAGTGCAAACTTGAACTCAAGTTATCCAACTCCCAAGCCTGTACTTGTAACTTCTACCATCAGAATTACAGTAGATCCTGAACCAGAAAGAGAAAGTTGCCTACCCCACCCCACCCCCATCCCATAATCCCCACCTCATTCAGGAAAGCTGGATCCGGATACCTGTGAGTCTTTATTCATCCCTAGGTCTTCCCAGACCTGAATATCCAAATAAAACATCAGTGAGTCAAGTGCTTTGAGGAGACTGTCCAAAGCCATGCTCCTTTAGTGAGAGGTCTGGGACTTTAGCTAACTAGTCCCTCACCTAGACTTAATTATCCCAAACAGAAAGCAACAACTGCCCTATCACTGAGGCTGGGTATTGCTGGGGGAGTTTGGGGAGAAGAATTTAGCTAATGTGTTTGAACAAATATTAATCGAATTCCTAACATGTCAGGTATTACTTTAGACACTAGACATACAAATATATTCAACAGACTGCTGAACATTACTCCTTTGGTGTTGCTCAGTGTATCTAAATCTAAATTCAGTATCTCATCAAGCCAGAAACCTGGTAATCATCAGATTCTCTACTGCTCACCTCGCCAAGCACACAGTGACTGCCCCTGAATCCATATACGGCCCCACTATTTTGATCACTTGGAGCCTCCCAGCTGACTCATGGCAAGAAATCAGTCTTTAAAGAGTTATCTTCCACTCTATTTCCTTGTTATCTCCCCTACCAAGTATTTCTGGGAGTCTTAAGGTCTGCCACCACATTCCATAAATCAGTTCTGACTCCAGCATACTGCAGTGATAATCAGCTACACACCACAGTCTGGGGACTCTAGAGTTTTGCAGGAATGACCTTCTGAGCGGCTGGAACAGAATTGGAGCTCAGAGTCTTGGCTTTGCTGAAGAGAGCAGTCTTTGTGTTAGGCTAAACTAGAAAGGTCACAGAGTTCTTGAGCATCACATCGCTTCACTATTCAATGATAAGGTCTTTGATTCACAGTTATAGCCCTTTCCTCCCAGAAGATAGCTGTTAGAAAGATATCCAAGCTGGGTTTGTCCTAGAGCCACTATCCAGCCTCAGAGAGAACAATGAATGCACCGACAAACACGTGTGCATGCGCTGAGGGTAAGTGCTGAACAAACAGATCTGAAATTGATCAGTGGAACTCTCATCTTACTGATTCTGTTCCCTAAATCCATTTACTCCTCTCTCCATCTCTACCACCACCATCATATGAATCCAGACCACCCACCATCTCTTGTTTGGACTCGTGGAATTGTCTCCAAACTAGACGACCTAGTCCACTCTAGCTCTTCCGATCTGTTCTCCATCAACCACCAGAGTCACCTCTTTAAAATCAAATCTGATCGTGCACTACATTTGCATGAAATGCTTCAGGGGATTTCAATGCACTTAGGACAAAATTTAAAATCCTACTGTCTTACTCCAATAAAAAATTTTTGAAAGAAATTATTTTCAAAGACCTTAAAGCCCTTTGGAAATATCTACTAATATATAACTGATATGCAATTGAAAATTATTATTCAAAAAAGGTAACTGAAGAACTCACTCTGTTGAATTTGAAATAAAATCACATTGAAAAATTAAATAAAATAAAACCCTACTGTTTTATTTTATTCTCCCTAAAACAGACCCTGAGACATGGGCTTGAGTGCAGGAGATAATCCCAAGGAACCAAAGTAAAGTAGAGTATGGGAGAAATTCACAAGAAATAGAAAAACTCTAGAGTTATTTCCTGTTGCCCTCATTAGGTAGCAGCAACCTAGCTCCTTTCTTTGTATGCTGGTCTACTAGCATGAGGAACCCAAAATGACTAGCTGTAAATCTTTGTTTTAGGTTCAGTGGAATCCTTACTGTTTCCTCTTTTGGACCAGAAGAACTCTAGTCCCATAGAGCCTTTAGATTCTAGACAGGAAGCACAAGTTTCCTCAAGTTGGTCCCAAAAGAGCCGGTGACAGAGCCCAATCCCACTCTTACCCCTTGGTTCCCAAGCCCATGTCTTCCAGCTTTTGCAACACATCATTTAATGGCCATTAATGTAATATATATACTGCATCCTGGAAAACAGAATCTTAACCTTGCAGGGTGCTATTTTTCAAGCTGCCATGTTGCTGAGTTTTTAAGAGGCTATTACAACATTCTATCAGCCAGAATTTTCCAGGTGATATGATATACAATAGGACCAATGAATCCCAATGTCAAGTATCCATTGTCATACCTCTTTTCCTACACGGTGGGTCCCCTGGTCTAAGATGAGGTTATATGGAATCCCGTGTCAGTAAATCAAGTACTCTGTAAGCCTTTGGACAGTGATACTGGAATAGGAACTACAGGGAAGGATGACAAACTCACATCCAGAGTATTTGTCATTCTCAGTAAGGACAATTTGCTGCCCCTTGCAGGGGAAATTATCATCAAGTGGCGAGTCATTCACTTCGAGGACCAGTATCATACTGAGGGTTCTGAAGGTACTGGTTTTTCTGCTGACAGGTCATTACACTTAGCAGCTGCATTAGCTAGATCAACCTTGATGAGAGGTAGTCTGTGTGGTTAGACCTATGCATAGCACCCATCCCTGCTACATGCTACTCTGTACATGGCCCCTTTGTACACGTGTGGGATGGCTGAGGACAGAGGTTGGATGTCAAAAACATCCAATGTTTGGAAGGTTCTTTTTTTTTTTCCCCAAAAAATAAAGTTTCTTTCATTTACAGAGACCTCGGAGATCAGTTCTGGGTGGAGGGACTGATGTTGAAGCTGAAACTCCAATACTTTGGCCACCTGATGCAGAGAGCTGATTCATTTGAAAAGACCCTGATGCTGGGAAAGATTGAGGGCAAGAGGAGAAGGGAATGACAGGATGAGATGGTTGGATGGTATCACCAACACAGTGGACATGGGTTTGGGTGGACTTTGGGAGTTGGTGATGGACAGGGAGGCCTGGCGTGCTGTGGTTCAAGGGGTCGCAAAGAGTCAGACACAACTGAGTGACTGAACAAAACTGAACTAGGGCAAAAATTTGGGAACTAGCACACAGATGAGAAGCACCGATGGGAAGCCTGCTATAAATACACTAGTGTGCTCTAGGTAGAGTGAGCATGGGGTCCTGAGAGTGCCCATCTAGGTAGAAGCCTCTCTCTGCTACCCCCTGGGTTACAGCAATTCAGCCTGCCTGCTGGTAGCAACGGCCTCCACACCACACTGACCAGTGCTATGAGCTCATCCTGCCAGAAACATTACAAGGAAGTATCGGTCGCTTGAGGAGTCTTTTGTCCCCTAGTTGTTTAATGCCTTTTATATAACAGATGCTCTTTGGTGAGAATTCATGCGAGACACAAAATTCTGAAAACGTTCCAAGACTTCTCATCTCTAATCATTCAACCTTGCTTCTTCCAGACCCTCAATCAATTATCCAAGTAAGTCATCACTACCCAATAGCCTTGTATATGCTCACCTCAGACCACATCACTGTTCATAAAAAAATTGACAACCAAACTAGACAGCTTGAAGCTCTACTTAGTGAAAGATTTTCTCCCAACCCCGCCCATTAGGACCACCATCTGGGAAACAACTCAGGATTTTTCCATCTCCATGAGTTTGTCATAGGATCTCTTCACAAGGTGGCAGAGATATAAGCCAAGGGGAAGGTATTGGCTCAGCAAAGACAGATGACATGGGAGGATAATGCATCTGTGTACTTACTGGTGCACCTCTGACCTATTCAAATCTGGCTCAGATGTACCATTTTCACCATACAATGGATTGCTGATGCAGCTACCCATCTTTAGGACTCAGTTCTTATAATATCTGGCTCATGATGGGCAGCTGTGACCATAGGGTCCCTTGATGGTCCACGGTCAGGTTCTCCATCTCTCCTAGGGCCCAGGAACATTCCAAGAGCTGGTTTTCAAGCACTGAGTAGTTTCTACCATAGAAGACGAGGCCTTCCTCCATAATTCTTCTAATAGGGCTTGCCAGACTCTACCATGAATCCTTCCAACCATATCGTAATTATCAGGTTACATGACCCAAACAGTAGGGAAGGTTACATTGTAGCTCAGACTTGAACCCTCTTCTGATCTAGGACCCACTCAAAACTGGCAAGCTTCTGAGCCCCTCAATAGATGGGGTAGAACATTATTTCCAAGTGTGGTAGACATTTCCTCAAAATTCCAAAGAGGCCCACTGAACACTGTACCTCTTTCTCAGTGGTGGGAGATTTAAAGAACAACACCTCTAAAAGCTTCACCAGTGTGTCTTTGCAGGGCTTACCTCCCATCTCCTGACATGCTTTTCTCTTACTAAGGCACCCAGAGTACTTGCCTCTCCTATTAATTGGGTTTGATGAGAACGATGCCACCAGCGCAGTGGATGAGCATGACGTTTTTGAAACGTCAAGAAAATCAAGGTCCTTTTAGCCGATATTGTGACAGAAAGTGAGAAAATTAACATAGCCTTGAGGCAAGACAATGAATATATATTTTTCTGTCCTTCCCATGTGAATACAAACTGCTTCTAATCCTTTTTCCTGATGTGAATTGAAAAGATCAAATGCCACGTCATAAATGCTGGAGGCTACATTGATTTGTTCTAGGAAAGATAGCATTTCTAGCACAGCAGCTACAACTGGGGCTCCCACTGCCACCATCCAGGACTACTCTGGACTTTTCAGGGGCCATATCAATGAACTGAATGGGAATCTGATGGGGAAAATCAACCTTGAATCTTTACATCTTTGATAGCAGCACTGATTTCGATAATGCCACCAAAGATTTGGTATTGTTTAAAACTTAGCATCTTGGCCAAGGAATTGGAGGGTACTTTTCTTAAATTTATTTCTAATTGAAGGATAATTGCTTTACAATACTGATTTCATTTCTGCCATACATCAACATGAATCAGCCATAGGTGTACATATGTCCCCTCCCTCGTGAATCCCCCTCTCATCTCCCGCTCTTTCTCACCCTCTCTAGGTTGTTACAGAGCGCCAGTGTGAGTTCCCCGAGTCACACAGCAACTTCCACTTGGCTGTTTTACCTACGGTAGTATATATGCTTCCGAGCTACTCTCTCTGTTCGTCTCACCCTCTCCTTCCCCACCTCCCATCATGAAAAGCACTTTTAAGGCCTCCACTTGGGCTTCTGTTCATAATGTCCAGAAATTATACACTATAATATAAATTTACTTTACACTAAATTTACATTCAGACACCAGGAAAATGAACAAAGAGCAACTTTGTATGCTCTAACTCTAATAGGAAAGGCAGAGAAACCAGAGGTCAAATTGCCAACATCCGTTGGATCATAGAAAAAGCAAGAGAATTCCAGAAAAACATCGACTTCTGCTTCATTGACTATGCTAAAGCCTTTGAATGTGTGGATCACAACAAACTGTGGAAAATTCTTCAAGAGATGGGAATACCAAACCACCTTACCTGCCTCCTGAGAAACCTGTATACAGGTAAAGAAACAACAGTTAGAACCAGACATGGAACAACGGACTGGTTCCAAATTGGGAAAGGAGTATGTCCAGGCTGTATATCATCACCCTGCTTATTTAACTTCTATGCAGAGTACATCATGTGACATGCCAGGCTGGGTGAAGCACAAGCTGAAATCAAGATTGCCAGGAGAAATATCAATAACCTCAGATATACAGGTGACACCACCTTTATGGCAGAAAGCAAAGAGGAACAAAAGAGCCTCTTGATGAAAGTGAAAGAGGAGAGTGAAAAACTGGCTTAAAACTCAGTATTCAAAAAACTAAGATCATGGCGGCCAGTTCCATCACTTCATGGCAAATAGATGGGGTAAAAGTGGAAACAGTGAGAGACTTTATTTTCTTGCGCTCCAAAATCACTGGAGATGGTGGCTGCAGCCATGTGACTACAGACTTTCATGAAGCCATGAAATTAAAAGACACTTGCCCCTCAGAAAAAAAGCTATGACCAACATAGAGAGCATATTGAAAAGCAGAGACATTACTTTGCCAACAAAGGTCCGTCTAGTCAAAGCTATGGTTTTTCCAGTAGGCATGTATGAATGTAAGAGTTGGGCCATTAAGAAGGCTGAGTACCAAACAAGTGATGCTTTTGAACTGTGGTGTTGGAGAAGACTCGAGAGTCCCTTGGAGAGCAAGGAGATCCAACCAGTCAGTCCTAAGGGAAATCAATCCTGAATATTCATTGGAAGGACTGATGCTGAAGCTGAAGCTCCAAGACTTTGGCCACCTGATGCAAAGAGCCGACTTATTAGAAAAGACACTGATGCTGGGAAAGAATGAAGGCGGGAAGAGAATGGGATGATGTAGGATGAGATAGTTGGATGGCATCACTGACTATGGACAGAGTCTGAGCAACCTCTGGGAGATGGTAAAGGACAGGGAAACCTGGAGTGCTGCAGTTCATGGGGTCACAAATAGTCGGACATGACTGAGCACCTGAACGACAACAACAAACTCTAACGTGGGTTTCCCAGGTGGCTCAGTGTGGTAAAGGATCTTCCTGCAATGCAGGAGACGCAAGTTTGATCCCTGGGTCGGGAAGATCCCCTGGAGAAGGAAATGGCAACCCATTCCAGTATTCTTGCCTGGGAAATCCCATGGACAGAGGAGCCTGGTGGGCTACAATCCATGGCGTTACAAGGGTCAGACACAACTGAGCGACAAAGCCATCAACCATCCATTCTCTGGATTCTTCCAGAGGACACAGAAAGCTGACCTTACAGTCTTGTGCCACATCCCTAAATCCTCTGACCATTTTCTCAATATGCTTCCAAGGCAATTCCACTATCACCACCCCCTTTATTGCAGGCCACTATAATATCAAGGTTCATGGAGATATCCCTTCACTATATTATATCTGGTTCAAAATGTCCTTGCCAGATATTAAATTCTTTTATTTGCTCATCAACATTTCAAAAACTTTCACCGGTGTTTATCTTTCTCCAAAAAAAATAATAATAATAAGATTTTTTTAATCAAAGGAAAAGGAAGAGAAGGAAGAAGAGAAAATGAAAAAAAGAAGAAAGAGAAGGAGAAAGAAGAGGATCATTTGTAAAAGATGCTACTGTGCTACCTGTGGTCTCCACCTGGGAGACTTCAGAAGATATCTCTGGTTTGTCAGAGTCAAGGCCAAGAAGGTGTAGACTATCTAAGAAAGTATTCCATATCTGGAGTCTGGAAGATGAATTCTGCAGCTGACTTGGGCGCTCCCTGGTCCTTAGTTTTGTCTAACTGCTGGGTTGCATCTTATTGCTGTTCAGTTGCTGAGTCATGTCAGACTCTTTGCGACCCCATGAACTGTAGCACTTCAGGCTTCCCTGTCCTTTACCATCTCCTGGAGTTGACTCAAACTCATGTCCATTGAGTCAATAATGCTGTCCAACCATCTCATCCTCTGTCACCTCTTTCTCCTCCTGCCCTCAATCTTTCCCAGCATCAGGGTTTTTTTTTTCCAAAGAGTCAGTTCTTCAAATCAGGTGGCCAAAGTATTGGAGCTTCAGCTTCATCATCAGTCCTTCCAATGAATATTCAGGGGTGATTTAGGATTAACTGGTTTGATCTCCTTGCTGTTCAAGAGACTCTCAAGAGTCTCCAACACTGTGGTGTTTAAAAGCATCAGTTTTTCAGCACTCACCCTTCTTTATCATCCAACCCTCACATCAATACATGACTACTGAAAAAACCATAGCTTTGACTAGATAGACCTTTATCAACAAAGTGATATCTCTGCTTTAATGCTGTCTAAATTGGAGAAGGAAATTGTAACCCACTCCCGTATTCTTGCCTGGAGAATCCCATGGATGTAGAAGCCTGGTAGGCTACAGTCCACGGGGTCACAAAGAGTCAGACACGACGGAGTGACCTCACTTCACTTCACTTCACTTCATGTTGGTTATAGCTTTTTATCCAAGGAGCAGGTATCTTTTAATGTCATGGCTGCATTCACAGTCTGCAGTGATTTTGGAGCCCAAGAAAATAGTCTCTCACTATTTCCATTTCTTCCCATCTATTTGCCATGAGGTGATGGAACTGAATGCCATGATCTTCATTTTTTGAATGTTGAATTTTAAGCGAGCTTTTTCACTCTCCTCTTTGATCCTCATCAAGAGGACTCTTTAGTTCTTCTTTGCTTTCTACCATTAGAGCGGTATCATCTGCATGTCTGAGGTTGCCAATATTTATCCTGGCAGTCTTGATTCCAGCTTGTGATTTATCCAGCCCGGTATCTTGAGGTAACTTCTGTTTACCAGGTCACATAAGCCAGAGGTAAGAATGAGAGTAAACAATAGCCCCAAAGGGCAAGAAATGGATGAGCCATCAAGTGTTGACCACGAGTATTGCTATCCCTACACCACTCTCAGCACCATTCAGTCATTCATGCAGCAAAGACCTATTGCCCAGGCTGGAATATAAGAGTAACAAGGAATTCATAGTCTCTTCTCTCCTAGAGCTTACATTCTAGTGGAAGAAATAAGCTTGCATCACACAGTCAAATAAATTAGTATATAGTGATAAACTGACATAGATATTCTGAAATAAAGCAAATCATTCCATGAGAGCAAATAAAGAATGAGTTGGCTTAAATGTTTCTCTGAAAAATGCAAATCAAAACCACAGCAGTGTACCACTTCCCATTGGTCAGAAGGACTATCATCAAAAAGTCTACCAATAACAAATGCTGGAAAGGATATGGAGAAAAGGGAACCCTCCATTTTGGTGGGAGTTTAAATTGGTACAGTCACTATGGAGAATGGTATGGGGGTTCCTCACAAAACTAAAAATAGAGTTGCCATATGATCCAGCAATCCCACTCCTGGGCGTATATCTAGACAAACTGTAATTTGAAAAGATACAAAAGTGGAAGTCGTTCAGTCGTGCCCAACTCTCTGTGACCCTTTGGACTATACAGTCCCTGGAATTCTACAGGCCAGAATACTGGAGTGGGTAGCCTTTCCTTTCTCCAGGGGATCTTCCTGACCCACAGATCGAACCCAGGTCTTCCACATTGCAACAAGGGAAGCCCAAAAAGATACACGCATCCCTATATTCATAGTGAAAGTGAAGTCACTCAGTCATGTCCGACTCTTTGAGACCCCATGGTCTGTAGCCTACCAGGCTTCTCCGTCCATAGGATTCTCCAGGCAAGAACACAGGAGTGGGTTACCATTTCCTTCTCTAGGAGATCTTCCTGACCCAGGGATCAAACCCTGGTCTCCCACATTGGAGGCAGATGCTTTAACCTCTGAGCCACAGGGAACAGTCGAATGATGTATAATAGCCAAGACATGGAAGCAATCTAAATGTCCATCAACAGATGAATAGAAAAAGAAGATGTGGGGTGTGTGTGTGTGTGTACACAATGGAATATTACTCAGTCATTAAAAAGAATGAAATAATATCATTTGCAGCTACATAGATGAATCTAGAGATTATCATATTAAGTCAAGTAAATCAGAAAGAGAAAAACAAATACCATATGTTATCACTTGTATGCAGAGACTAAAATATGATAAAATCGAACTTATCTATGAAATAGAAACAGACAGACATAGAGAACAGACTTGTAGTAGCCAGAGGGGAAAGGGTGGGGAGAGCTGGATTGGGTGTTTGAGATTAGCAGATGCAAACTACTATATTTAGGATGGATAAACAACAAGGTCCTACTGTGTAGTACAGGGAGCTATATACAATATCCTGTGATAAACCATAATGAAAAAGAATACATATATGTATAAATGAATCACTTTGCTGTACACTAGAAACTAACACAACATTCTAAATCAACTATACTTCAATTTTAAAATGCTTTTCTGAGGACACAACACTTGAGCTGACATCTGAAACATGAGTGGGAGTTAACCAGACAAAAAAGAGAGGGTGGAAGAAGAACATTCCAAGCAGATGGTAGAGCAGGTGCCAAGGCTTGGCGATGGGGGGAGGGGGGCATGAACGTGTCAGTGGAAGTGAAAGGCCAGCATGGAAGGATCAGAGGCCAAGGGAGAAGATGTCATGAAATAAGGCTAAGGCTGGAGAAGTAGGCAAGGGCCAGGTGCCGTGGACCTAAAGAGCTCATTAAAGATTTTGGTAAAATATGGGAAGTCAGTGAAAGAGGAATTGGGTGTTTGGAAAAGATCACTTTGGCTGCGCTATAGATCATGGACTGGAAGCAGCAAGAGAAGCAAAAATACAAGTGAGGAGCCCTTCCCAGTAAGCCAGGCATGAGCGGACGGAGGCTTACACTGTGGGTGTAAAATCAGCAGGGTTTGGGTGATGGGTGGATAATGGGCTAAGAGCAGCTGCTGCTGACATCCTGTGCTCTCAGCATCTCATGAAATTTGCAAGGTTCTTTTGGTTTTGAACAATGGAGTCTCATTTTACATAGGGGTTAGATTTTGAAGTCTGTGCATAAGATAAGAATTGCATAGAGTCAAAAGTCACTTTGAAAAACTCTTAAGCCATTCACAAAGTCCAGTGTCTGTGGGTTTGTTTACAGAACCACGAACAGGAATTTTTAGGCATCCCAAAGTTAGAGAGCCATTGAACCAGAATAAAGAAAGACAATGAAGAACAGCCCATATGCAAATGTACGGGCATTCAAATCACTCTGCCTTTAAAACAACTATGTGAAGCCTTAGCAGCAAATGAAGGGATGGGATAGGGGTGGAGGGAGAGGGGAAATCTTATGTATGGAGAAGGGAAAGAGGTAGGAATCTTCAAAATGCTCCTACTTTTCTGAACCATTGAGCATTAATACGAAGCCTTTATAACTCTAACACGTACTGATGAATTCCTCTCTTATATTAGGTCACCTGTGTATAGGATTCCCACTCCAGCATCTATTCCAGCCTCTGTTCCTCCTTCCCTGAAGGTGAGTTCTTTCCCAAGAGCCCTGCCCCCATTCCACACCAGATCTACCTGAAATGAGGTATAATAGATTTAAGATGGACTAAGAGTCGGACACGACAGAGTGACTTCACTTTCACTTTTCACTTTCCTGCATTGGAGAAGGAAATGGCAACCCACTCCATTGTTCTTGCCTGGAGAATCCCAGGGATGGGGGAGCCTGGTGGGCTGCCGTCTGTGGGGTCGCACAGAGTCGGACACGACTGGAGCGACTTAGCAGCAGCAGCAGCAGCAAACTAGCTTGGGTCAAGCAGATCCCTTGTGTCAGTCAGGATACTGTGATAAACAATCCCTTCACGGTAGCAGCTGCACATAGCAAAGATGATTTCTTGCTTGTGCCACTTGCACATCATGGGTTGACTGGGGCTCTGCTCTGTGGCTCCTCACACAACTGAATGGAGCAGACATCAGTTCCAACACTGCCAGTCACCAAAGCAGAAGGAAAGAACTCTGGAGAGGGCTCCACACAGCAATTAAATGCCCAGACATGACATGAGTCACTTTCACTCACAACTCATTGGCCAAAATTAATCACCAGGCTGCACCCAACCACAAGAGGGCCAAGAAGTACAATCCTTCCATGTGTTCAGCAGGTGCGTAGCCAGAAATATTTGACAAACAACGCTAATGACTTCCACATGCTCTAAATGTACAATGACAAGAAAGAGGAGAGACGAGCATTAATTATTAAGTCTGTGTTTGGATCCTGGGCCCTGTGCAACCATGTGGATGAATAAAATGTGCCCCACTCATGCCCCAGGGGGTGAGTCTGTGCCCAGAAATAGACGCTCAGACACATTTGGATCTGTTATCTTGGAAATTAAAGAGATGTTCCAATAGAGGCAGCTGACAGCCTAAGGCTTGGCGCTTACCTCTCTACCCCTTCCCCAGGCTCTCCAGGGACCTAATACAGCCTGAGGCACTCAGTCACCGAAAATCTTTGACAGCTCCTGGAAGTGCCTAGGCTAGGAGTAGTGGATATACAGCTAAATCCCTGCCCTCAAGGAGCTCCCAGTATAATGATTGTTAATACGCTGTGGTTGATAGTTTCCAAATATGGTCATCAGCTACTCCCTTTCAAATCTAGACACAAATAATGCTCTCCCCCATCATTACGTGAAACCTGTTTCCCCTCGCCTTGAACCAGGCTGGCTAGGGACTTGTTTCAACCAATAGAATGCAGCAGACATGTTGTCCTAAACCTTCTAAGTCCGAGTCTTAAGAGGAATGGTCAGTTCAGTTCTTCCTGCTTGGAGCCCAGCTGCCATATGGTAAGGAAGCCGAAGCCGCACTACTGAGTGATTAGGGGCCGGAAGGAGAGAGGCCCTGGAGGGTGAGAGGCCGTCTTGGACAGTCCAGCCGCAGTGGGACTCCCAGCTGAGCGCAGCCACACAAGCGACCCAAACTTCACCAGACAGAGTAGAACGCTCCCATCGAGGCCAGTCAGGAGGGGAAAAGTCAGTCATTATTTGTAGCCACTAAGTTTGGGGTCGGTTTGTTATGCACCAATAGGTAAGTGAAAAACACCATATCAGATGTTTGTGCATGGTTCCAAACGAGCCCAGAGGAAAAGAATCTGAGAATACCTTAAGAGGTGTTTTAGACTGAGTTCTCTGGGAACAGACTTTGAAACAGAGTTGCATGAGGTTGGTAGAGGAACAGAGGAATGCTCTGGAAAGATAAACCTATAAAAAGTACAAAAGCTAGCAAGGGACCAGCAATGTGGTTGCATCTTTGTACCCCCTCCTCAGCCAGCATTGGCCAGGGGCAGGCCCTGGCAGGGGGCATAACCTTAGGCAAGGGGGCCCTCTTGCTGAGAAGAGTAGCTGAGGAGAGTTCCCATGCAAGGAAGCAACTGTAAGCCCTCAGAGCAAGTGTTCTCAGTAGTTGCAGACAGAAGTGCCAAGGGTCCAGTGGCACTTGTGTGAGGGTAGGAAAGTGTCTGGCGATGTGAGGAAAGAGAGTTTCCAAGCAGAGGAAACAGCAAAGCCAAAGGTTCAGAGATGGGAACATGCATGGCAGCTACAAAAAGAAGACTACGTAAAAGAGGAGGTAAGAGACGACGCAACAGAGACCAAAAATGTGGCCTTCCTCCAGAGGCAATGAAGAGCTGCTGAGGGCTCTAAGCATGGCAGAGACGTGACGAGATGTGTTTTAGAAAGATTCCTCTGTTGGCAACACGGCGGCGGGGGTCCAGCAGAGTAGAGTCTGGAGGCAGAGGGCCTGCCAATGATGCAGGAGAGAAATGAAGTTCAGTGACCAGCTCCTGCGAGCGTAGCCTGGCCGAGTCTGAAATGACACTTTTCCTTAGCAGGTGGGTTCTGTTGGGTTCCAGAAGGGGATGGGGAGTAGAACTTGGGGATAAAGGGTGGGGTGTTGCCTGATGCTTGACTTCTTCTTGCAGGGTAGAAGCCTCTGCATCATCTTCAAGCATGGAGAGCTCTAGCCTCATGTGGGAAGGCAAAGGACACTTGGTTGCCTTGGAGGGCTCAGTGTGACCTGGGATTTGGAGGCATTCAAGTGCATCGGCCCAGATGTCCCTGTCCCAGGTGTGAGAACCCAACTCCCTCCCAATCAAAGCCCTGACCAATCAAGGCATAGCCAACTTGCTATGTTGAGAATTTAATTTTCTCTGGAAATCTCCTACTGTCATAATTAAACCCTAGGCCAAACTTCAGTTTTTTCTGCCCTCCAGCTGCAGAAGAAAGTCTGTTTATCACATGGCAAGGAGGCCCTCTGACTTTTGCATTTCACCTCAAATTGTTGATGAATCACCCTCAGCATTTCATTGTCTTTTCCCAATGCACTGAAAGCCCCCAGCAACAGTTATCTAATTCCGTGATCTTTATCATTTGAAAAGACCTTGATGCTGGGAAAGATTGAAGGCGGGAGGAGAAGGGGATGACAGAGGATGAGATGGTTGGGTGGCATCACCTACTCGATGGACAAGAGTTTGAGTAAACTCCGGGAGTTGGTGATGGACAGGGAGGCCTGGCGTGCTGCAGGCCATAGGGTCGCACAGCTGAGCTACTGAACTGAACTGAACTGTGGTCTTTATCACTACGTTTTCCTCTGAGCCTCTCAAATGTTTGGGCTACTACTCCCACAGGTGTGTTCCCTTCCAACAGCGCCTGTCCCAGTTCACCACTAGGAAAATTTGAACAATTGCATGGCTGGAGCATGTCAGGCTCTGTTACTACTTCCACCCGCCACCAGCCATGGGGTTCTCATTGCCAACTGGCCAGTGAGTGATGCAACTCCAAACTCCCACTTGAGAGTCTGTTTCCTAGGAACCACTCCTAGCACCAACTGTCGTAGGAGGTCAGGTTTCCTAGAAACGGACCTGGAATGGAGATGCGCATGCAGAGGGGCTTACTGGACAGTGATCCCAACACGTACATCTGTGAAAGAGAAAGGCCAGCAGGACTGGGCAGAGGGAGAAGATGAACTCTGATGCGTTTGTAACAGTGACCTCAGTCAAACCCATGGTGATCTCTAGAGCAGGTATAACCCTTTAGAGACATCCCCAAATAAAGCAAGAATAATCATTCAGTCACTGAATTCAAGGGCTTCCCTAGCGGCTCAGTGATAAAGAACCCACCTGCCAATGCAGGAGACGTGGGTCCAATCCCTGGGTCACGAAGATCCCCTGGAGAAGGCAATGGCAACCCACTCCAGTATTCTTGCCTGGGAAATCTCATGGACAGAGGAGCCTGGGTACGCTACAGTCTTTGGGGCTGAAAGAGTTGGACACAACTTAGCGACTAAATAACAGCACCAGCACTGGAGAGTGGGAAGCAAGTTTATTCAAAGGAGTGAAGAGGGGGGAGCCCATGCAGGAAGCAAAGAGTGAGCAGAAGGTGAGGAAGGCGAGATGATTGTTTTGACCTATTCAGACCCCACTAATGCCTGGCTTCCTATGTGGGCCTAATACCTAGGATAAATGATCCTTTAGGAATATAAGTCTTTGAGTATGGCTTGCATAATCTCCATACAAACATTATATGGACACGTATACACACTGAGGTTTTGCAGAGGCAGAGACTCCAGCCATTGGCTTGTGAGAAGATCTTGACACTCATTAGCCAAGTCTGAATATCAGACTTGCAGAAACAGAGTGTACCTCTCCCTGTACACAGGGAAGGTCAAGCCACCCTAGCTGGATTCTTGGCTTTGTCTTCAAGTCTGATCCGAATCTTGGCAGCAACCCAAAACAAAGAGAGCCCAAGGCACGAACGGCATCATCAACAACAGTTGACATTTATTGATTGCCAGCTTTGTTCAAGGTGTCTGCTAAGTGCTTTACAAACATTAGCTCATTTCATCCCTCTCCAAATCCTGTGAGGTGGGACAATTCTGTTATCCCATTTCACAGATGGAGAATCAAAGACTCCAATAAGTTAGATAATTTGCCCATAGTTGCATACCTAGTTGGCAGCAGAACCTCAATGGTGACCAGGTTAGAACCTTGATGTCCTTGAGACAAGCAGGACATGGAGAATGGACAGGACAGGACATGGAGAACAGCTCATTCACTCATTCAGTAAATATTTAAGAAGAGCCCGCTGTGAGCCAAAACCATTAAAACCGCTTAAGAAGCCTCAGGGAGCTGTGCCCACAGAGATCCTTTCCCCTCCGGGCCTCATTTTCTAGCAGAAGACAGAGATACAGATGATAACTATAGTACTATTAAACTTACTCATTTGTGTATGCTGAAAGGTGAGGTGCATGTTTCAGGATGGCTCCCAGATCCCCCACTTCTGAACTGAGGCACTCACTTCACTTCCCAACTGCCAGGAGTACTGGTAGCCGATGACATTCTGCTGAGTCCTCCTCCTCCCACAAGCCCTTAGAGAAAGCTGCTCTCCTCCCTGGGGGCAGCCCACATCCTACATTTGGTCCATAAGTGGTCAAATAAGTGGGCATCCTTGCCCATAAGTGGGCAAGGATAAGTCCCCCGTATCCTTGCCTCAATGCTAGGCAACTCAGAGTCAGTCCAGCTCCACATGGGATCAGCTGGGCCTTAGTGACAATCCAGCTCTTCTCTCTGCCCAGTTCTACTTCCTCGCTCCCTAGAGGTCTTGATCTGAGAGCTCCCCCAAGAAACACCTTGCAAGCAAAACTATATGAAAGTCTGTTTCCTGGTACACCCAGACTGCAACAGAAAGTCTGCATCTGTGGGAGAAAAGGAAAACCCGAGTGGAATAAGGGCCTTTGGGAGGGTGGAGGCTGAAGGGGCAGGAGATAGTAGCATTAAATAAAATAGTCAAGGTGACCTTGTTAAGAAGTGATCAAAAACTTGAAGAAGGAAAGGAAATTATCCAAGTGGAGATGTGGAAGGAAAGCGTTCTAGGAGGAGAGGGAACAGCAAAGACCCCAAGGCAAGAGCACAGCCAGGAGGCCAGTGTGATTGGAGTAGAAAAAGGGAAGGAAAGCAGGAGGAGCCAGGTTGGGGTAGGAAAGGGGAAAGGTCACAGACAGACTTGCAGCCACTGCAAGGTTCTCGACTGTTTCTCTGAAAGGAGTAGAGAATTGACATGAAACTTCTGACTTGAAACTCCTCTGGCTACTGCGTAGCACAGAAGGGCAGAAGCAGGCCTACCTATTTGGAGGTCTTTGCAGTAAACCAAGTGTTACCAAGTCCAAGTTCATACTGCCCACCCCTTGACAGGCCAATAAATCAAGATAAGATGTTGGAGGAAGAAATAGTGACCTTTTTCGGAAAACCAACAGACTGAGAAGATGGTGGACGTGCATCCCAAAGAATCATCTTCCCTGAGTTAGAAAAGTTTTTGGTGCAGGAATCCTTTGTTCTTGCAGCTCTTCACTTAGATCTGGTCCAAAGTTCTTATAACCCTCCAACAAGACAAATGTTATTCTCTGTTCTACAGCTTTTTATCTCTGGGTGCACCCAGTCACTGTCACGTCCACCTCTTTGCAGCCCCATGGACTGTAGCCCACCAGGCTCCTCTGTCCATGAAATTTTCCAAGCAAGAATACCGGAGTGGGGTGCCTCTTAGAGAAGACAGCTGCTTCCTGACCCAGGGATTGAATCTGCACCTCCTGCATCTCCTGCATTGGCAAATGGATTCTTTACCAGTAGTGCTATCTGGGAAGCCCCTGGTGGCTCAGACAGTAAAGAATCTGCCTACAATGCAGGAGACCAGGTTCAATCCCTGGGTCAGGAAGATCCCCTGGTGAAGGGAATGGCTACCCACTCCAGTATTCTTGCCTGGAGAACTCCATGAACAGAGGAGACTTGCAGGCTGCAGTATGGGGTTGCAAAGAGTCAGACACAACTGAGAGACGAACACTTTCACTTTTATCTCTATATGAATGGAAAAGTGTTACACCTTTAAAGGTCAAAGCCCTGAGAATGGGATATCAAGTATATTTCAAGTTACAGGCAACATTCTTTTACAAAAGGTGCAGAGCCAGCATGACTAAGCACAGGAAAGGAGCATAAAGGTTAAAGCTAAAGGAACAGATTCTATATGGGGTCAGGTTTGTTCTTCTTTGTGACACAGTCAGTTCAGTCACTCAGTCATGTCTGACTCTTTGCGACCCCATGGACTGCAGCACACCAGGCCTCCCTGTCCATCACCAGCTCCCAGAGTTTACTCAAACTCATGTCCATTGAGACGGTGATGTCATCTGACCATCTCATCCTCTGTCATCTCCTCCTCCCACCTTCGATCTTTCCCAGCATCAGGGTCATTTCCAGTGAGTCAGTTCTTCACATCAGGTGGCCAAAGTATTGGAGTTTCAGCTTCAGCATCAGTCCTTCCATTGAACATTCAGGACTGATTTCCTTTAGGATGGACTGGTTGGATCTCCTTGCAGTCCAAGGAACTTTCAAGAGTCTTCTCCAACACCACAGTTCAAAAGCATCAATTCTTCAGTGCTCAGCTTTTCTTTTCTCTGTGACACAAGTAGAGGTCTTAGTAGGGGCAGTGAAGGTGGGGAGAAGTGATAGGATTAGGAATGTATTTCTACCCAGCCAGCTGAATTTGCTGATGGACTGGATATAGAATGTAAGAAAAAGAGAGGAGTCCAAGATGACGCCAAGGTGTTTGTGATATTGTGATTTATAATAAACATATATTTGGTATATATTATAGTAATAGTACCCATTCCTGGCACAGAGCTCCTAAAACTCTTGGCATTTCCTAAGTGCTGAGAGTAATGAAGGTGTCCTTTGTTATGTCAATAAAGTGAGTTTGGAAAGCGCTTAGATAGGATGGGACTGCTTGCCAGGGGGAATCAACCACACGATTAAAGGGCTGGAACTTTCAATCCCGTCCCCCACACACCACTTACTCCCACCCCTTTCAGAAAGGGGTTGGAGATTGAATTCAATCACCAATGGCCAACAAATTAATCAATCATGCCTATGTAAAGCCCAGAAGGATGAGGTCCAGAAAGCGTCCAAGTTGGTGAACACTGGGAGGTACTGGGAGAGCGGTGCTCAGAGAAAGTATGAAAGCCCTTTCCCTATACTTTGCCCCATGCATTTCTTCCACCTGGCTGTTCCTGAGTTATATCCCTTCATAGTAAACCATCATCCAATAGGTAAACTGGTTTCCTGAGTTCTGTAAGCCTCCCTAGCAAGGAGGTCATGGAACTTTTGATTCATAATTGATTGGTCAGAAGCACAGGCAAGCACCTGGCCTAACGTCAGCATCTGAAGTGGGGACAGTCTCATGAGACTGAGCCCTTAACCTATGGATCTGAGGCTGCCTTCCAGGATATAGAGTCAGAAGTGGATTGAATTGTAGGACACCCTGCTGGTATCAGAGAACTGCTTGGTGATGTGAGGGGAAAACCTACATGTTACAGTTGGTGTCAGAATCAAAGTGTTTCATCCTGAGCAGTGGAAAGAAGGACTTGCCAAGACCTGAGGTGGGAAAGACTGCAAGTGAGACAGGTTTGGGGGAGACCAGGAGTTCCACTTTGGACCTGCTGAGTTTGAGATTTGCAGAGTAGCAACCCCAGGTCTGAGTAGCCAGCTGAGCTCTACGACACAGTGTGGTCCAATTGGGCATGAGACAGGGCTCAGGGACACAGTGGAAGTGTGCGACACAGGGGTCTCCATAGCACAGGGGCCTGACTCTAGAATCCCGTCACCTGACATCCCAAGATCCATTCCAAGTTCCTATAATGGAGACAGACAGACCTGTGAATGAAAGACTGACAGAGGAGTCTCCATGTGACAATAAAGAGCCAGACTGTGTGTCTTTGTGGGACTGAGCTGAGAGTGTCTTTGGAACTGAGAGCAGGGGGCAGTCAGTGCAAATAGAATGTGTCCCCGCATATGGACGTGTTGATGGTTGGTTTGCAAGAGTGCTCATGTGTGTGTGTGTGTGCTTTTGTAAATGTATGTGTGTGCATACTTCTATAGGGTCTGTATGTAAGCGCACATTCCTCTGTGTTTGTGTGGGTGTGCATGCTTCTCTGAGTATGTGTAAACATGCTCCTGTGTGTGTGTGTATACACATCTATGAGTGTGCGTATACATGGCAGTACAGGTCCAGAGAGTGCTTGCTCACTCCCTGGAGTATGAAAGCATGTATGTGGGTGGGGGGCACACGGATATGAGTGAAGAAACGACGCCAGCTCAGGACCTGACACAAAGTAGTTGCCTAGTTGCAAAATGCACAGAATAAACAAATAACTGCCATCAGCCCTTGCAAAGGGGCACTTGGGTCACCTGGAGAGTGGGAGTGGATTGCCCCTTCAGCCACCTTGGACTATACGTGGCTCCCCTTGGAACCCTGAACTTGGGGCTTCCCTGGCAGTCCAGTTGTTAAGACTTCGCCTTCCAATGCAGAGGGTGCAAGTCTGATTCCTGGTCAGAGAACCAAGATCCCACATGCCTCTCAGCCAAAAAACCAAAGAGCAAAAGAGAAGCATTACTGTAACAAATTCAATAAACATTTCAAAAATGGCCCACATCAAAAAATATCTTTTAAAAAAGAGGAAACTGCACTGACCAGTCCAGGACATGGAGGTCTCCCCCCGATCCCAGCTTCCCTGGTCCGTGCCCTCCTGCTCCCCTGGGTGGCTTTCAGGCTGGGCTGGGGAAACTGCAGGCACAGATCAGGGGAGGGAAGCTGGTTAACTCTCCATTTGCCATTAAACATAATCAGGAAGAAATCTCTAGTGGAGCCCGCTGCTCTGACCGATAAGTGATTCCCCAGAACAACAGATAAAAGCCTGGCCCTAAAGTGCAGCCAGAAACGATGTGTAATTGGCATGAGAGAATCCTTAAATCTGTGTGCAGCTTTTAACTTAGGAGGCTTCAATTACAATTAATAGTTCCCTTGAAGAAGGCAGAAGGAGTGATAGAGGAATTCCAAGGCCTGAGCTCAGAGCCCTGGGCTCCACTCCCAGCTGTTTAGGGGGAGCTGGGGTGGGGAGTAAGGAGGGAGGGGAAAGGAGGGAGTGGGAAGAGAGGCTTTGCAGGATCTCAGGCCCCCTGCTGGGTAGCATCCCTTACATGTCCCAATCAGACCAGTTCCCAAACAAGTTCAATTGCACTTCTGGACCTTTGCCCAGCCTTTCATGGCCTCCCTGGACTGTTGCTAATAGCAACAATTATGGTGCCCATTTTGCAGACAGGAAATGAAGGAGATACACCTGCCCCAAGGCTCTCGAGTGCAGCTAGTTCATCTGTATCTGCAACCCGAGAAGAGGTCTGAGAGAGCCTCCTCCCTTATGGTTCACTGGGGCACAGAGGTTCAGATGGGAAGATACTTGGAGAACACCACACACAGCAGCGATCTGATGGAGTTAGCCTCAGAACCCATGCCCCCTGACTCTAGTGGTCGTTCCCTCTTTGGCGCCACTGGCCAATGAGCCCAGAGTTCTCTGAGCGTGGTTCTCTGGGACCAGCCACATAGCCCCTTCGTTCCCCAATCTGCTCCCTGGGGTGGGGACTTGAGGCCTGGCTGTGCCTACCTAGGGAAGGTTGGCAGCCCGCACCCACACCCGGGTCTGCCCCGTCTATCTGTGCTTGGCCGGTCTGGGCTGCCCACCTTCATTCCAGCACACGAATGTGCCACCTCTCCCTCTGCTGGAGACTTCCTGCTCTCTGCTCTCATGTCACGCCTGGGGCTCTCCTTCTGGGGTTCAAGGGCAAAGCCATTGGCAGCAGACTGTGGACAGGTGATCAGGTGGGTGGCTGCTAGGTGCAAATCAAATCGTGAAGCTGGCTGGCTACCCTCCAGGAATGAGAGTTTGGGACCTCAGATGACACACACAGTCAGAGGGAGCCTTGCAGTCTGCCTGACCATTCCCAGCGCTGCCTGAGTGGCTACCCCACAGACTCCTGAGTTGGCGGGAAATCCAAAGCTCCCTCTCATGAGCTCATCCGTGGCTGGGTGCCCAACCCCATGGTTCATGGCTTTGGAATGTATTCTTCAGGCTAGCATGCATCAGACCCACCCACCCCCAACCCGTTTCTCCGAAGCAAGTGCTGCTGTCTGCTCCTGTCTCTTCAAAGCTGAGGAAATTCCACAAACAGCTTTTTTTCTAAGCCTGACAGATTGTGTAAGCACATGAGTGTACTCGTGTGCATGTGTGTGTGCACAAGCATGGTGCATACAGCTGTGTGCACAGATGAGTTGTGTACTCCTATCCATGCACAAGTGGGCACAAAGTGCATAGTTGCGTGCATGTGTGTATATTGTGTTTGTGTGTGTGTGTTGTGCATGCATCGTTTTAAAAGAACACAGAGGAATCCGCTTGGGGCCTGTGTAGCTGAGCCTTATTTATAGCTCTCCTCTGTCTGGTTCGTTTCCTCTAACTTCCCTGCAGAATGATATGAATGAAAATGACACTATTGACTATCTTGGTAACCATAAAAGACCTTATAGAAATAAGATTTTTATAGTTTGTGGACTGGGAGAATCAAAAGACTAAGAGTTATGGACTCGGAGGATAGGAGAGAATCAAGCCGAGGCAGTAGGAGCAGTCCCCGCGGTGGATCGTCTGCGGGTTTTTTAAAATAAACTCATATAAATAAAGTGATTGTCTTGAAAGAGTTATGAGAGCCCCGAAGCTGGTGGGCAATATCTCCATGGCCTCTGTGAAGGCGGGAGGGTGGGCCTGCCGTCTGCCTGGGAGGAAACTGTTGCTCTATCTGAGTTCTGGACCTGGCCTCCCAAGAGAGGGGCAGAGGAGGCTGCTCCAGGGCCCATGCTACCTTTCCTGTCCTGGAGAGCAATAGTATTTGGCAGCCCTGGGAGAAGAGCCCCTCGGCTGGCTGTTCACTAGTTAGTGTGGGTCTGTAAACCCCACATGGGGACTGAGCCCTCAGATTCTGGGTCAGCAGCCCTTCCAAGCTTGGAAGGAAACCCAACCCCAGTGAAGGCTGGGCATCCAAGCCCTGTACAGTGACTCCTCCAGACTGTTCCTGGAAAGCACATCCTCACCACCTACAACAGCCCTGCAGAGAGAGCCCTGGATCTCCCAGGTGGAGCCTGAACACGTCTATTTCAGCAAGTCCAGTTCCTTCAACCTTTACCAATGACCACTTTGGGTGTGTACCTTTACAGAGGAACAAGACTCCATCCTGCCCTCAAGGAGCTCCCCATCTGGTTATGAGGATGGAGAAAAGGAGTTTGGACAGGAAGTATGTAGATACCTGGCATAGCTACACAGATGTGCAGGTACACAGGTATGCAGGTACAGACAGAGAGCCATGCTGAAACCTGGTAATAGATGCTTGGTTTTATTCATCCTAGCAGACTGGGTGCTGGGACCTGGACATGCAGAGCTAAACCAGACTCAGTCCCAGCCCTCGAGGAGAAGTTCATATCCAGTGGGGAGAGGGACATGGACAATCATGGTACAGAGGTTAAGAGCTGAATTGTGTAAATTGCCCAGGGAACGTGGATTACCTTTGCCTGGAGGATCAGGGAAGTCTTCTCAGAAGAGGACACATTTCTGCTGAGACTTGAAGGACAGTGTGTTAGTCATTCAGTTGTGTCCAACTCTTTGTGACCCTATGGATTGTGGCCTGCCAGGCTCCTTTGTCCATGGAATTCTCCAGGCAAGAATACTGGAGTAGGTAGCCATTCCCTCCTCCAGGGGATCTTCCTGACAGGGAGATATTCATTAAAGATGAGGAGGAAGGGGCATGCCTGGCAGGGGGGATGAGGAATGCAAAGGCTTAGAGGTTAAAAAACACACACACACAAATGTGTCTGGGAAACTGCAGGGTATCCAGAAGGATTGCTTGCTGGGAACCTGGAGGTCAGGGGCAAGAGGGAGTCAGAAAGGAATATTGGTGGCACATCTTGAATATTCACCATGATTCAGTTCCTGCAGGCAATGGGGCAGCCTGCAACCACTTGAGGAAGGGGAGATTATAGTCAGATCCATGAAAGCTCACACTGGACACAGATTAGGGAGGATGACTGGCCCAGGGATTTAGGCTGTGGCAGTGACATTGAAGAGAGTCACAACAAAGATAGAAAGTCAAGAGAAGGTGGGAAGGGCTCCTCCCCAGCTTTGCATCTGCAAACTGTTCCCAATCCAGCTAATGGATTTTCAGACAAAGAGCGGGATGGCTCCCTGAGCAGCTGAGCAGTCAGCAGCCCGGCCTCCTTGGTGTTTCTCCTTCATTTTCTCCCCTTATCCCAGCCCCCGATTTGTTTACAGCCCTCTAGAGCAACACCAGGTCCGTGCTCTCTTCCACCATGAAAGGGACAGTTCTGAAAACCAGACGGAAGCCACTCCATCCTCTCGGGCAGCCCACTGGAAATCACTGCCAGGTTTGAGGGGCCATCCTACCTCCTGTCTCCTCTCCCGGGAGACATGGGGACCTGGGGTGAAGGTCAAGCAGTGCCCCCACAGCACTTGTCAACACCCTGACTACCTGTCTGCAGGCATCGATTCCTCTCCTTCCTGACCTTTCAGGAGAGACGCCCTGAATTCCATGCCGGGTCATTACAGAGCCCAGAGACTCTAAGAGGCCAGCCCCCCTGGCTGCAGCCCCTTCCGGATGGGCTGCCTCCGGTCTGGGAGAGCAGCCTGACTGCCGCTGTCAGCCAGCCCGATCGCATCTGAATCGTCTGAATTGTGGCAAGTAGAGCAGGGCTGGATTCACACCGACTCAGCCGCAAGGCGAGTTTATGGTTCTTGATTACACCCAGCAGGGAGGCCTTCTTAGTGATGAGAGAGAAAATATTCAACAACCTGTCTTTGCAATGTGCTGATCTCTTGGAGAGAGGGAAAGCAGGAGGGAGTGGGGGAGGGGTTTGAAAGAGAGTGATTTACAATAAAGGTTTTTTAAAAAAAAATCCAGGGCTCCCCAAAAATGCCTCAACATTTCCTCTTTCTCATCATTTATTTTTGCCTCGGTGTAACTTTAAGGCCTAATGATCCCATCCTCATGGGCCCCCGCCAAGCCGGCGGAAAGCTTAGTAAGATGTGAACCTGAGGATCTGCTCAGAGCTGGGGGCGAGGGGCCCTGAGCAGTGCTGCCTCTTCTGAAGGCCCCTTCTCTCCTTCACAGCCCTTCTCACATTCTGCTTTGTACTCAAGCTGTATCTGCTTGTGCTCGGCGCCCAAACACAGTGCCTGCCCCACAGTCATGCTAATAAATGAACACACGGAAGAATGGGTGTGTATCTCTTCTCACACCCCAGCAGGAGCCCCCTGTGCCTCCCGCAGCCCCAGTACAGCAACCTGTACAAAAGTCAGCACCGATTTTGTGTTTTGGATAAATGAATGAGTGACTAATATCAAATAGATTTCACACCCTACAGGGCTTCAGCCCTCTACCTAGACTGCCCTTTACCCTTCATGCTATTTCTGAAGCTCATTCTGGTTTTTTAATGATACATCCTATGCCCCCCAACAAACAAGATGCCAGGGAAGAAAGGGGGCTTTTTGGAGGCTACATCTTTAGTTGCTTCTTAAGAATTCATGAGAACTAGTGTTTTAAATCACTGGATCTGAAAGCACCTCCCAGTGGATCGATACGGGGGATGGGAGGCAGGGGTCTCTCCATTTCTGCAAGAACCTGAGCTCTTCCTTAAGGAAGAGGTTGGTCCTGTTCCCTTTCCTCCTCTCCCTCACTTCCTCTCTCCACCCTCCTCAAGTCCCCAGGGGCTTTCCCACGGCTCATTAAAGACCCCTGCCTCTTCCCTTTCTGCTTCAGTCTCCTTGAGAGATGGAGAAGGGCAGCTCGGAAAGAAAAGAAGGCACTCTTGCCTTTACATGCACAGCAAATTCCAACCTCCAGCCAAGATCCAGCCTGGGATCTTGAGGAGAAGAAGGAACCAGGAGCCCAGCTGGGAAGGGATAGATGGATGCCAGACTCACCACCACCTACAGAAGAGGGAGGGGCCTCTCTTCTAGGACCAGCCTCCACCCAGGGGAACTTTTCAAGATCTCCCAAGCATGCAAATTCAGTGTCTGCCGGAGGTGGGCATCTGGTCGACCCTGAGGCGCGCCAGTCAAAGGCTGAGCTCTCTAGGGGTCCCAGAGGGACCCCTGTCTGCCCTGCCTCCGTTTTCCAGGGCTGAACCCTGCGGCTGTTGAGAAAGCCTGTCAGCCAGTTTCCGCTGCCTCTGGCTCTGTAGAGCATGGTACCCACCGAAGGAGGAGGGGGAGGGGGGCGGAGCCGCAGGGACGAGGCCCGAGCTCGGAAACTTTACACTGAAAGTTAATCCACTGAAGCGTAGCCCAAAATAAGCGCGATGCCTAATGTGCCGGGAACTGCCGGTCGCAAGGCCAGACTGCTAGCGGATGTCTGCATCTCCGCCCGGAGCCTGCATTTAGCGCCAGCGAGGGAGTCTGGGCTGGAGCGCTGCTTTCACACCGACTCGAGCCGCGAGTTTATGGATCTTGATTGCACCCAGCAGGGAATCCTTTTTAGTGATGAGAGAAAAAATATTCAACAACCTGTCTTTGCATTGGGTGTGTTGGACACACTTCCCTGCTTCGGAATCAGACATATGCAAGTTGTGGGAGTGAAACTGCTGTCAGCAGGCCAGAAACACTCCTCTCCTCCCCGAGTCCCCGTGGAAGGGGGCGGGGAGCCCAGAGGGGCTGCGGACGGCCCCAGCTCCTCGGGGAGAGAAGAGGCAGCCCCCCACGGCGTGGCTCCCACTCCGGCCCCATCCCCATCCGCCTCCTCACCGGTCCCCAGGCCGCCCGCCTCCCTCCCGGGCCCGCGGCGAGCGCGCCTGGGCAGTCCTCCGGGGAGCCGGCGCCCGCGTGGGGCCCGCTGACAGCGAGCCCAGTAGAATATTGTATTAGTTGGTTGTGAGCTGTGTTCTCGTCAGGGTATCTGAGTTTCACAGAACAGACGGGGTGAGAGTTTTTGTGCTATATCCAGATTGGCTTAAAATAATGTCGTTTTTGTAGCTTATTAAACCACAGAAACTACACCAAAGTCATCTACGCTGCTGCCAGCAAACTCTCTGAGCTGGGGTTGGGGTAAGAGCTGAGCTGAGCCAGGGGCTCAGGCCCCCTGACCCTAGGGAGAACAGGGCAGGCAGGGGAAGAAAGCAGGCAGCCATCTTCTCCTGATGGCTCTGGGGGAACCGGACTGAAGGTTCTTCCTCGGCACTGGAACCCTCCCTGACCCTAGACCCCCGCCCCCTCCCCCCTCACGTCTGGGAAAGCTCGGGGATGGGGCGCTGTAGGCATAGGAGCCACTGGGGGCTGAGGGGCTGCCCTGAGGCTGGGAGAAGGGGGCACTGCCTGCAGCGAGGGAAAGGCTGAGAAATGGCCCATCCAGATCCTATCTGGGAAGGCTCTGTCTCGGCAGGGGTGATGGGCATCTGAATTTCAGCTTCTATCTGGGTTTGCCCACCCTTTTACCTGGACTGTGGTATCACTCAGACCCCGTGCGAAGTCCAGACCCTATGTGGGAGGCAGAATCCTAGGCCACATCTCCTGGTTCCAGGACTGGGGAATTGGGAAGGGAAGGGGTCTGACAGAGGAAGGGCTCCTCGGCACCCCGTCCCGGCCAGAAAGTCCTCCTCCTTCTAGTCTAGCAGATGGTCCCAACTCCCAGTCCCCAAAGAACGGAGGTGTCTCCTAAGTGTGAGGAAGATGGAGGCAAGGGGGAAAGGGCTCCTCTGAGACCTGGGCAAGAAGAAATGCCCACCCTGCCCCTGTTCCGTGTTGTCCTGCCCAGATCTGAACAACTGTAACTAATGACATATGCCACGCCATCTTCACAGCAGGGTTATGAGGCCCGTGCTGTCATGAGCCCTAACTATGGCTCAGAGACGTGGAGTGATCTGCCCAAGAACACACAGCTACAGATTGGTGACGCTGGGATTTGAACCCAAAATGACCGCATAATGAGAGTCCTGACCACTGCATCACAGGGCCTCATTGGGGTCTGCGACTGAGGAATGAGATACAGCTCCATTTCTCTTGCAGTCCTCTGTGTGAGTTTTTTAGAATTGGAGACACCTATGAAAATGAAACACATTTGAGAAGACATCAGTACCCCTCCCCATTTTCTGGTGTGTCCATTGGCCATGCCTCTGACCTTCTACCTCCCCAGCCTCTGGTGTCCATCAGGAGAGAACCCAGGGCTAATCCAAATCTCTCCAGGGCCAGGTGATGCCCTGGCCGCTTCTTGTGGGCACCGTAAAGCTTAGTTACCAGGGCTGCGGGCTTCCCTGTCCCCTGAGGTTCCCACAGGTGTGGCAGACGCTGCTCTCCTCCATGGTCTGCATCCACCTGGAAACCCAGAAGCTAGCCTCAGCAGCTCCCTCACATCCCTCCACATCCAGTCCACCACCAAATGTTGGGGCTTCTAGCTCCACAATTGCATCCACTTCCGTCTTCACATTACCTACTCCAGCCCAGACCTCATGACCTGCCTCCAGACTCTCTCCAATCCACGCTGCAGCCAGAGAGAACCTTCTACAGTGACCCTGCCATTCTCCTACATAAAACCTTCTCAGGGACTCCCACCACCTATACTCTAAGAGGGAGGGACACAGCTTCCTGGCCTGCAAAGACCCTTCACAAGCCAGCCCTGTGTACCAACACTCAGAATGAAGGGCCCTCCCAAACCCAAGATCCTTTGACACCTCCCTGCTTTAGGCTCTCCATTAGAACCACCTGATACTCAAACTGCATGGGATCAACCTCATATCCGCCCCCCAAAAAAACTCCAGCTGAGACTAAAGAGCATGACACAGAGACAGAGCATCGAAGTCCAGACTGCACTCATGAGCGGAGTCCAAGGCCACATCTGCAAGCTGACAGGCAGTATCTCTTGGTGGTTAAGATTCAGACCTGGCTCGACTCCTGGCTCTAGTATTTGAGCATAGCATTAAACCTCTCTGTGCCTCAGTTTCCCCATCTGTAAAATGAGGTGATCATAGTACCCACCACCTAAATTGGTTGTGAAAAGTAAAATATTATATGTATATAGGGCTTGGAATAGGCTTGGCAAACAGTGTTACGTAAATGTTAGCTGTTATTATTATCATTACTATCATCATTATCTCACATGGCACATCTAAGTCCCACTTCCTTTGACTTTAACCCCTTCAATCTCTGATGACTGCAACAAATTCTCCCTCCCTCCCTCCTCTCCTCTTCCTTTCTCTCCCCCTCCCCATGCCTCTCCCCCTTCTTCTCCTTCCCCTTCTTCCTCTTTCTCTTCTTCCATTTCTTTTTTTTTTCTTCTTCCCTTCCTTCTCCTCCTCCAAAACTCCTGACTTCAGATTCTGATGTGACAAAGGGATAGAGAGGTAGAGGCACCCCTGCTTCTCCTCTTCCTTCTCCTTCCCTTCTCCTTCTTCTTCCCCTTTCCCAAATCTTCACACACATATATGCCCACCTTCATATACTCAGATGCACATGGGCACTCACAGACACACATGCAAACAAATACCCACGTGCTCACATAGCAGCCTCCCCATCCTCAGAACCCTTTTGCACCCTGCAGTCCTCTGCAGCCACAGTGTCAGAGCCCTGGTCTCTACATGTTCACCACATCAGAATCCCAAGTCAGGAGACCCCAGTGCACCGCCAGCCAGGACCTGGCCCCCTACACACTCAGTGGCTGGGGTGCCGGTGCCTGGTGGAAAAGGGAGTAAAGCTGGTGTAGTGTGTGTACCCAGTAGGAATGTGGGCAAATGGGGCCAGTCCCCAGGAGGACAGAAGTTCCTTCTAAAATGGTCCCAACCCAGCTGTGAGGTCTCCTTTTTCAGCTCCTGCTCCAGCAGAGCCCAACCAGCCCACCGCACTGGCCCTGGAGGCAGGAGGTCCTACCATAATTAGAAATGTTTGTTTCTACCAGTAATTTGTTGCAGTTTGCTTTACAAGGCACCAAGGGCCCTCCAGATCTTCGTTCATGAGTGGCAGGCAGAACTTTCCTCATGATCTTGCGGAAGCTTCCAGATAGCACCCTTTAACACCAGGAAACTTTCCTAACACCCAGCTCAGGCTATCACTTCAATGCATAAAAGCCTCTATTTTAGGGGCAAAGAGAGGATTTGGAGTGAGGAAGAAATGAGTTCAAATCCTCCCTACTGTGTGACTTCCAGCACATTACCTGACATCTCTGAGCCTGTTTCTTTCCGGAGATAAGAATCTGTACTTAGGTTTATTGTGGGCCATGGCCAGGAAAATGAATAAGAATGTGCTAGAGAAATTCTGAAGCATCAGACCATGAAAGACCATTTAGCATCACTCCTAGGTCTGTGCTAGCCATTCTCCATTCATCCTCCCCCAGATCCATTTCTTCAGGAGCCTCACCAATATGAAGGGTGTCACCCAGGGGCCCCACCCACTGGCTTCCTGTCCAGCCCAGCAACACCAGCAGGAGCTGGAGGGCAGGAGAAGAAAGGGGTTTGGAATGCATCCAGTCCTCCCTGGATTCACTCCATCCCAGCACCAACTGGCCACAGCTCTAAGCGTCTGTCCCTGTCTCTATCCTCCCTTCTCTTGCGTCTTCCAGCCTAAGAGAAGCCACAGCTTCCTCACCCTGTTACTGATGTCCAGATGCTTCACCATCCTTTGCTGTTTCTCTTATACCTGCCTCTCTCTCTCAAGCCAAACTATCCTCAGTTAAGCCTTTTACGCTGTGACAACTTTCCCAAGCTGATCGCAGTGCAGATCTTCACTGGACCTACCAGCATCTTCCTTGTTCACTCTGCCGTTCTGCATCTGAAAGACACCCTGGGCACCCAGCTCTGCCACCCCTACTCGCTGAGGCTCAGTGGCTTTCGGTCACTTGCAGGATGATGTTGTAAGAGACAAGCAGGAACTGGAATGATGCTAGGATGACCACCCCCTTGGCCCCTGCAGCAGAAGGAGCTTCATCCCGTGCCCTCTTGCTGCCAGCAGTCCCCCCAGGCTGAGCAGGCATCGTGTCCAGGTGGAGAGGCCTCCAGCCCCAGGTCAGCCCCTGCAAGACTAGCCCAGGAGTGTGGCCTTTGTCCCCCATACCTGGAGCTCAGTGCCTGCTTTGCCTGCACAGTGGAAGCTCTGGTTTAATTAAGGATCTTAGGAGAGAATTCTCTCTTGTTATTTTCTGAATAAATTAAGGAAGTAACTTTGATTCAATATCATTTTCATCTAATCAGGAACATTCTGAAATTACCATATTGTTTTCCATTAGAAACCCCATCAGCCCCCAAATCAGATAACCATGCTGGCAGCTGCCAAGGCCCCTCTGTCCTGGGGCGGGTGCGTGCTGTGGGGATTCCTATCACAATCCTTCCTTGAGATCCTGAGACTGCTCGTGGCTTTCAGCAGTATTCCTCGGCCCTGGCTGGGGTTCGGGAGGGCTCCCGCAGGCCGAGGGCAAAGGGGAGGCGCCCAGGAAGGCCTACAGGGCGGGTCAGAACCTGTCTAAGAGCTTCTTTGACGGTTGGGTTGGGAAGGAGGAGAGGTCAGGTTCTTAACCCCCAGCCCCCATTCCCATTCCCTCCCAAGGCAACCTCGAAAGACAAGAGAAAGGGGGCTCAGAGAGTCCTGGCAGGCACCAGGGGGCAAAAGAAGGGAGGCCAGGGAATCCGGCATCTGAGAAAAGGTTGAAGACCGCCTACACAAGGTGGGGCCAGAGGCTGCTGGGAATTTACGAAATTTCCCCACAAAGCTGACGAAGCTCCCTCAAGGCTAGAGCTGAGGGTGTCGAGACCACAGTGAGGCAGGAGCCCAGGGAGTAGAGGGGGAGAATCCCTGGGCTGGGGCACCTGCCAAGGAACCTCACTGCCACTGTCCACGGTCACGTCTCACCCAGGGCGCTTTGCAACCCAGCTCAGCAGGGTGGGAGCCAAGGCTGGAGAAGGACTCAGACCCCTTCTGAGTCTCGTTTCAAGGCTGTGCAACCATGTACCAAGAGACTCAAGTCCCACCTTAAGAAAAGAGCATGGTTTTTTTCTTTAGAAGTTGCTCGGCGATTGGGTCAGAATCTCTTTCTGTTGGTCTGAGAAAAGGGTCTCAGAGTTTGAGACCCGTACGGTCTTCCCTGGTGGCTCAGATGGTAAAGCATCTGCCCACAATGTGGGAGACCTGGGTTCGATCCCTGGGTTGGGAAGATCTCCTGGGAAGGAAATGGCAACCCACTCTAGTACCCTTGCCTGGAAAATCCCATGGACAGAGGAGCCTGGTAGGCTACCATCCATGGGGTCACAAAGAGCCGGACACGACTGAGTGACTTCACTCAGACTCTGACTTACTCTTGTCTCTTTCCCTCTGTCTCCCTCCTCTCTTCTTCTCTTCCCTTCTCTTCCCCTCACTTCTCACCTCTCCTGCCCTCTTCCCTCTCTCCCACTAAGGTCCACATCCCTCCCTCCAGCCTTCTCTCCCTCCCTACCCACTCCATCCATCCCTCTATCTTCCCAGTGTCCTCTTCCAGCCTGCTCAGGCCATCAAGAAGCCAGGACCCTCACTCAGAACCCAGCAGGGACAAGCTCCACCCTACCTCCAGGTTTCACGTGGTCCTACATCCTCCAGAGCCAAAGCCCGAAAGGGAAGGAGCGGAAGATGCAGGCAGCATCTGAGCATCCGCACAGCCGTCCTAATGCTGCCCTAGAAACGGAGGATGAGACCAGGTAATGTCATCCATCCAAAGCCAGGATGAAGGAGGAAACCAGGGGGTGGAAGAGAATGATGCGGAGGAGGAGGCTGGCTGTCATGCGGCAGAGAAAATTGTGTGCAGAGGTGCCAGCTGGGGTGGGGG